>JAQGDQ010000024.1:17500-617500 GCA_030141605.1 Tubiluchus corallicola
GATGGAATGATACGTTTTGGTTAATAAAGAAGGAAGAATGAGCAAAATACAATGTAGCTTCAAATTTGGTTTTCAAAGGCCAAACACACAGTTTCCACAAGTGAAGCAAAGATGCAAAGATTCTTAATTTTGTATCAAAACTGATCCTCGTACTTTCAAATTTTTTTCTTCATTTGGAATATGCAGCTAAGATTTTTCTTCTTCATATTTCTTCATCTATTGCAAGAAGACTGGTCAAGTATTTGCATTCCCTTACTCATATAACATTACATGTATTGCTGAACTCTAGTTGTGCAGTAAAAAATTTGGTTGCCACGGTGACCACGGTTGCTTAGCAACGGCATTTATTATATGAACATTATTTATATGTATAATTACAATTATATGTATTATAATTATAGTTCATTATATTACATTATGTAATACATGCATTTCAATCATGTGTATAAAATGTACAAAATATAATATATAATTATATCCACGCATCAAAATATACCAAACTGAATCTTTATCTTCTGGAACCGGAGTCTTAATTTAGATGTCTTGGAGGTACAGCCGAAGTTCTACAATTATATCCACGCATCAAAATATACCAAACTGAATCTTTATCTTCTGGAACCGGAGTCTTAATTTAGATGTGTTGGTGGTACAGCCGAAGTTCTACAATTATATCCACGCATCAAAATATACCAGACTGAATCTTTATCTTCTGGAACCGGAGTCTTAATTTAGATGTGTTGGTGGTACAGCCGAAGTTCTGCAATTATATCCACGCATCAAAATATACCAGACTGAATCTTTATCTTCTGGAACCGGAGTCTTAATTTAGATGTGTTGGTGGTACAGCCGAAGTTCTACAGTTGCTTCTACAGACAATCTCATCTATTTCCAATGTCTTCTTAATCAAGAACATAACACAACCCAAGTTAACTGTAAATAACATTAACACGCAACCGCCAACACTTTTCATTTACTCTAAACTTAACAAGAAAATCAATAATTATTTTGAATAAAGAAAAATACGCAAAGTTTGTTTACCTGTTGCATAAAAACAACGAGATCATGTAGCAAAAACAGTAAAAATTCTACATTTGTTTGGCCAAGCAGCGGGAAATTGTGTTTTTATTTATCTTCACCGAGACTGGGTTCATTGCATACCGACTGTCATATGAAGGTTAAAGAGATAGAGGTAAGCCAAGTCGATGCGGCGATAGAGAAAATCCAAAAAAATATTTTGTTTGTGGCGTGTAAACATGAGAGATGTGGCGTGTAAACAAAGTACAATGACGAAATTTAATAACTGTACATAACTATTCTATTATCTCTATTATGTTCTGTTCTGTTCCGTTCCGTTCCGTTCCGTTCCGTTCCGTTCCGTTCCGTTCCGTTCCGTTCCGTTCTGTTCTGTTCTACTCCGCTTCGCTCTGCTCTGCTCTCCTCTCCTCTTGTGTTTTTTCTTTTCCCTTTCCTTCTCTTCTCTTCTCTTGTCATCTCTTCTCTGCTCTGCTCTCCGTGATTATAATTACTTAATATTTAAAAAAAACTTTTGATGTTAAACTAATTGGAGAAAATAAATGTTCTATGTCTATGTCTATGTCCATTGTAAGTTTTGTGAGTTTTTTATGTACGTTATACTGTATACTGTTTTGTGTTGCTTGTTAATAAACTAAACAAAAGTAGGTAAATCTAAATCTAATGAACTGCCCTAAACTGCCTGGTGGTAATTGTTATTCTGTTCCAATCAAGTGCAAAAGAAAGTACATTTCACACTCTATAAGGGTCATCCTTGGGTTACAGCTGACCCACTTTACGCAGGAGATGTTTGTAGGAAAGTAGAACTGACCCAGAAATTTGTCTATTATTTATCGAAGATCAGCAAATTGTTCATCGCCGTGCCCAACATTATGATGTAAATATTTGGCGAAGAAACTCCTGGGGCCCATCAGAAAGAGAGAGAGTCTGCTAACCACCTTGAAGAGGAAGACGCAACACCAAAACAGACATCTGCAGCGAATGAATTGAGAGTGGAATTGATGTGGGGGAGTTCCAAGAGCCCCAAAAACTGTGAAATGTCGAAAATCTCTAACAATTCACATTGATAATGATGATGATGATGATCATGATGATGATGATGATGATGATGACGATGAAGACAATGAAGATGATGATGACGATGTTGTTGATGATGATGATGACGATGTTGTTGATGATGATGATGACGAAGATTATGATGCTGATGTTGACGATGACGATGTTGTTGATGATGACGACGACGACGATGATGATGATGATGATGATGATGATGATGATGATGATGATGATGATGATGATGATGATGATGATGATGATGATGATGATGATGATGATGATAATGACGATGGTGATGGTAGTGTGATGGCATTAAGGATGGCGGCAGCAGTGGTGATGGTGATGGTAATAACGACAACAACATGAACAACAAATTGATAATGGATAACGATACTGCTGCAAGTTTGAATATAATTTACGTGACCGTTTCCTCTCGTTCAGATTAATAAAAAATAATTCTATCATATCAATACAAAATTGCTCGTTCAGTCAGTTTCCGTGATTTTAGGTGCCTGTGTTTATGAACTGCTCTGCATAATAGCGCCCTCTATAAATATTTAAATTGTAAACCGATTAGGAAGCCCCAGAAAGATTGTGGCATGCAGATTTCTGTAACTTCGCGCTCTTATTATATGAACGAGCTCCAAGAACCATAATCCATGCAGCTTAGCATTGCAAGCGGGCAAAAAATAAATGTGGCGAATCCAGTTAAGAAATGATCTTTTTCCAAATTTTACTTTTAAACATATCTGTTTGTCAAAATAATTTTGCCGATCTGCGGTATCCAACAAGATTCAACCGTTTTGTCTTACCTGTTTATATTTTATTGGAGTTTGTCAGTATAGACTAAGATTTTCTGCCAAAAGAAGCCCTTTTGCTGTGACTAACCAAAACGATATTTTAACATGCAATTTAAGATCTTTGATCCCATGAGTGATTAGCAAAGGAATTTCAAAAACTACATTTTCAAAAGTCTTTTTGAGCTGTATTGTCTTTCCGTTTTTAGTAAAACACCAATTTGCGCCAAACCCCAGTATAGACTTCAACAGTGGTACCACGAAGCCAGATAAGAGTTAACTTGTCTGACATCTGTCACAACAGTTTATAAAAATAAGTTGATACGACTCCCAGATTCGAGCTTTTTCAAATTCCAATTGTATAGCGCTGTTCAGCTCTTCATCAGTAGCACAACATGTCTTCTCACTAAACATCGCTGAGTGGTTTTTAATTTTTAAAAGAATCATTGTGAACGATCAAGTTGGCTGAGGTGAACCTAATTGAAAGTTACTTTCTTCTCGAAGTATTTTTTTAAAAAAGAAGTTTGTGCTTCGCAAAAGTTAAACTAGTTCTCTACTCTTGCAGATTTGGAACCACGGCGTCCCTCAAGGGTCAATCGTTTGCCCTCGGCTGTTTAGTTTATAAAGAAATTTATCGGTTGCTTGGTTAGAACTTTATCTGGAAAAGATTAACATTCAGGCAGCGCATATCCTTGCAAACGTTAAGGCTAGTTCACACTGTCCTATAAGACCACAATTAAGTACACCAGTGTGTTTCTGAAACCAGGTCGTCTAATGTCAATAGGCAGATGAATGGATGCTCACATCAAGTGGAGAAAGTCAATACAGTCGCTGTTTAAACATCACCATCATTCAAGTAAAAAGTTTTCACCGTGGATGCTCTGATTATTAAGTTTTCTATTTAGTAATTGAGGGTTAGTTAGGCTTTAGCCCACTTTACTAGGATCAGCACCACGTAGCCACTTGCCCAAAAGCTTTTCTCCAACATTCGAAAAACTGATTTGATTGAATATCTGAAAATATACTTGAGATTTTTCAACAGCTAGCTGTAATGTAATGAAAATGGAAACGGCAAATGATGAAAACCTTAAAATGTTTAACTCACTCCAATGCAAAACCTTAAAATGTTTAACTCACTCCAACGCAAACCTTAAAATGCTTAACTCACTCGAATGCAAAACCTTAAAATGTTTAACTCACTCCAATGCAAAACCTTAAAATGTCTAACTCACTCCAGCATATAACCTTAAAATGCTTAACTCACTCGAACGCAAAACCTTAAAATGCTTAACGCACTCCAACGCAAAACCTAAAAATGTTTAACTCACTCGAATGCAAAACTTTAATATGTTTAACTCACTCCAATGCAAAACCTTAAAATGTTTAACTCACTCCAATTCAAAACCTTAAAATGTTTAACTCACACCAATGCAAAACCTTAAAATGATTAACCCATTCCAGCATATAACCTTAAAATGCTTAAATCATTCGAACGCAAAACCTTAAAATGTTTAACTCACTCAAATGCAAAACCTTAAAGTGTTTAACTCACTCAAATGCAAAACCTTAAATGTTTAATTCGCTACAATGCAAGACCTTGAAATGTTTAACTCACAATAATGCAAAACTTTAAAATGTTTAACTCACTCCAACGCAAAACCTTAAAATGTTTAACTCACTCCAATGCAAAACCTTAAAATGCTTAACTCACTCCAACGCAAAACCTTAAAATGTTTAACTCACTCCAACGCAAAACCTTAAAATGTTTAACTCACACCAATGCAAAACCTTAAAATGTTTAACTCATTCGAACACAAAACCTTAAAATGTTTAACTCACTCAAATGCAAAACCTTAAAGTGTTTAACTCACTCAAATGCAAAACCTTAAAATGTTTAACTCGCTACAATGCAAGACCTTAAAATGTTTAACTCACTCCAATGCAAAACCTTAAAGTGTTTAACTCACTCCAACGCAAAACCTTAAAATGCTTAACTCACTCCAACGCAAAACCTTAAAATGTTTAACTCACACCAAAGCAAAACCTTAAAATGTTTAACTCATTCCAGCATATAACCTTAAAATGCTTAAATCATTCGAACGCAAAACCTTAAAATGTTTAACTCACTCCAACGCAAAACCTTAAAATGCTTAACTCACTCCAACGCAAAACCTTAAAATGTTTAACTCACACCAATGCAAAACCTTAAAATGTTTAACTCACTCCAGCATATAACCTTAAAATGCTTAAATCATTCGAACGCAAAACCTTAAAATGTTTAACTCACTCAAATGCAAAACCTTAAAGTGTTTAACTCACTCAAATGCAAAACCTTAAAATGTTTAACTCGCTACAATGCAAGACCTTGAAATGTTTAACTCACAATAATGCAAAACCTTAAAATGTTTAACTCACTCCAACGCAAAACCTTAAAATGTTAAACTCACTCCAACGCAAAACCTTAAAATGTTTAACTCACTCCAATGCAAAACCTTAAAATGCTTAACTCACTCCAACGCAAAACCTTAAAATGTTTAACTCACACCAATGCAAAACCTTAAAATGTTTAACTCATTCCAGCATATAACCTTAAAATGCTTAAATCATTCGAACGCAAAACCTTAAAATATTTAACTCACTCAAATGCAAAACCTTAAAATGTTTAATTCGCTACAATGCAAGACCTTGAAATGTTTAACTCACAATAATGCAAAACCTTAAAATGTTTAACTCACTCCAATGCAAAACCTTAAAATGTTTAACTCACTCAAATGCAAAACCTTAAAACGCTTAACTCACTCGAACGCAAAACCTTAAAATGCTTAACTCACTCCAATGCAAAACCTTAAAATGCTTAACTCACTCCAATGCAAAACCTTGAAAATTTTTAACTCACTCTAATGAAGTCCACGTTTGCATTAATTAATAGGTCCCTAATTAGATCCCTAGGACCAAAACAGCAAAGGTAGATTCTTCACACGTGTTATGAAAAGCAAAACAATAAACTTGCTTTGAAATCGACTTTCCTTCTCCAACCAGACTAGCAGAACAGTTTTGCAAGACCAGCACGACAGGTTTGCATAGATCAAGGCATTCCACAAGGCTCAACCATGTTTCCTTGCTTATTTAGTATCTGTGTAAAATTATCGAATGCTTGGTAATAAATTGATCTAGAATGCCTGATATGTAGACAGCTATCTTTTTCCCAATCTTCCTTAATTTTTACAATACAAGCATGGTTCTTTTTCCTCATTCACGTTCTCATCCTCTCCACCCAGATCTAATAAAAACTCGAATGAAGAAAGCCATGCCAACAAAACGGGTCGTAACCAAGCGGAAAATGACTCTGTTATCTACTAAGTATACATTTCAACAAACGGCAATAAGGAAGTTTAGCATATGAACCGAAACCGACTGGCTTCAGAAAATAAATCCAGCAACAGCATGCTAATAGGCCCGCTCGCAACGCCCACTTTCGACAAAATGGCTTCGCGACATATGGCGCAATAAAGTGGTTAGTTAGTAATGCAATTCGTAATGACGCCGCGCAAGAATTCCGGTGATTGTCAGGCGCACCGTCTTGCGTCATTAGTCGAGGAGAATTTCCTGGCTCTGGAAGCGTCCCCTAAACAGTTTATCCGCCTTTTCTCCTAACAGCTGTTTGCTCAGAACTACACATCCCGCTTTCAAGGCTTGCCGGCAGTTTGGCTATGAAAAATAAACACTTTTTCTCCCCCTGGTGTTATGAAGATGAACCTGGACAGCTAGACGAGACCATATGACGCAGGTGAACCGTGAAATCAGCCATTCCAGTTTACAGAAACTGTTTGCAGGAATTCTCCTGGAGGTAGACAGAAACTGAAAACCGGTTGCTTAAATCACGTTTACACTAGGCAGAAAATGCTTTACCCATTGAAAACCTTTTAGAGCCAGATCTAACAGTCACAGATCTAACAGATCTAAAATGCAGACCAGATCAGATGACGCAAGTTAACATGAAATCCGCCATTTCCGTTTTTAGAAGCTGCTTGCAGAAATTCCCCTAAGCTGGAAAGAAAGTTAACACCAGTCTAATGTTTAAGACAGAGACCGGAAAGAAAGTTAACACCAGTCTAATGTTTAAGACACAGACTGGAAAGAAAGTTAACACCAGTCTAATGTTTAAGACACAGACTGGAAAGAAAGTTAACACCAGTCTAATGTTTAAGACACAGACTGGAAAGAAAGTTAACACCAGTCTAATGTTTAAGACACAGACTGGAAAGAAAGTTAACACCAGTCGAATGTTTAAGACAGAGGCTGGAAAGAAAGTTAACACCAGTCTAATGTTTAAGACACAGACTGGAAAGAAAGTTAACACCAGTCTAATGTTTAAGACAGAGACTGTATTTACATAAAGCGTGTTTTTAAAGTTTGATGGTCTTAGAAGAAAAATAATTTCTCGATGTTATTTTAGTTGGCTTTTGTTACTGGTTGGTCAATTAGTTAAACACTTGGTTAGTTAATCAGAACATCTATAATTTGATAAATGAACATTAAAGTAAAACAGAACAACTTTTAGATTACAACTCGTTTTGACCTATGATCAAAAAACGTTTCATTACTTATAAGAACTGCTAACGTGTTCCCTATATATCACGCGGGGCGAATACCCGAGTGGTCAGGTGCGTGTGCGTTAAAAGAAGTTAACTACCATCTATCTAAGTTAAGTACATGTATGTTTTAATAATGATAACTAAAAAGTAAAACAACGCGAAGGCTTTTCAAAAGTGGATAGTTGATAAATGGCTCAGAGCCTGATCATTTATTTGCTGTATTGATTCTGAAGCGTCATTCCGGGCTGCATACTAAATATGTGATATTTTAATATGTAAAATGTTACTATTTAATAATGTACTATTGGTACGATAAATCTCATTTTTGCTGTCGACAGGGGTAAGCAACGACCGTTCGAATTCGATTCGAACCTAAAATTATAGATTCTAATAATTCAGCACTTCAACCACACAAGTTCTTTATCATTCCAATGTTTGAAACATCATGCAATTAGCCCATTTAGCTGCAGTTTCTGTGCAAAATTTTCAAAAAAACTAATAGTGGTTTTACTGCCTAACAAAATCGAGTAATATGCATGATCTTTGTAATACCACTTTTTATTAGTGGTTCGAAAACTCGCTCGAAATCCTTCAAACTCAATTCCAATTCGATTCGAATTCGAAATACTGACATTTGGTTCGATTCGAATTCCAAAGTCACAAATTTGATTCGATTCCAATTGGAAAGTCACAAATTTGATTCGATTTGAATTCGAAAGTCACAAATTTGATTCGATTCGAATTCGCTTTCTGCTAGAGTATGCTCACCCCTAGTTCTTGATGGAGTTGCTGTATTTGCGCGACTGTTTATTCAAGTTTTATTTATTGCAAGCTGGTCTTTTTATTTAATAATCTGTTATTTCAAACATTGTGTATTATGGTGCTGTCTTTTGATGGAGTTACTAAAAGTTATACAAATCTTGTTTAAACTTATACACATTTCATAATCCAGCATTTTCGGCCTGTAGTTCGTCCTTCATAGTCGAAGAGGACCATGACTTCATTCTGACGCCATAGGATGGGTACGGAGGTGGCTTATAAGCCCGATTTTTGCTGAGAACCTCCTCCTGCAGTGAGGACATGAGAATGGTGTATCTTGATAGGCATTGCGTTGTCTGTCTTTTCGAAGCTGTCTTTTCTCCTGCCTAACTTGGATGCGCCTGGACTCATAGTTGCTCACTCCCGATTTGATGAGGGACCGCCAACGTGATCTCTCCTGTGCCACATCTTCCCAGGAGTCGACATTGATGTTGCATTCTTTCAGGCTGGCTTTGAGGGTGTCTTTGTATCTTTTCCGTTGCCCTCCAACTGACCGTTGCCCTTCTTTCAGCTCGCAGTACATGAGTCTCTTTGGCAGTCTGTGATCTTCCATACGTCGAACATGACCAGCCCATTTCAGTTGTGCTGCCTTAAGCATTGCATGAACACTGATGGATTGTGCTCTCTCGAGGACTTCAGTGTCTGGTATGTAGTCCTGCCAGCTGATCTTGAGGAGTCGTCTTAGACAACACAGGTGGAAGGAGTTTAGTTGTCTGGCATGGCGACTATAGACTGTCCACGACTCGCAGGCATACAGCAGAGATGGAATGACTACAGCATTGTAGACTTTGAGTTTAGTTGACAGCTTGATGCCTCGTCTTTCCCAGCATGTTGTTCTTAGGTTTCCAAAGGCTGCACTGGCTCTTGATATTCTGAAGGCTGCTTCATCATCAATGGTAGCTGATCTTGATAGGGTGCTACCCAAGTAAACGAACTTGTTGGCTGCCGTCAGTTTCTCATTTTTGATAGTGATGGTTGGTTCTACATATGTGCTGTCAGGGGCAGGCTGAAGTAGGACCTCTGTCTTTTTTGTGTTAATAGTGAGGCCAAAATCATCGCATGCCTGTGCAAAGAGGTTAACACTTTCCTGCATGTCTTGCTCTGAGGTGGCATTGAGAGCGCAGTCGTCTGCAAATAAGAGGTCACGGATGGTGTCTTCTTTGACTTTGGTCTTGGCCTGCAGTCTGCGAAGATTGAAAAGTTTTCCATCTGTCCTGTAACGGATGTCAATACGGACTTTCTGACTAACACTACCAAGTGTTATTAATTGTTAGTATCTGTTAGGCCTGCTCACAGGAACATTTTGGCCTATGTAATTAACACTACCGAGTGTTATTAAGTGTTAGTATCTGTTAGGCGTGCTCACAGGAACATTTTGGCCTACGTAATTAACACTACCGTGTGTTATTAATTGTTAGTATCTGTTAGGCCTGCTCATAGGAACATTTTGGCCTACGTAATTAACACTACCAAGTGTTATTAAGTGTTAGTATCTGTTAGGCATGCTCACAGGAACATTTTGGCCTACGTAATTAACACTACCGAGTGTTATTAAGTGTTAATAGCTGTTAGGCCTGCTCACAGGAACATTTTGTCCTACGTAATTAGCACTACCGAGTGTTATTAAGTGTTAATAGCTGTTAGGCATGCTCACAGGAACATTTTGGCCTACGTAATTAACACTACCGAGTGTTATTAAGTGTTAATAGCTGTTAGGCCTGCTCACAGGAACATTTTGTCCTACGTAATTAGCACTACCGAGTGTTATTAAGTGTTAATAGCTGCTAGGCCTGCTCACAGGAACATTTTGGCCTATGTAATTAACACTACCGAGTGTTATTAAGTGTTAATAGCTGTTAGGCCTGCTCACAGGAACATTTTGGCCTACGTAATTAGCACTACCGAGTGTCATTAAGTGTTAATAGCTGCTAGGCCTGCTCACAGGAACATTTTGGCCTATGTAATTAACACTACCGAGTGTTATTAAGTGTTAATAGCTGTTAGGCCTGCTCACAGGAACATTAGTAACAGCAAAATAAAAATAAAATAGTGTTAACAAATTGTAAGTTACTTTTTGGAATCGTGCCAAATTGTACCACCCCTTAATTAATTTGAAAACACATCTTTATTACAGGTATTGCAGGAAACGTACTGATCAACTGAAGCCATCAAGATTATATTTCAAAATCCGTTATAATCCCGTACCTTTCCAGTAATAGAAATGTGAAATTTAAGTATTTTCAATACATTAATTGTTATTTAGCTAATAAATATGTAGCTACAAGAAACCTAAGGCTTACTATGCTCTATAATGTCTTAGTCACTAATCTCATTAATTTATGCTACACTGAAGCGCCCTAGTCTACTTGCGCTTTTTTCGCTATTCGTCTTCCTTACAATTTCACCTATCTCTTCGTTTACTTTATCTAACATTTCATCATCCTCATTTTCACTGCCTTCTTCGCAATGTTCTTCACTCAGCTGATCCTTAGCATCTTCTTTTTCTTCTTCAGTCTCAGCTTCCCACTTTCTCTGAGACTTCCATAACAGCACTTTTTCCAAGCTGCTTGTTGCTGATGCCTGGGCGCATTTGATGAATTCGGGCAAAACCCGATGAGCTTCGGTAATTCCGCAAAATATCTGTGCATTCACTCCATACATATGTGAAAGAGCCGGATCAGATTTGGACAGATCGTAACTTCGCTGAAAATATGCAGCCGCTTCGGAAAAGTTTCCCACTAAATTATTGACGATACCTAGTCTGTAACAGGCACTTGTCATAGCCTCCGTTTTGTGTGTTGATTCGGCGATTGTGAGACATTCCTCCAACTGTTTCATAGCTTCTGTCATGTCACCGGCATATTCGTATGCTTCAGCGAGCGCATCACATGCAACACATCTTCCACTGTGGTCACCAATCTTTGTACAGATGTCCTTGTAATGCGTGAGGTGTTGAATGGCAGTGGTTGTCTCATCGCGACCGAGGTATGCCTTGCCTAACTTATAACTTGCTCGACCCAGAGGTGACAATGTGACCGCCTCTCTGGCCATTTCTGCTGCTTTTGTGAGATACTGGAGGGCAGCATCTGAATCCCCGGAAGCTGATGAATCTTCTGCCAAGAGAATGTAAATGTCAGTTAAGTATTCACTAGCCATATCGTGCAGAAGATAGCCGTTCTTATCCTCCCAGTACTGACCTTCGGTCAGGGCGTAAAATGTCTCAAAGTGCGATTTTGCCGCCGCATAACGACGCTGAGACTTGAAGTATTGACCAAGTTCAGCATTTGCTTCTGCTACCTGTTGGCTGCTAACATGTTTGGCAATCTCTTTACTAGTGCGCAAACACAGGTCAAGGAAGTAGTCTTCCAGCCATGTGTCTCCCGTTTCCCTGAAGTGCATGCCCAGCTGATGGTACGATCTGTACTCCGCTTCATAGTCGTTTCTCCTTCTGGCAATCTCTGCATTACTAAGCTGCTCACAGAGAATGTCCAACTTTTCGTGTTCGGAAGGTAACAGCGGTTTGAAATGCATGGGTGAATCAGGTCCTTCGTTGGCACGATCTTTCTCCTGTTTCTTAACAAGATCAATAATGTCCGAGGCAGCCTCGTGAAACCCATCACACAGCCTAGTGACAATCAGGTTGTGCAAGTAGGTATTACGAGTTTTGGCAACTTCCTTATCTGTCAGCAAATTTGGCAGGTACTCTTTTTCACTTCTCACGTCTTTCTTTGTGAACTTTGGCAATTTTATTTTCGGTTTTTGTTTACGTAACCCCGTCGGCGGTTTCAACGACATTCCATGGTGAGTGCAGTAAGTAGCATTAAATGGAGGACTCAATGTCTGGTACCTCCGCGAAACAGATGGCAAAAATTGTGTCATGGTGGTCGAATCTTTCCAGAACAATTTAAGTCAACTTTTCCAATGCTTTACAGCAGGGATGACCATCATTAAAATGATTGCACCAATTAAAACTACTAGTCTAGTGAAACTTTACCGCAACGACAGTGTTTTACACAGGTATTATAAGTTACAAGGTTTTCATTAAAACTTGTGAGTAAAATTTTACTTAAATGGCATGCTTTGTCAGCGGAACACAGTTTGGAAGTTTGCAAGAAATAACAAAACACGGCCACAAAGAAGGCAAGAAGACTCTGCAAGTTTCATTTGTTCCATTATTGGCTTCTTCTTGGCAAGCAATACCTACAAAACCAAATTTTAGTTTTTACCTCTAGAATTATGAAATAGGCTTAAGTCTAGAACTCCAGATAAAATGCCAAATGTTTTGCGAAGACATCAAGTAACCGCTTAGTAGTAACAACAGTAGCAGCAGGCATTGTCGCCATAATAACAATAGTAGTAGCAGGGCCTATTTCAGGGGGGATACTTCCCCAGGGCCTCACCCTCTAGGGGGGGCCTCGCACCAAGGTAACATTTTTTTGGTTTATGCGAGCATACTGCCTCCTCTCTCTCTCTCTCGCTCTCTCTCTCTCTCTCTCTCTCTCTCTCTCTCTCTCTCTCTCTCTCTCTCTCTCTCTCTCTCTCTCTCTCTCTCTCTCTCTCTCTCTCTCTCTCTCTCTCTCTCTCTCTCTCTCTCTCTCTCTCTCTCTCTCTCTCTCTCTCTCTCTGTCTCTCTCTTACTGCATGCGCGCCGTTTGCCAGTATTACGGACTGGTCTTGAGAATAAAACAGCTTTTCTTTCAATTGTTCTTTCCTTTAACAACTGTATAACTCCACATTTTCTCTTCGAAAATGCTTCTCCGGCAGTCTGGTTGGCGCCCCCCCCCCGAGGGGGCCTAAGACGCCCCACTTCTGCGGGCCTCGCTTAGGCTGAAATAGGCCCTAAGTAGTAATAGTAATCAAGGTAGTAGTAATTGCATGACATTTGATCTAAACGATTAAACTTTAAAGTCTTGATCACAACACCAGATGTGCTCTAGTGATATGCAACAACAAGCAAGAAATAATTCAATTGTAGATTTTTTTGGTCGACCTCCCAGACGACGAATATCAAAACCTGCCTAGCAAAGGTTTAGAGGAGTTTTTGCTGGTAATAAACATCACATGCAGAAAACATACAGAAAGCAAATAGATCACACAACCTAACATCCTTTTCTCGTTTTGGTGCTTTTTTGCCAAATTATTTGATTAAAAACTGGACACGAGCAAACATGTTTTTTGAAATTTCATGCACACGCACGTAAACGTAAATAGGAAGATTGGACAGACAGTCATCCTGCAACATTTCCTGTTAAATTGATGATAAATGTGTATAATTTTGCTAACTAGAGTTCGTCTAGCATAATGAGAAATGTTATACATGTGAAAATATTATGTCTCTAAAGAAAAAATGGAATGGAAATTATGCATTTTGTTTACTCTGTCCTATAAATTAGACATTACATATCCAAGGTTTAACGAAAATAGGGAGACAAAAGTAGATAGAGAAGCGAAAGAAAAGAGAGGACGGAAAAGAGAAGAGAAAGGGGATAGAAGGAGAATGAGCAAAGTGAGGAAGAAGAAGAATAAAGAGATAAGAGACAAAGAAAAAACCGAACAGCAACAGTTTTTGTTAAATACCTTGCTCCCAAATTGTTACTGATAGCAACATGACATAGACATAGACATAGAACATTTATTTTCTCCAATTTGTTTGACATGACAAGTTTTTTAAATATTACTTAATTATAGTCGTGGAGCAGGGCAGGGAAGGACCATAAGGTCATCTAGTCTCCTGCCCTGTCTTATAATTAAATTAGTATATTAAAAATAAATGGTGAGACTGCGGATAACAAAATCAGATAATAAAAAATAATAATAATAAACAGTTTAAATGAAAACAAAAAATAATAAAGTTAGATGACACCTAAATCTAAACAAAACAATACAATTAATCAGTAATTATGATTATTATATATATTTTCAAATAGGGGCCTTATTGACAGGGGAATTTGACCAAGGTTAGTGAGTAAAGTTATGACAATTTACATAGAGATACCTGTCAATGCGTATCTGCCTTTGCAACTCGCATCTAGACCTATATCAAGTTGCTGTAAAAATACGATGTTCTACATTCACATTATTGAAGTATAATTGCGCACAATTCTCAGCTTTCATTCACATTAAAGTTTTACAAAAACAGCACGATTTCGTTGAAGCTTGTTTTGTTTCTCCGTCGCTGTGTACACGTTGCCTTGGCAATACAGCGTTGTACGGTAGCGCAGTAGCGACAACTAGCAAAAACTGCAGCAGACTGGGGCTACAATGAATAAAATTGATTCAAGTGCAGTTAAAATAAAATAACTAAGATTTAATCATGTCCACTGTTAATAATAATGCCCATAATAGTATATTTTCATGTTTTACGCCTCACTGTTATATAGCAAACCTAAACTATATATATATATATATATATATATATATATATATATATAATCTTTATTTGCTATTAAAATACATTGATAATCACTGATAAAAACTTTACAGAGATGATCAATCAGTGTTAGTTAATAAAAACTTACACTGCTAAAGGCACAGGCGTCAGTGCAATCTAAACTACTGTGTAGTAATGGAAAGTAACGACGAATAAAATCAAACATATTTACAACTATGCACAAAAAATGAAAAAAAAACTATGACTTAATTAATATGGCCGTGGGTATGTGAATTCTGTCTGAATTAGTGTGTATGTTGTCGTACTGGTGTGATGGTATTTCATATCTGGTTAATATTAGTGATTTTAATTTTGTTTTAAATGCTGATAGGGACTTGATTTCTTTAACCTGTAATGGTAGAGAATTCCAAAGTGGAACTGCTTGTTTGATATATGTATGAACTATGGTATATCTAAACTAGTTATGTGCACAAAGTAAACTATATACGAATTTACTAAGCAACATACAACAGCGATAATTCTCTTATTTAAACCCCTATTCTTTCAACCCCACAGTATTTTGAGAGTCAGGTTAGTATATTTGTAATGATGCTGTACATAACGTTGTTTAGACACCAGTATTAAAGGAAGTAGCGATATCACTATCTTTGTTTACCATAAGTTGACCTACGTCTAAACACAGTTTAAATCATTTTTTCCAAAATTTGCTTCCTATTATATATCTTACTGTTTGTTATTCATTGAATTATTGATAACTTTTTGTTTCTTTTAATGTATTAATTGTGTATTTGTGTTGATGTGAAATAAATAATAAATAATAAACAATAAACAATGTATGTTATCCAGTTGCCATGTTCCATGAATGTTGAAACGAACCCTATAATAATTATTTTCAAGCAACATTCAAGCAGTATAAATGAAATGTGAAAACCCTGGCAGAGCCTAGATTTGAACCGGATAATGTTTAGATCCAATTAAAGATCCATTGTCATAAATCGTTAGATCACATAGCCTATTGTGATAAAAACTATAAGGTCAAAACAATAACAACTCGCCAGTCAGTCCAAAGGCTAGGAAGCCATTCCCAATTCGGAAGTGGTCTAATTGTAATATCAATATTTTAATGCACAAAAGTCATAAGTCATTTATTTCACCTTACACATTTACATTAGTTTCATGTACAATATCTAGTGAAAGGGCCTACAATGGATATAATACAAATAAGAAATACTGCACAGAAAAAGCCTCAAACACTGTTCACTTATACACGAAGGTAAATGTGTTGCGGGCAATCAAAAAGCAGGGTTTGTTAGATTGTCCCACACAGTGATAGAAAAAATTAGTGGATATAATCTGAAATTTTAAAGTGAATCGTATGATAAAGAAAACAGTAGTGCTTAAAATGGAATGATGTAATGAATGAAGCTCATATATGGGATGATATAAAAGATAGAAAGACCATTATTTGTTAATAGTATGTAAAATTAAAATAACTTGATTAAGCTACTTTTTGTGCCCAGCAAAAGCGCCAAAATACTGTTCACGCAGGAAGAACAAAAAAACAAACAGACAACTAAAACTATGTAGGCCTACACGGGCGTATTGTTTATCATTGCCGTATACTGATAGAAAAT
Source organism: Tubiluchus corallicola (assembly GCA_030141605.1). Lineage (NCBI taxonomy): Eukaryota > Metazoa > Priapulida > Priapulimorpha > Priapulimorphida > Tubiluchidae > Tubiluchus > Tubiluchus corallicola. The sequence continues at coordinate 33,825 of JAQGDQ010000024.1, forward strand.
TTATAGCGACATTACGATGGTGGAATGGTTAGTATCTCGACCACGTGTAAATATTTACTGCTTCGCGCAAAGTTTCTTTACTACTGAAACAACAAATCAAACGCTGATTAATTCATATCCGGTTGAAATCAGGTGGGATTACTTTGGTATCGACGTCCTCCCCCCCTCCCCCTCCCCCGCCCCCGCAGTGTTGAGTCATGTAAACTAAATTGTAAGAAAGCTCGTACAGTGTCAAAAGGGCTTGCTAGTTAAACGGGAGGAGAGGCAATTCCTGCTTCAATGACTTATGTAACTAGAAAAGAAAATTCTTAGTAATTTAAAACAATTGGTAAAACGTCACTGATTCGACTTCCCAGTATGCACTGCTGACTCACCGAGAAAACATTGTTAATTTTGTTAACAAGTAAAGTAATTTAATGCTTTTCATTGTTTTTCCTATCTATATTCCTATATATCTATACATATACATAGAGATATGAAGGAGAAATATATATATATATATATATATATATATATATATATATATAATATATATATAAATATAAAATAAATTATTATACTCATATATATTATATTTATTAATAATATACTTATTATTATACTTATATACTAAATTATCATTAAATTATTATATTTTATTATTATAAAAATATAATAATTATTATAAAATATATAATATAAAATTTAATATAAATAAACATACATAAAACTATATATTTGTATATAGAGTTAGTGAAGTGTTTACTAGGAATGCTATGGTTATTCTTTCAAACTTTACCCAGCATTAGTCTCCACTTGTTTGAACGACCAATGGGAATTCAAAATGGCCGCGTCTAGCGTTTATTGTGGAAGTTCTAGCTATCAAGTTTAAATAAAGATCTTATCTTATCTCATCTCCTGTCCTGTCCTGGAGTGTGCACCAAGAGAGTCAGTTATTGATCACATTGATGGAGCTGCAGCGTCAACTGTGGCTGAGCAATCCGATCCTTGAACCACTGGAGTGGCCTCTTCAGGATGCATGCCTGGGCAAGGTGTATGGAGATCCTGAGTAGCCCAGACAACAGGAACCCCCTCTCTTCCTCCCTGGTGTAGTCCAAAGGAAAGCGCAGCGACACGTTTGGCACCAGGTTGATTGCAGGAGCTGCCGGAGTCAGTGAGCATGCTGCACTGGTCCGCCTTCGGGGCTCCACTCCTGATTTGGAAGGTTTACTCCTCTACACATGGCCGTTGGGTCACTTGACCTCCTCCGCCCTCTAGCCATTGGCTGCTTGTGCAGCTCCTCCGCCTAGTGTCAAGATACAGGGTGGACATCCCGCAAGCCTACAGCACCTGGTATTCCTAGGCGGTCACCCATCCAAGTACTAACCAGGTTCTACGATGCTTAACTTCTTTGATCAGACAAAAAACCGGTTTTTTTCAACATGATATGGCCGTAGTGAGAAATTAGTTATTAAATTATTTTTAAAAATGAATATAAAATATTGCATTTATTGTAATTAAAAATGCCCGCCAATACAGTAGCCCGCAGTTCAAAAGGGAGGCTTGCACTTGGTTAACGTTGACGGAGCACTTTGAGTTTAGCTTCGAAAAACGTGGACAAACTGTACTAAAGATTTTTCAAACCTACGCGGCGTGCATTATAATAAGCGCAATAAAGAGCTTCATTAAGCAAAAATAGCTGCAGTAAGGATTCTCGTTAGACATATTTTGTTATTTTGTATTGACCGCTAGAAACGGAATAGTAAAACTTCTGCGAAACAGAATTCTTTTATTTTAGTAAACAAGCGTTAGTCTTCTGCTTGTAAATCTGCTGATTTTTCAGTAACTTGAGGCAAATTTATATCTTGACTATCAGGGCTGTGGTGTCGGAGTCGTGGAGTCAGAGTCGTGGATTCAGAATTGTGGAGTCAGAGTCATGGAGTCAGAGTCGCAATCGTGGAATCGGAGTCGCGGAGTCGTGGAGTCGGAGTTGTGGAGTCAGAGTCATGGAGTCATGGAGTCATGGAGTCAGAGTCGCAATCGTGGAATCGGAGTCGCGTAGTCGGAGTCGGAGTCATGGAGTCTAGTAGTGGGCTTGGAGTACACCTAATGCTACTCGGCTAAGGGCTTGACATGCTGTCAAGATTGCACTTATTGCTACTCGGTCAGGGCTTGACATGCCGCCAAGATTGCACCTATTGCTACTCTGTCAGGGTATGACATGCCGTCAAGATTGCACATGTTGCTACTCGGTCAGGACTTGACATGCCGCCAAGATTGCATCTATTGCTACTCGGCCAGGGCTTGACATAGCGCCAAAATTGCACCTATTACTACTCGGTCAGGGCTTGACATGCCGTTAAGATTGCACCTATTACTACTCGGTCAGGGCTTGACATGCCGTTAAGATTGCACCTATTACTACTCGGTCAGGGCTTGACATGCCAATAAGATTGCACCTATTGCTACTCGGTCAGGGCTTGACATGCCGCAAAGATTGCGCCTATTGCTACTCGGTCAGGGTTTGACATGCTGCCAAAATTGCACCTATTACTACTCGGTCAGGGCTTGACATGCCGTTAAGATTGCACCTATTACTACTCGGTCAGGGCTTGACATGCCGTTAAGATTGCACCTATTACTACTCGGTCAGGGCTTGACATGCCAATAAGATTGCACCTATTGCTACTCGGTCAGGGCTTGACATGCCGCAAAGATTGCACCTATTGCTACTCGGTCAGGGCTTGACATGCCGCCAAGATTGCACCTATTGCTACTCGGTCAGGGCTTGACATGCCGCCAAGATTGCACCTATTGCTACTCGGTCATTGTCTGACAAGCTGTCAAGATTGCACCTATTGCTACTCGGTCATTGTATGACATGCTGTCAAGGTTGATTACTAGCAAATAGCATTTAATCATGTGTTAGACTGGCTATAAAAATCCACAATTTTACACATATTGCAACCATCAACGGTCCAGCAAAGTTTGAAAATTGATTTACTGAATTGAACAATCACATACAACAGCATGGTTTATCAGCATTATAGCCTTTACACCTATTCGAAGATTTTTCTGTCCATTTGATGTTTTTTAAAGACAATAAACAGAATTATCAATACTTAATTATCGATACCTTTATCAAGTAGTTTGGTTGGCTCATTTCAGTGCTAGTGTTGTTGTTCATTTCTTTCACTGATTTATTATTTATGTTTTATTTTTTCTTTTTGTTTGACTTCTTTCTAGTTTGTTTATGTTTTAATCGGTTAGCTAAATGCTTTACATATTTTGTTAATCATCATTTCATATTTTTCATTTTATTTTAATGCTTCTTTGTTGCATAGCCTATCTAGTTATTTCGCTCTCAAGTTTAATTTCTTCCCCCATAAATTTATGTTAACAGTTAATTTTCTTAACTCACTTCATAATTATGTTACACCTTTTAATTAGCAGCTCTACAATTTTTTTACAAGTTACACTAATCTGAGAAGGGTAGCTGACTTTATAACCAATTGATCTTTCGCTACACTTTTTCCTGCACCCCCTTAACTCTTTCCTTTATGCATAATTTATCCTTTTTAATTAATAACTATAACAATAATAGTCTACATGTATTCTGGTGTAAATGAGGAGATAAATAAAATGTCTATGTCTATGTCTATGTCTATGTCTATGTCTATGTCTATGTCTATGTCTATGTCTATGTCTATGTCTATGTCTATGTCTATGTCTATGTCTATGTCTATGTCTATGTCTATGTCTATGTCTATGTCTATGTCTATGTCATGTCATGTCATGTCATGTCATGTCATGTCATGTCATGTCATGTCATGTCTGTCTATGTCTATGTCTATGTCTATGTCTATGTCTATGTCTATGTCTATGTCTATGTCTATGTCTATGTCTATGTCTATGTCTATGTCCATGTCCATGTCCATGTCCATGTCCATGTCCATGTCTATGTCTATGTTTATGTCTATGTCTATAGTGGACTTACTTTTGAATATTTCTTTACCATCTTTTGTGTCAATGTGACCTGAAACTGTTCTTTGCAAAATTCTATCATGCATTTACCGTAATTCGATACAACATCTGACATTCGACACAAACGGCTACTTCAAAAGTAAATATTTGCGAAGAACAGTTATGTCCTAATTTTAATTTTATAGGCGAGGAATAGCTAAATAGTCACGGTGTGCGCTTAGCAGTTGAAGTTAGGCAACACTGGACCCGGAATCTCTTTTGCAATATTCGCAATTTCCTTGACTTTGGTCACAAGCGGTACAAGCACTCCCTAGATCCCGTGCAGGCATCACTCTACATCAGTCGGCCCGTTACGTCCGCATCTCACGACGACTCATACATTTTTATTTGTTTTTCTACTTGCGTCGGCAGATCCTGTTTAATGGCAAGCTTGACAATTATTATCTGAACGGTTTAGATAATAAAGGTGCGCTCACACTGCATAGTTTTCAACGCCCAGCGGCAGTTCCTGTTGTGCCGGATGCGTGAGTTCATTCGCCCAACTACGCAGACCAAACGGAATATTAACCCTGGCGAAAAACTCACCATAACAGATGCCTGACTGTCTAGCTGATCCTCAGTAAAATTATAGTTGCAATTAATTTGCTTTTGGGGTTACCCACGTGCGATGTAACCTTATAAAGCATATGTTTCGCCGTGATGCTGGTCTCGTTGACGTTGTTGTTCGTTATTAATTAGTTAATTATTCAGTATATACATACATAAACGTACACACATACATACATACACTGAAAATGGGATTAGGTAATTGAATCATAATAATAAGCATAATAAGAAAAATAATAGTCTTTTTGTGGGGCAGGGGGGTAGATAACCCTACTATTTACCCTAATCCCAATTAACCCCAACACGGCCCTAACCTTGCCAAAATTAACTGTGACTTTTAAACTGTGACCTTTTTTTCTTAAATAAAACTGTAACTTTTTTGCAGTGACTTGAAAACCGGTTTTCATGAAACTGTACCAAGACTGGGCTACTACGTACACGGTAGACACCAGGGAGTTCTATAATCGCCACCCTAATCCCAATTAACCCTAACATGGCACTAACCTTGCCAAAATTAATTGTGACTTTCAATAATAATCTTTTTTTATCTTGCAACACACGCACAGTTATCATACAATTAACTTGGAAAAAAATTGTCAAGAAAGGGCAGCGAAAGACCAATTGGTCATCTAATCAGCTGCCCTTTGATTAGTCATGAACATTTTTATAAGCGCTATGCTGTATTAGTGTTAGAACTGCTTATAATAAAAATTTAATTGTTACGAGTGATATGCTTACAACGTGTTAATACAATTCATACGCAGTAATAATAAGTGTATAATAAAAAAATCAAAGAAGAACTGAAAATGAAAATCTGACAACGGAAACATAATAACAATGACATCTGAAATATACTTCATAACACAAGCATAATTCTCAGACAGTCAAAAATCAGGTTTATCTATATATTGGTATGTTGAAGTATATTAAATTGGGCGTTAATTTTCATGCACAGGCATAATGTGACATTAAACAGTGACATTTTTTCTTAAATAAAATTGTGACTTTTTTGCACTGACTTGAAAACCGGTTTTCATGAAACTGTACCAAGACTGGCCTACTACGTACCCTGTAGACACCAGGGAGTTCTATAATCGCCACCCTAATCCCAATTAACCCTAACACGGCCCTAACCTTGCCAAAATTAAGTGTAACTTTTAAACTGTGACATTTTTTTCTTAAATAAATTTGTGACTTTTTTGCCGTGACTTGAAAACCGGTTTACATGAAACTGTACCAAGGCTTGGCTACTACGTACGCGGTAGACACCAGGGAGTTTTATAATCCCCATCATTCTCTGTGTGATTGATAATGCAGCTAAAGTGCGACCGAGTGGCCTCTTCGACCAGCTATCGGTATCGGCGTTCGATTTTAATTACGTGTTTAATGACTGCTGGTTTCCACAGTCGATCTTCCCTTCCAATTATCCTCCCCGTTATAACCGGAGATGGCTGCTCTTCGTCTAACGACTTTTAATAATACAGGCCGATGCGGTGTGTGTTCGCTCACTCTGTCTTTGAAAGCAAACCCTTAGTATCATCCTCATCATTAATCATCCTCATCATTAATCATCCTCTTCATTGTCTCATCTATCATATTCGATTCATCCACAATTGAAAATGTAGTCACTCCCTTTCAACTTGTTAAAAAACCGTCAGAAAAGAAATATTTCAAACGTACTGAGAGTAACACAGTTTGATAATGGTAATCACCTGCATTCTTTTTCCACAGTAATCTTAATAAAACGTGACGATGCTCAACAGGTTACTGAACACCTTATAATCATGATCACAGTTTTTCTTAGTTCTCGCTCCATTTCATCTTTCATTCACTACTCCCCCCACATCACACTTTTTCTTAGTTCTCGCTCCATCTCATCATTCATTCACTACTCCCCCCACATCACACTTTTTCTTAGTTCTCGCTCCATCTCATCATTCATTCACTACTCCTCCCACATTTATGTATATATTATCATTATCTCAATTATTAATCATTTCTTTAAGATTTCCACGTACAGTTAAGCTATGCTTTTAGGCTCAAACTGTATGCATCAAAATTACTCTGTAATGTAATTTGCACATGTATATGCTGCATAAGAATCTCTTTTGTAATTACTGGATTATATTGCATTTATATTTATATTTACTGCAGTGGAAAATTATTTGTATTTTTATTATAACTGTAAGATGCAGAGTGGAAATAAATAAATAAACTTAAACTTAAAAAAAACTTGAAAATATATTCTTATATCATCCGCCCCCAATTAATCCTCGCCATTTTTTCCTTGCACGTTTTACTTCCTGTTTTACTTCCTGTTTTGCCGTCAATATAGTTACATCATATTTCTTAATGATTTCTAATACTGTCACGTGAGAGGCTTTTACATGGCTTCTTTTAATAGACTTGTTTGCCAAACACTTAGTACCGTTATAAGATTTATGTATTGTTTGTATTTTTTGTACTAATAGTATGTATTGTTCCATTTTTTCTACTAATAGTATGTATTGTTCCATTTTTTGTACTAATAATATATATTGTTCCGTTTTTTGTACTAATAGTATGTATTGTTCCATTTTTTGTAGTAATAGTATGTATTGTTCCATTTTTTGTACTAATAGTATTATTGTTCCATTTTTTGTACTAATAGTATGTATTGTTCCATTTTTTGTACTAATAGTATGTATTGTTCTATTTTTCGTACTAATAGTATGTATTGTTCCATTTTTTGTACTAATAGATACAGTTTAAACTAAAGCAGCACGCGGGATGAGACCAGGGCCAGATTATGACCTCTCTAGGCCCAAAGGCTAATGAAATTATGGGTGTCCCTCAGGCGGAACCATCCTCTAACTCGCCAGCACCGTAATTGAATGTTTTTACTCGTAATGTATTTTAGTAATGCAGCTTGAAGTGTACTTAAACTTATTGTAAATTGCTTAAATAAATTAGAATTGCTGTTTTTTGTCCCTTTTACCCCCTTTTAACTTTTAAAAAACCGTCAGAAAAGAAATATTTCAAAAGCATTGAGAGTAACACAGTTTGATAATGGTAATAACCTGCATTCTTTTTCCACAGTAATCTTAATATAACGTGACTATGCTCAACAGGTTACTGAACACTTTGTAACAATGATCACAGTTTTTCTTAGTTCTCGCTCCATTTCATCTTTCATTCACTACTCCCCCCCACTTTTTTTTAAGATTTCCACGTACAGTTTGGCCTGTCAAGCTATGCTTTTAGGCTCAAACTGTATGCATCAAAATTATTCTGTAATGTAATTTGCACATGTATATGCAGCATTTTGTAATTTCTCGATAATAGTGCATTTATTTATATTTATATTTACTTAAATGGATAATTATTATCTGTATTTTAATGATAATTGTAAGATGCAATGTGGAAATGAATAAACTCTCTTGAATAAACTCTCTCTTCTTTGTCTATACCAGGTTATCAAGAACACAGTTACACAAGTCAAACTCAACAATTTAAACCAAAGACACAACACCAAACCTGCATAAATAAATAAAATACAGCTGGTCACCTCTTCGCGGATGCTAAAGAGTTGGCGTTGACTGGCTTCCATAAGATAAATAATAGTGTAAGGCCAGTGTAAGGAAGGGGAAATATTGACCAAGGACAATCTCTGGGCTTTGATCTACTTGTACATAATGGCGCAAACAAACAAAACGTGACTGCCATTAAGAGAGGAAAAGTGGTGAATGCAGCACAGAGTAGATCAATGGAAGCTCTTTGTCTGGACTCTGGACGTGGTTTCCCGTCTGTGTGGCTGCTGCGTGGAGTATTAATTGCCAGTAAATTTGCTAAACGTTGAGTAAGAGTTTGTAGGCTTATCTGCTCAGGGTTGCCACTGTTTCAATTTGGAAGTTTGCTACTCTTTAAAACTTTGATGGCTTATCTACTCAGGGTTGCCACTGTTTCAATTTGGAAGTTTGCCACTTCTTAAAAACTTTGTTGGCTTATTTACTCAGGGTTGCCACTGTTTCAATTTGGAAGTTTTCCACTTCTTAAAAACTTTGTTGGCTTATCTACTCAGGGTTGCCACTGTTTCAGACTAGATGTTTGCTACTTCTTTAAGACTTTGTTGGCTCATCTGCTCGGGGTTGCCACTGTTTCAGACTAGATGTTTGCTACTTCTTTAAGAGTTTGTTGGCTCATCTGCGCAGGGTTGCCACTGTCTCAGACTGGATGTTTGCCACTTCTTTAAGAGTTTGTTGGCTCATCTGCTCAGGGTTGCCACTGTTTCAGACTAGATGTTTGCTACTTCTTTAAGACTTTGTTGGCTTATCTGTTCAGGGTTGCCACTGTTTCAGACTGGATGTTTGCTACTTCTTTAAGACTTTGTTGGCTCATCTGCTCAGGGTTGCCACTGTTTCAGACTGGATGTTTGCCCCTTCTTTAAGAATTTGTTGGCTCATCTGCTCAGGGTTGCCACTGTTTCAGACTAGATGTTTGCTACTTCTTTAAGACTTTGTTGGCTTATCTGCTCAGGGTTGCCACTGTTTCAGACTAGATGTTTGCTACTTCTTTAAGACTTTGTTGGCTCATCTGCTCAGGGTTGCCACTGTCTCAGACTAGATGTTTGCCACTTCTTTAAGAGTTTGTTGGCTCATCTGTTCAGGGTTGCCACTGTTTCAGACCAGATGTTTGCCACTTCTTAAAAACTTTGTTGGCTCATCTACTCAGGGTTGCCACTGTTTCAGACTAGATGTTTGCTACTTCTTTAAGAGTTTTTTGGCTCATCTGCTCAGGGTTGCCACTGTCTCAGACTAGATGTTTGCCACTTCTTTAAGAGTTTGTTGGCTCATCTGTTCAGGGTTGCCATTGTTTCAGACTAGATGTTTGCTACTTCTTTAAGACTTTGTTGGCTCATCTGCTCAGGGTTGCCACTGTTTCAGACTAGATGTTTGCTACTTCTTTAAGACTTTGTTGGCTTATCTGCTCAGGGTTGCCACTGTTTCAGACTGGATGTTTGCTACTTCTTTAAGACTTTTAAAAAAAGACACGTTTATTTACACCGCATCTGTGAATGAAATTTCATTTACTTAAAAAAAGAGTTGAAATAGCACAGAGACTAAGGACAATATTTAATATTAATTTTGTAGAAACCAATATGTTTTGCATAGAAGCGATGTTCATGCATAGTTAAACATGTTCGCCACGGCACACGCGTGTAAATAGCAGAAGAATGTAATCGCAAAAAAATCAATACTTCGATTTTTCTTCCATTGTCATGTTTTTATGTGAAATTTTCAGGTTTCAGAACTAATTCTGTAACAATGCATGTGTATATACAGCTTCGAAACTATCCTCGGCTGCGCTGCTTGTGAAACTGTCTTATTTAATAAGTAAACGGCAGCCATTTATAACTGACACAGAAGAAATACTGATAACGCTCACAAACGTTTTTTACATAGTTAAGAACAGCCACTGCTAGCCAGTCAGTGTCCATTGTCCACCAATCAATGCTGCCTACTTTTGTTTGCGGACAGACCTATATTGCTGATAATTACAATTGGACTGGAAACAGGCAAGGTATCATGTTTGTACAGACAGAAATCACTGACTCACTAAATGACAGGCTGACAGCTTTTTCATGAGCTGTTAACTGATGTTTTGGCATAAAAAACACAAACATAAACAGCTATTTTTGTTGCTGTTTCTTTATAAGCATAAGAGACAACAACAGTAAACGCTACAACTCCAGCAACAATAGCTATAGCAACAGCAAAAACACGTGCAACGCTCTTAACAAACGAAACACGCGACGCTCATCATATAATACTTGTATATTCAGTGGGCATTATCTACCCTAGATAAGGCTTAAATAACATTGTAATTTATGGGCAAACAAAATGGGAGACAAAGCAATATTGCACACGCATGCAGGTCACGTAGCAGGTTCATAATAGCGCCCTCACGAGGCGCTGATTAAACGTTAATATTTAAAACACCACATTTATGGTTTTTATTACCATTAACAATAGCAAAGGGAAGTGACTTCCTTTGGTAAAAATGAAACGAACGTTGAACGAATGATATGACATGCATCATCAGACCATCCTAACCTCCTTTATATTACTACTTCTAAATTTAGGCTGTTAACCACTTTTTAAGGTGGCTTACCAAGGGTGCGGCGATAAGTCCATCCAAGTGAATAATCAACGTGGATAACATTATTTTACACGCATGCAAAGTCGCATTCGTTATAATTATTATGACAATAACCAGATACACTGTGAATATTAACTGTGTTCCAGCAACAAATCTGATGACGCAACTTGCCAATCAATAGTTATTGTACAATGAAATTATCCGAGGATGGGGAAATTCTAATTAAATTGCGCAATTAAGCAACCACAAGAAAACGTCAAGCATGTTTTTTCCCAATTATGAATCAAGAAAGTGGCCACCAAGAAAAATCACCATGTACAATACAGTAAAAATTGGCGTTCATTTAATTTGGCCAGGTGTTTTAAAAACGTATTACTCGTGCTACAGTGAAAAATTGCTTTTAAAAAAACTTTTAGCTAACTGATAGACACGCGATCAAAAATGTTATTAACAGCAAATGAACTTTTCCAGTATAGACGCCGTATTGCTTTTATCGCAGACAGACTGCATGAAGTATGAAACGCCGTGCACAGATGAGCTATTTGTGAATAAGATCGCAGTGCTACAAATAAAACCAACAACTCATAAATACATTTATGACGTCTACAAAAATGCTTAGGTGCATAAGAGAAGTAAATAAAGTAACCAACTCTAATGTAGAATCTCAGTTTGATTAATGTGAGATAGAGGTACTAATGTTTTTCCCACCCATGTTAAAAATCACGTAGCCCGATGCGCAGCTGTTTCTCCGGGAATTAAACTCAAAGGGTCATAATGAAACTAACTAGAAGTAGCAAACAGAAGTAAACTAACAAACAAACGTAAATAGCATAAACCAAATTTAGCTCGTGTCACCTTTGTTGTGGGTATAAATGATAACAAACTTCAAGATGACCTTCAGTTTAAAGAAAGGGTACAGGTAACCTTGTCTGGCTTCGCTTATCATGTCATCATTAGATAAGTAACGCTTAAATTGCAAAATATACTGCGCGTACGCTGTCAGGAACTCATGAAAAGCAGTAAACAGGCCTGGGAGCGGGAAACAGGCCTGGGAGCGGGAGAGAGAGAATGAGAGAGAGAGAAAGTGAGATGAGTGAGAGAGAGAGAGAGAGAGAGAGAGAGAGAGAGAGAGAGAGAGAGAGAGAGAAGCAGGCAGGCATGTAGACAGTCAGTCAGTCAGTCAGACAGACAGACGGACAGACAGACAAACAGACAGACAGATAGACAGAGATCAAGGAGTGAAAGAGAGAGATAGAAAGAGAGAGAGAGAGAGAGAGAGAGAGAGAGAGAGAGACGAAATACAAAAAATCAGAAAAAATAAAAGCCAAAACATAAAATACACAATGTAAAATTAGATAACCGGAATAATGGAATTGGCTAATATTTTTATATTTGAACTTGCATCCTATCCTGTCCACTTGATAAGAAATTCTGCAATACTGTAACAGAATAACAAAATTAATATTAAAATGTTAAGCCAACGTTGCCAAACCATAATAATTAATAGATGGTTGCGTAAATAAGGTCATCTGGTCACATGTAATGTAAATACTGAAAATTAAAAGTAATAACACATCGTTTTCATAGAACTTTTTCATCTGACAACCAGCCATTGAATAAATAAACGTCGGGCAACCGAGAGTTTGTGTGAATAACTACTAACTACAGCAAGGTTGATCAACGCAGCAATCAATACAATTACTGGGCTTCAAGCAATTCCAATGAAACCCTGTACTCCAATATCAGAATTCGACAGTAATAGTACTTGCCACGCAAGCATTTACGCCCGAGATAAAGCGTGAAACACGAGGATGCCCGAGAGCGCTAATTACTAACATTTTAAAATTTTACGTTCAGAATTCACATTTTATGTGAAAGAGTGCCTAAATGAAGCCATTACCATTGGCATACAGTGTCACGATTCCGTTGTTATTAAAGTTATATTATATTTATAGTACAGCATCTTTAAGCACGTCAGAAGTTACAGTGCTATTGGAATAGGATCATTTTTTCACACCTCAAGGTGGTTTTCACTGTCAAAATGCAGTCAAAACAAGCCGACGTTTTGATACGCGCACAGGTAGATCTGGTTAGAGTAAAAACCATATACTCTCAATCGTATTTTCAAAACAAGCAAGTTCATTCACAGTAACAACATAGTAAAACATAATATACAAATGTATACAAAGTTACAAACAAGTCTTACTGTGACAATGCAATGCTGGACAGGACGCTATCGTGTGACACTGCCCAGTAAATAAAAGAAGGCTTGTGTTATCAAAAGGATTCACCCTTCAATAATGATCTATTACTGACAGTTGTATCCTTACTGGTCACTTAGTTACTATTTTACTGGATCAGCCATGCTTTCAGAATCCGAAACTTTACTATAACCTTGCAATTAACAAATTAATAAGGATCAAAACAACAGGTGCATAGACAGACACACAGCTGCGGGTATTTCTTTCATACGTGCACCAGAACTTTGATAGATATTTCTCACAGTTTGAGAGTCTATCGAGAATTAGCACAAATTTCGTCTTTGGTTAAAAAACTAGTTTCGTGTGTAATGGGTAATTAATAATCGCTTGCCTAGCGAATGAGGTAAAAAATGATTAATGATGGAATTCTAAGATCAATGGTCAACATTCGTATTAGAAGAGATCCAAATGAAGATGAAAAGCGATTTAATGGCAAAATTGCTCCTATTTCACGCCCTTGAAGATGAAAAATGGAAATTACGCAAAATTAGTCAACACCTGTGCAACTTGAGAAACAAAAATTCCATGCCTAGTGGTAAACGATATTCGGGAATGTAAAAAATTGGAAAACGGAAATCGCACCTGGAAAACACAATAGCAGCATGTCGAAAGGGAATGTAACACGATGCACGTAATGGTCGACACCCAGGTTATCAAGAGACCTTGACTGTCGATAAGCATTTATTCCGTCCCACTTCCTCTACCACCCAGGACTCAACCTTACCTAAAGTGACTACCAACACATGCAGACCCCAAATGCATTGCGTAAGTTTTTGGTGCACCGTTTTTGAGAGATGGTACATTGGGGAGGGGGGTGAAAAGCTCTGGCGGTTTAGGAAATACGAAAGGCCATAGTAAGGCAATTAAAGTAATTTACTTATTGCTAGATCGGCGACAACAGCGTTGACATCAACCGAAATCATCACATTCTAGATAAAACTGACAGATTTATGTAACGCTAATGTATGACTGTTGCGTAAATTTATAAACGCGATAATGTAGTCTGTCCGTGTTACAGAGTTGAAACTGCTAGTTTGGACACCAATCGCACAACAACGTCGCAGTAATCGACAGTATACTCAAGTTAGCCATTAACAGCTGAGATCAGAAGTAAATCGTATAATCTGTCACCAAGCAATTATGCAAACTGCGAAAACTGCAGCTGCATCCATGGCAAGTTTCACTGAAAATATGATAATGAGTTATACTATTGTATAGCCTGTACAATCAACGGTATAGGATTACTTATAGGCAGCTGTGACTTAACCACAGGGAGACATGCAGTTACACTTAACCACATTCGCTAAAATAATGTCCTTTCAACGGGCACTTGTTAAACCGGATTAGAACAAGATTAGATTAGATTAGGGTAGATTTAACCAAATCATGTAGCTGCAATCCATTACGAAAGTCCACGTGTCACTTCAAATCGTGTGGAAGATGGAAACGGGTGTGGAGAGTACACATCAAGGGTTTTTTAGCAATGTCTTTCTACTTGGATGATTTTGCTTGTGGGGAAAATAATGTTATGCTGTTTTGTCCATATAGCTTTACTTACTTTTTTCCTGACAGTAAGTGTCAATTGTGTATGTTTATTTCAATTGTTAATGCCTTTGGTTCAAAATACACTAAACTCATGCAAACTGTTATGCTCAGAAAGGTCAACTTCGGGTACAAACGTGTTACTGGTATAAACTAATCCATGTAGGTCAATTCCTGGCAGTAATTATTATTGTCCATGCAAGAGAGCAATCAATGTGTGGTAAATGGGCAGTGATGACAAGTAGGAAATTGAAGCCCGGTATTAAAGCAACACTCAACCGACACCTGCTTCGCGCCGTGCGGGCTTGTGCCTGCAATTATTGCGCTACTGGTAATGAACCCACGTGATGAGAATAACGAAAGCAAGCAGAAGTAATGCACAGCGTAACAGGTATAATAAACAAGATTAAGGCAGGCTGCATTGCAGACGTAATACAAGCCTGTGTACCCAAAACTGCTGACAGAAGCGTGTAGTCCGTTACACTACACAAGCATTGTACAAAATTGTTCTATGCTTCACTATTTAATATAGGACACGTGATTCGGATCAGTGTGGTGAAATCTCAGCTAGTTCCTAGTATCGAAAAACAATTGTGATAAATGATGTTTTACAAGTCCTAGGACATACATGTAGGGCACATTCAGCCAGGTAATAAAGTAGACAAAAGGTGTTTTATTAATAAGTACCTCAATGTAATTGTGACGAAACCAACATTATAATTACATAATAATATGGCGCGAAACATGCTCACCCGGAATCCGATCAAACGAGCTAATCACGCGCCAATGGAAACGGAAGCTGCGAGCGAAAGCTCGGATTTCTCAGTAATCAAACAACCGCACCATTTGAACAAGAATGCCCTAGTGAACTTTGCTTGGTTGAATACCACTACAACCATGCTTGAAGAATATCACAAGCCCACAATCAATACCGAATTAAAAATGAAATTATGTAAAGAAATTAATCGGTGACAGACAGGAAAATTGTCTGGTTACTGGATTTTAATGTCATTCCTGACTGGAAATGTTGTTTGGTCTGGCAACTAGACTGGATTACTGAAAATCGGGCAATCAAACCCAAGCAAATCGAATGTCATTCAAATGTACTAGCCATAACCCAAAAAAGTTTGACACGTAACTGGTGATCTCTTTGTCATTAATCAAAAATATTTGTGGGTAATGCGAAGCTATTCTATGAGCGGTTATTCTACTTGTTACACAATAAAAAAACTGGTACTATAATAAATTTATGTTTATATATTATATACCATTATTTTATTTGTTATATATAAAAAACTGATATTAAGATAAATTTGTGCACCTTTATTCAACTTATCACATGTAAAAAACTAATGCCATAACAGATTTACCTATGAATGATTGAAACTGTGTGCTTTTCATCTCAGGACTTTATTAATTATTAAAATCTTGTTTTCTGCCAGGGATTAATAATTAACAAACATGTTTGTGTAATATCAGGTAACTCAGTGGATTTTATAATCTCTGCGTTTTCGTAAAAATCAGTTAGGGAAGGGCCACATTTAATTGTGGGATTTCTTTCCCATACGAGCAGCCGCGCATTATATATATTTTTTATAGCATTTTTCGTGCCTATTTAGTGTTCGCTTTATAATTAGTGATTGGGATATAAAATATGTAATCAACAAAATATAGTATTTAGCATGCTTCCTTTTTTTCACTAAATGACAGTACACAATAATGCTCTGAAATTCATTGCTCTTCACTTTCTTTACTGTGTGGGATATTAGATTGATCATTCTCACATTTGTCTTGGAGATTTATCTCACATTCTTGTCATTAAGAAATAATTAGGTGTTATATATGATAGAATTTGTTCGTTAAGCAACAGCTAACTCATCTGGTCAAATGGTTGGGTGTTTATTTCCCTAGCCCTGTTTGCATCCTGGTTAATTAAAATCTTCCAGTTCAATAAATGTGCAATACTTCTAAGTAGTTGTCATCAAATTCACTTATCTGTCTAAACACTCTCGAATCACTAGCCCCCTTTTCTTTCCCTTTTGAGAACAAAGGTGCCTGTTTCTTCTGAATTAATCTAGGAATGAGATTGCATACAATCCCAATTTTACCAAAAGAAAAAAGTGCACTACGAATACAGTCAAAACACACACAGACATAGATGCAAACACATTTATTTATCTCAAGAACAAATTTATTTATATTTTAATTCTCATATAAAGCTGGACAATAAAAGGACTCAATTATTTAGCTTACTGCATTGTCTGTCACTACTGCATATTCCTTAAAATAGTTTGCCTTTTTTTCAGGTTTTTCTTAGATGTGTCAGTATGCTGTTGATTGGTTTGGTGATCAACCTGGTTTCTGTTGTCTCCGCTGTTGGCTACAGTGAGGACTGTGCACCTCACAGAATTGTGTGCCGATGTGCAAAATCATATCAGGAACAAAACATATTGCTCAGTATTGATTGCAGCTCCATACACCTTGGTGATATCCCAGCATTAGCAGAAAGTAGTTTTGTTGAGCAGTTATCAATGGCAAATACAGGACTCACTCGAGTCAGTAATCATGCATTTGACAGATACTTGAGTCTACAAGTGCTGGACCTTTCAGATAATCATATCACAAATATTGAAGAAGATGCCTTCTCTGCCTTGGACGACTGTGAACACATTAGCCTACAGAGCAATATGTTAACAAAACTCGATAAGAGTTACTTTAAGAAGTTGTTGAATCTTCGTGAATTAACACTGGCTTTTAACACACTGCGATACATTGGTGAAAACGTCTTTGATGGACTTGATGATACGATAGAACGACTACAACTGAATAACAATAAGTTGAGAAAGATTCCTGTTGAAACACTTCGCAGTCTCCGCCAGCTAGTTCAGCTTGATATTTCTTATAACAAAATTCATGAGCTAACATTGTCCAGTGTCGATGTGCACCTACGAAGCCTTCAAGAGCTTCTCATAACCCATAACAAAATAACTGAATTACCAGCAAATTCATTTGCCAATATAAAAAACCTAGTTACAATTAATCTGAATAACAACAAGATCTGGTTTGTGCATCCGGATGCATTTTCTGGCTTGACGAATCTCAGGTATGTTTACCTGTCAAACAACTACCTCACCCATATCCCAAGCATTGCTCTTCATAAACTTCCATATTTGTCTGAACTTTACCTGCATGGAAACAATATTGTTAACATATCTAAAGAGGATATGCTTCCAAATATGATGCTGCTTAATTTGCATTCTAACTTGATTCAGCAGATACCAGAGGACGCATTTGCTGGAGCGACATCACTCAAATTTCTTTTCCTTGGCCATAATCACATTGCTCGACTGCATAACAGAGTATTTGATTCCGTGAAAGAAAATATTCAATCCATCGAATTACCTTTCAACAGACTATATGAAATGCCACGCAAAGCATTTCGGAATCTTCCAATGTTGGATAATCTAAACTTGTCTGGCAACAGGATAACATCAGTAAACAAAGATGCATTCATGGGCTTAAAACGCTTAAGAATCTTAAATTTGAATCAAAACCAAATAACTTCCATTGGTGATCAGACATTTATATACTTACAGAGTCTCCGTGTACTTTATCTGCGGAACAACGGTTTGGAGAGTTTTAGTTCCCATGGACTGTTAGGTCTAAATGAAACCTTAAACTATCTATACCTTGACAACAACTACCTGTCAAAAGTGCCAAGTCAAGCATTGCACGATGTAAAATCACTGAGATTTCTGGACTTAAGTTACAATAATATTGAACACATTGAGAGGAATGCCTTTAGTGCTGTTAAGCACTCTTTAGGAAAACTGTATCTAAAGGGGAACAAAATACAAGAGTTTCCCACAAATGCATTTGACAATTTGACTAAGATAACAGAATTGGATTTATCTGAGAATAAGATCAGTGCCCTCGAGCCAATGGTTACAGCTGGAATGCCAAAGCTGGCCATTCTTAACCTTGCTGCCAATGACATTTCAAATATAACTGATTTAGCCTTTTATGAGGGACATTCACTGCGCAAGCTTATACTGTCTTATAATAAAATAAGAAAAGTGTCTCAACAGACATTTGCACCTTTGAACAGGCTTCTTTCCTTGGATATTAGCCACAACAATTTAACAAACCTGCCAGAGAAATTTCTTACAAAAAGTACAGTGCAAGAAGTGGATGTCAGTAACAATAATATTGAAGTTGTGCACGACTATGCTTTTGACAGCTTACATCAATTAAACAGCCTTTATCTACACCATAATAAAATGAAAAATCTGTGGAGAGAAATAGTGAACGACGTTCCAGTAATAAAAGTGTTAGATGTTAGCCACAACAATATTATGGATATGGTGCAAGATGCTCTTCAGAATATGGCAACACTTCAAATATTTCGTGCAAACAACAATCAAATAAAAGACGAGGAGCTGAATCGATACCTGTTCAAAGAGCACGCACAAAGCTTAATGGAAATTGACTTATCCAACTGTTATTTGGAGTCAATCCCAATTCAGTTATTTAGCAATCTTGCAAAAATTCAAAGAATTAATCTGGCAAATAATCGTATGAAAAATCTACCACTTAATGCATTTGAACAACTTATTAGCCTGCAGGATTTAGACTTATCACATAATCTTATTGAAATTGTACCACCAGGAGTTTTTTATGGATTAACCAGGTTGCAGACACTGAACTTGGAATATAATGAAATCAATTTAATTCACCATGAGCTTTTTAAAGATCTTAACCTGGGGGAACTAAAGCTTGGCCACAATCTTCTGGAATCAGTACCAACAGCTTTTTCGGGAATAGCACACTCACTGCACACTCTAGATCTGTCCCACAACAAATTACAATGGATCCATAATGGTGACTTTAATATCACTGCCATAGAAAACCTTGATTTACGCCAAAACAGCATCAGGAGATTGGACTCTAATCCATTCAGGCATATGGTTAGCCTTAGAAATTTAATTTTGGACAACAATCCAATTGTACAGGATATAAAAGGAAGTTTCACAACTTTGGGTACAAATGTCGAGTTTTTAAGTATGATAAACACAACCAGTACGTGGTCCTTTCCACCTGGTCACATGCACAGTGACAGCCTAGAAAAGCTGATTTTATCAGATAATGTGATACAAGAATTTAATGCTAGTGCAATGAGCGACCTCACCTCCCTTGAAGAACTTAGACTTAGTAACAATCAGATTGTAAATATTTCCAGCACAAGCCTAGAGAGTATGCCCAGTATTGAAGTGCTGTGGATAGATGGAAATCCTATACGACACATACGTAATGCTTCTTTTGGTGGCGCTCCTCTGCTGACAGGCCTTCACATTGAGAATTTAACTGATTTAGCCAATTTTAATCTTGGTGCACTGGCAGGGCTCACCAACTTAGAAACACTTCATGTGTATGGTTATAATTACACAAAGTTACGTTATGATTTTGCAGATATCCTAGCAGAGGCACCAAATCTGAAAGAATTATACATTGAAGTAACACCAGTAGAAGGCCTGCGAGTTGTGCTCAACAGTCAGATAATACAGCGCATACTAAGACTCAGTCCAACTCTGAGGTCCTTATATATAGTAGGTGACACCATAATGGGAGTTAAAGACAATGTTTTATGGAACTTTCTACCAAAAACGTTTGGTATCATCAACACAACAGTGAATGAGTTGCCCAAATCACTGTACAAAGAATACAATGGCAATGGTTTAGTATTGCAACTCGAAGGAAACAAATTTACTGAGTTACCCTGGGTGCTGGTTAAATCACCTATATACATTGAAGCTGTGCATTTAGGAAACAATCCATGGGACTGTACATGCCCAATGTCTGACTTTCGGCTGACATTAAGATCATGGGCCCAGCGACGGCCAGACATCTCTGAGACATTTAGGGAAGGAAAATGTTTTGAACTAGAAAACGTCCCCTTAATTGAAGGTAAATGTGTAAGTAGAAATATCAAGTCTAGTTCTTGTAAAGTAACTTTTGTAAATAGTTTGCCATTATTATGGTTAGTAATTCTATGTGTAGTTAAAGGATCATAGTCAGTTTAGTTGAGAAGCAATAAGGAATTCGAAAGGTCCTTCAAGCGGCTCATTCTAACATTGTAGGAATGCCAGTCTTTTGGATTCATTCTTGATTCTTGTTAAAACAGACAATGACAAATGTATATATTAAGGCATTTCTGTGATGTATCGTAATATAATCACACAATTCATGTGCATTACAAACCACCTGTTAATTTATACACTAGTTTTGGACCAATAATTACTTCTGTTTTAATCAGATTTCAGCAATAGATTTCGTAAAGTTTGCCTACATGTGTCTCAAATATCACATAATGTGGCAAAATAGTTGTTTTTACCAATTTCAGGCATTCCGTGTGTAGTTATTTTTAGCTTACTAGATGGCAGCACACTCCATGTTGGAACAGTAGTATTTAGGCCAGGGTTTTAGGAGAGCACAAAAATATTTAATACTTGTTAGAACTTCAGTCATTCCATATGAAACAGATAACATATTTTAAAAATATTTCTTTCTAATTTGTAAAATAAATTTTACATCTATTGGTTTTTGTAAATACAACTGTACGCATTTCATTCATACCAAAAAGTTGCTTAAGAATGAAGAACATAATGAAGGCCTTACTAGTTACTGAGACAGCTTTCGAAGCCATAACCACATAAATTCATATTATTGTGCGTGTGTGTGTGTGTGTGTGTGTGTGTGTGTGTGTGTGTGTGTGTGAGTGTGCGTGTGTGCGTGCGTGTGCGTGTGTGTGTGCATTCAGAATTGAACATTCCTTCGCCAATTTTATTTCATCATCTGCCAGACGAGGGCAGCATCTTACAGCACCTTATCGTTTCTGTCAGAGTATACACACTAATATTAGGTTAATTCCTTATCCTCCCAAGAAAACAAAATTAATTATTTTTCAAGAAATCTACAGTTGTTCTCATTAGATGACGCGAAGAACGCATTACTAATTAGAACAGTGATCCCCCGAACACAGAAATATTTCATTGACATCTGTGCATTTTTTCACAACTTTACTGTTGATCCAATCACTTTAATATATTACAGAGGTGGATGAGTAACAAGTTGTAACTCAGTTTACTGTAGTATGGCGGTTATGCAAAAAACTCCAGTAACAGCTTTCTGCCGTGGCAGGTGCAATCTTGGTTTTTCTATTTTTGCGTAATACGAGCGTTTTACTACCCAGTAAGGGAACAACAACGCACAGATAAAAGTCTTTAAGACATGCTAAATACCGAGAATGTGCAATGAAAAGGCGAGATTATAGGCCCGTTTATTCTACCCCACATTCTGACTTCCCTTTTTAATTTGCCCGCGATTTCCTTTCTTGTATTCATAAGAAAAAATGAAGCAAACAGAAGAGGAAAAGATAAGTGGGGAAAGAAAAAAGGAAGAAACGGGACTACGAAATTTAGGTTCGTTATAAACAACCTTTTTTGTGAATTTCCCGCCAGTTTAAAGAACAAGGTTAACAGTTAATAACTACTACACACAACGCTATGAATGTAACACCTGCTGGGGGAAGTTGTCCGACATCAAAAAAGCGATTTTTGATGTTTCGGCAGCGGAGGCAGTCACTGCTAACTATACAGCACATAATTAGACAATTACAACTGTAACATCTTATTAGGAGTGTTCTGGCAGTGACCCGCTGAAACCCATAGTACACTGTGGCTGCTTATGTCAGTTTTTCTGCTTTTTTCTGATTAAACTAATTACTATTTGAATGAGTCAAGGACTTGGACAAATCAGTAAAATTAAAAAAAGGACGATCTCGACTGTTCATAGAAGGCCATAACAAAATCCAAGACAAAATTCGTGAAGTGGCATCTTTTTCACGCAGGACAAAAACTGAAAGGTTATTGTGCAGTAGACAAATGCGCTGTGTCGCTTCTCAATGCACCGAAGTATTGCTTTAGTTTAGCTGCTAGTAATTCAAACTATGGAGTTACTATGATGAGTCAGAGCTAAATCAAGCACTATATCGCAATGTGTCACTCACTATAAGCGCATACATGGCGATGTGTAGCCTATTATATCATGCTTGAAAGGAATTGGGCAAACGTAAATTAACAATAACATGCAAATGACAATTACATAATCCTTATCAGTCTGACGGTCTTATCCATCTCTGCACAATTATTCATTATGCCCGTATTTTATTTGGTCCATAAGATTCTGGCGCGTAGCGCTTATATTATTATAATTTCACCAATATATTTAAAGTCGACAAGGCATATCCAGCAGAACTACATACTTGGCTAAACATAAGACGCAAGAAACTCGACGGAAACAGTCAAAAATACGCCAATAAAAACTATAAAATAGCATTCTACACAAACACATAATTGCATAAACATTGGCACAATTCCTAGTGGGGCTACCCAGCAAAAGAACTGCCCCCAATCAAACAGTCTCACAAGGCATCCGCAGCGCATAAGACCCCACTCCAGTTATTTATACTCGGTCTGCGTAATAAGCTGGTAACATTAGTGCTAGCAACTGGAATGCTGTGCATGGTTCTACATACTGGGAATTTGGAAAGAAAGACCAAGAATGAGAACTGGCTTCGTACACAGAAATGAGAAGGAAAACACGTAGAAGGTACTTTATTTGCTCATTTATAGTGTGAGTTAATACTATAACCTATATTTTCATGAACTATAGCCGATTTGTAAACTCCGCTCGAGTGTTCAATTGAAATAGTACGTTTAAAAACTATACAAAAATTTTACATTGGCAACATAAAAAATTTCAAGAAGTGGTTTTTAACAGTAGAGATATGAGAGCTAACCGAGGGTACATACTAGACTGAGACTAACTCAAAATCAACTAAAGAAAAAAATGTATGATAATGTTAATTGATAATGACAATGATAGGTTTGACTGATGACTTTCTTAGAAACCGAATGAACATTTCTGACAGGGATACTTAAAAAAAAGCCAAAATTTTCACTAAATCACATCAAAGGACAGTTGTCACAATTAAATAATCAAAATCTATTTTTCCAACTGCAATTTACGTTTTAAACTGATAGAAAGCTAATGTTAAATGATCTTGACTCGACAGGTGAATTAAAACAACATATTAAAACAACAACGCCATACTGAAATTTTCTGAGTGGCCAATTTAAAAATTCACAAAAATGACAGTAAAAACTTTTAGCTAATTCGTTATAGATTGTTGCTCAACATTTCTCTGCCCTCGTGAACTTCTATAGCTCTTGAAGAACTTATATAAATAGGCCTATACAGACCATCTATGACAATCCCACATTTGATTATCTGGAAAACTAACACGCATACTGATTTGTCCTACATTGCGTAATATCTAAAAATGGCGTCATGCGGTAAATTTTCCCCATGTTTTTATCATACAACTATAAGACATACGACTATAAGAAATCTACGCCAAACTATACCTCCCTGTTTACGTCCAAGCGACTTTCTCGTGTCTTTCTACATACTGCAAAAACAGGCATGTCACACATGCCACTGGTAAAAAGTTATCAGTGGAACGGAACGAAACCCCAAATACTCCCAAGGAATGAAACCCTAAATGCCCCAAAAAAAACTCCCATTTGCCACACGTCTGTATACAAGACGTCAACCTCAGCAAAAGTACATTGTATCAGAAATCGAAACGTAACAGCTGGTTCTAATATGATGGGCAGCAGACGTAAATACGTCAACGACATGGAGAGGTATTTTAAAAATATGAGAGAGAATCGGCTTTGAGTCTTTCTACTCGTGCCAAAAAAGAATGTGTAACAACTTCCAGCAGTTCCGTAACAATTTAATGACTGTAGCGGCAGATTTGCTTGTTTAAGCAAAGATCGTGAGAGTAAAGGATTGAATGAAAGTATAGAAGTGATGGTACAGCTAGATTCCTAGTTTTAACACACTGTTTAACCCAACAGTCAATTTAAGAACAGACCCTGAAGAAATATTAGACACAAAAAATCCATGGAGAAATGTACAATAAGGTTACACAAACCGCGACAATTCGGTTTTGTGATGAAGTTGTGGTAAAATGTCAAGAAAATTTTCCCTACAAAATTATCATCCACAGTAATAGAAACTGTTATGTGAATGTAAAAAGGTTGTACAAATGTAAGTAGTTAAACAACGTTCTTAATAGACAAACAACTATCTAACTGCATGGCATCACCCCATTGCAGAAGCTGGCACATGTTTTCATCTGGGTTCGAATCCGAATTGCACCTTAATTTTCCACATCTTTATAAAAAAGTGGTCGTTTTTCTCTTCTTTAGTCCAGTTATTATAGAGCAGGATCTCAGCAGGTGCTTGCTTTCATAGACTTTATTTAAGTGACTGATTAATTTGCCTATATTGATACAATTTTATTGACTTGAAATACAAATAAGAACTATTAATGCATTTTATGCAAACTAAACACATATTTTTGTATTAACTTTTTAGGCATATGAATGTTTGACTAATTTTTTAATAGCTTAGCGATGTCCAAATAAAAGAACACAGAAGATAAACATACCTGTAACCAAATGCTATTAATGTATTAGAAGCGAATGAAAATTATTAAACTGATATGGTGCTAAACTTTTCTTGGCTCTTTTTTTATTACAAATACAAGACAGAAATAGTGAACGAGATATAACAGATGATTTTCCCATAAATCAGGCTTGTAAAATATTGTATTGACAATATATTGTTCACCAAATTTAGTTGCAATCTGGCGTTGCAGTGTTTTGAACCATCAGTTATTGCAAAAATGGCAACATGTTTTATAAATTTGTAAATAATGGCAAAGTTCAACGTTTAAAAACTATAGACATACTGAGTTGGATCCAACAATTTTCTCTCAGTTTTCACACAACAGTCTTAGAATTTTCGTATCCCATAAAATTGTCGTGGTATTATGCAAAGTCACTGCTTGAAATTGGTGCACATCTGGGAATCTGAGGGCATGAAATGGAGCGCCGTTAAGAGGCCATAAATTACGCCAATAAGAACGAAGCCGAAGAAGTCCTAAAATAATCATGATATATGGGAATTCAAAATGTGGCTGACAAGCTCATACAGTTTATACCGATTCCATTAAACAGGGTTACATCGCTTACACAATTGCACTAAATAGATATCCATAAACTGTAAATAAGTTTATAACAATAACGTAGTACAAATATATACAGTAATAACTAGTAATACATTTTGCTAATTGAAAATTCAAGATTTTCTATGTAAATTCTCATTTAAAAATGGCAAAGTAGGCAACCATAACTTTTCAGTGCTGAGCTTCCAGATTATTTTCCGTTTTAAAGAAAAATAAATGCTTCCCTTAGTAAAATAAATTTGGCGAGGATAACACGTGGTCATGTGTATGGTTTTTATTACGGAGTTTCTGGCTCAGTATTATAGTGATAATAAATGTGAGTTAACATTAATGTGAATAACAGCAACGCGCTCGTAATTCTTATTAGCAAAAAGCGGTACAATTAATAAAAACACTTCTTTTTTCTTAACCCTTTCATACCCGTTGTATCCCGTGGGATACGAGAATATTTTCTGCCTTTAAAATTGATAAAATTTTAAAACTGACAGTTATTTGATCTGTTGATAGTTATTTTGATTTAAGCTAATAATAATAGACTAAAAATGGTGATAAAATGGCAAACTAGAAAATCTACATAGCATAAAAACTGTGCAAAGTACAGTAGTTTAGAGACGACTTTGTACAGATCAGCATAGTATGAATACTAAATGTCTTAAATGCTTTAAAAAATTATCAGCAGTTGCAAAATGAAGCACATTTTATGCTTCCATTGAATCCCAATGTATCCCGTGGGATATAAGCTGTATTTAGCACGCGGGCACGGATAGAAAAAGCAAATTATTATGTGTAAAGAAGATGGACATACTGAACAAAAGTACCAAATCAAAAAAAATTTCTTATTAAAAAATAATTTGGGACTGAAAGGGTTAATTGTGGGATTTATCTATTTCATTGTCAGTTTTTGCGTGAAAACTGCAGTTGCCAAAATCATGATGGAGATGACAACTAGGACGACAATGATAATGATGAAGGCAAAGCTTCATCCTTAAACAAAGTTTAATATTTCAATTGGTAATAACACCTACACAAACAACAAGGGAAACTAACAGATGTCTCTGTGCCTGCGTAACATTGTCTGTTAGAGTAGTAGGCTAGTGGATTTTCTGCCCCGTTTACAATATTGAAGTATCCTGACAGAATGCTATAGGGCCATAGATTGCAGTTTACACCTGAACAAGCAGGCAGGCGAAATCCAATTTCTTTTCCATTAACACTTAGACAAAGGGTGTCATTCACTAAGATAAATAATAGGAACGAGTTAAGCCATTCGCATGGTAGAAGAAAGGTGTCTAATCACACTACAATTATCGTCTTGTTAAAAGAGGGCATGATTACTGGTCACCACGTGCCACCCGTCACATTCGCACCCCAAGGGAGACCGCGTGTTTGCCCGTTTGTGTTGAAACAGACACTAGGGTATCGTAAACACGGGACTAAATATTGGCAGTTTGGGTACTCTGGTTCAGAGAACAGATGTACAGATGATATAAACAGAAGACACAGGAAACGTTCTTTACCGGTTTGTGGTATTCTCACATGCTGGTGACACACTCAGCAAATACAGCTGTTTCTTTGTGTGGTTGTTACAGTGATTAATGAATTACAGTTTACAAGAAAGTTTAATCATTAACTCTTTACCTACTGTACGCAATCCTCTAACACGGTATGTGTTCTATAAACATTGAAGTTGATCTACATAAGAAACAATCTTTTGCATCTAGAACTGCAAATGTACATTGAAAAAATGAATGATAATACATAATGCCAACAGGTGTTTATTTCAAGCGTCCTTGCAAAGATCACTAATGGCGTACAGGGCAAAAATTTGAAAAATTTCGTCGAAATTTCATGTTATGTTTTGACATTTAAGAATGTTTACGCGAACGACGCAGCCTAAGAATTCCATTGTCGGATAGGTTTCATAAACTTTCATTGCGTAACAAGATTGTTTGGCAAAATGATACATTTACTGATACTTGAAGATCCATGGGTTTTATGATATGTCATGGAAGTCCAGACATAAACAAAGCAAGGCGGAAAACGATTTTTTCTAGATCTAATTTAACGTAAGAATTCACAACGCAGAATATTAGATGATACTTACAACTACCGATGCATTTTGCGCATACGTACTACTAGGCGGTGCATTACCCATTTACCAACACCATTCGCTAGCGGCAAATAAGGCTCCCAACAAGTCATTTGAAATCCTACTTATAAAAATGCTTACTGGTGTTCAGCTATAGAGTTATTGATAGAAGGTACAATTTCTAAACTTGCACTTTCATCACGCCACTTCACTATAGACAGCAAAATTTTCAGTTATGATAATTTCTCAGCAACGGTTAACAAATTATTATGGGTTTTTGGCTTCATTTTGACAGTAACATGTTGGAGGTGATCTTCCTGTTTTAAGAACAACGCGGAGAAACATTAAAGAAACGACTAAATAAAGGTTATTGCGTATTGACTGATACAAGATTAGTTGACAAGACCTACAGAAGAGATAAATGCCCCCCGAAGACTGTGAACTATCAGTAATGCCTTTTCCACTTGAACTTCAAACCACTATATTGTTTTGAAAACTCTACGCAAACTGGTACCATCTTATCCTTGAGTTTAGCACAGATATGACGTTTTGTAGCAACAAATTCTTTATCAAGTGACTGATTGTGGTGTAGTAATAACATAGTTTTGCGATTCAGGGCGAATTGTGGATGTTTATCAGGGACTTACGGCTTAACAATGGTTTTCTGATACAATTATATGATATCAACATGATATCATGATATCAGATGATCTATATATATGACATAATATTTCTGATATGCAGTTTCGATATAAGTTTTGCTATGAATTGTGTGGTTTTGATCTTAGGACATTTTGCGGTGCGACCTTCTCATTAAAATACTTTGGCAATAATCACGATAAAAACCGCACTGCGCATGTGCGATGATCATCAAGTTCTATAACAGAAGAGCACAACACCGCGAATGTTTACTTTTGTAGCCAGACATTTGTTTATTCATCATATGCTAAACCTGAAAGGGCTGATCTTTGATGTAAAATAAATCACTCGTTAGCAGAGATATTACGCAAATGTAGCAGGTTTGAGTGATTAGTATACCGTCTACCAAAACGCTTTAGGACAACATTTAAGAATCAAGCTGATATATCATTGTTTACACACATCACAAGTGAGCTCAACCTCGCTAATCTGGTAAAAAGTAAAATACTATTAGATCAGATGGGAGACAAAATTTATTAGATGGATAAGCTGAAAATTTGGTGAGCTTATTAGAGTAGAAAATATTTATAAAATGTGTTGTCATATTTTTCTCGTGCAGGACTGGGCAAGAACTCTTGAAACATTCCTAGTAACATTTCCCTCATTGTACATCCACCAAAAGTCTGCTTAAAATGTGGTCTTTTACCATAAGTGATAAATCAAACAGGTTACCGCAAAACGGAAGGACTTCACGTGAGGGATTTTCACCTTTCTAATGCGAATAAGGGCTGTTTATAAGGGTGCAGGAATAGCAGTTTCTCAGAAATTAGAATCCTGCAGTGACAAAGTTCAGTCGCGCCGGCAGCCAAAACTCCCGTCAGATAAAAGCTTCCTTCCGGGTATCTGGAGTCAATCAGGGATAAAACAGGGGAAATAGGTAATGGCCGAGCTGGCTTGTTGTGGCTGAAGGATAACCGGCACCAGATGACAGCATAGTTACGATTCAGCTCTTCACGCCTATAAACAGCTTGAAAAGCTGCTACACATTTACCCACTAATGTGATAATCACCGGCCAGAATTTGTGTTGGATATCACAACGTGTGCGGTATATGAGAGTTGAAATGTGGATGTACACAACGACCGTGCTATTAATAAAAGACACAAACAGCTAGCTCAAAAAAGACAAAAATAAACAATATGATTCAATCATTTAAAATTATTACTTAATTATTATTAGCTCAAACTTCATATGTTTTAATTTGTGCCTGCCGTTGTGTGCCATAATTGCTTACCGGCAAGAAAAGGGAACATTGTTCAGAAATGCCTGGTGTTGACTTAAATTGTTCAGAAATGCCTGGTGTTCACTTAAAGGTAAAGTTCACTTAAAAGCATAGATACGTGACCAGGGGTTATGTTGACTGCATATGAACCGTCTTGGAGTTCTTATAGCTTCAAAATTATTTAATTTTCTTTTAAAAACTTCTAAAAGAACCATGCAGCGTGGAGAGGGAATGCTATAAACGACACATATGTCAAAAATATAGTTTCCTGCCTGTTTTAATTCACAATTTTTTAGAATCCTCAAGTCATGCTTAAAGCTGCGAGATCTAAGAACTCTCGTTGTCTCCTTGCTACCGTTAAATACAAAAGAGCTTGCTGGTTGATCAGACGGACTTAACTATGCTCTTACACCAAGCAGAATTCAAGTAGCTCAAATAGTCCCGCTACCGTAGAAGATCCAATATATGCAATGACGGAAGAAGAGAAACCAGACATCCCTTGCAAAATTGTACTGCATGTTTATTATCATTGGAAAACCCCAACCACGAAAAGTTTCCTCATTTCAAATATCCCACTCTGTAATTATGAGTTGTATTTGAAAAAAACTCACACTGCACAGCAATTTAGTATTGTAGGTACTATGTAAGCAAGTAAATAGTGAAAGAAGGTTTAACGTAAACAGTAACTGTCACAAGCGATGTGCGCCTGGTAATGGATTAACCCTCAAAGCCTAAATGAAAACACTCAAAACAGTACAGTTATTAAAGCCTTTGACAAAAATGCACAACTGGACCAAAATCCAACTGGACCAATGGATAAGGCGCCCAGCGTAATTCGTAGCAGTTCTCTGAAGCTCCTCTGAATTTGTGTTTAAGGGTAATTATTATCAGACGCATAGGCGCACAATTTAGTAATCAAACGTTATGATCAGTGCATTACAAGATTCCAGGGCGCCAAGCTTTCACAACTCACGAGAAGCCTCGTCTAACAACCCAAGCATTAAACTACTAACTGTTATTTTTAGTCATGTTTACTTTAAGGCACAACTTTAAACATTCATATGGCTTGGCGGTATTTGTGTAATAATTAACTAGGATCAATCCGAAATGCTTGTTAAGCTATTAACACAACACTTGGGGTCATTGGAATCAGCAGAAATGCTCTCACTTCAGCTTTACTATACCTAATTTATAATGTGTGTAAAACAAGCATGTAAATAAGCTCGCATATGTAGAGATAATGGACGGATAACTGAATTTTGTTATTCTATTTTTATTTAATTATATTATAGTTCTGGGTGTATTTATTGATGCCACATCTATCAAGACTAAAGTTATTTTAATTTTACAACGCCTGTTGTGAAATTATAATCACAAACTGCATTATGACACATTTTACTTCAGTCGAAAGCTTATTGGTATTTTGGAGCTTTTAGTCATTGATCGATAGCGGGTTGATGGGAAATTTTAATTTTTCTTCACTAACAGTCTAACAAATGACAGTGGCTTCATCCGAAAGCACTGGGAACAACTAATCGTATATTGATTAATAGTCTATGATCAGTTGTTGATTTATTAAAAAATTAAATAGTACTTTGAAGTCTTTTCTTAAGAAATTTAGTCTTAAAAAGTATCACTTACGAAATTTCCGCTGTCAACCATAAAATTCGTTGTCAATGTTTTGTAATCATTGATTACTAATTTTGGAAAAATTTGCACAATTTTTACTAAGTTTTTGTCCACTTTCCAAAGGTGCAAGTTGTCAAATCTGCAGAGATTTCGCATTATTTGATAAAAAAGTTGGGACCCTGTTACACGGCTGGAAGTCACCTTTAATTACTCACTATAACCAATCTCAAATTTTGTGTGTCTCTTGATAACAGCGCATAGGTATCATCCCACAAGTACCAACATTTTTAAAATCACAAAAACATGCAGAAATTTAGGCACAGTTTTGGTGTTTGGGCCTTTTTACTAAAAATTGACTACCTGCAGTAGATCGATTAGTTGACTACAACATGATATCAACTCAGCCTCCTATATATCCTCTGTCCAATGCTGATAGGTTTACCAAATTTGATAAGTGGCTGGACAGTTAGGGGTAGGTAAATTGAAGATAACTGATCAGTAATCAACAGTTAGTTAAACTGACTAATCAAATCACAGGACAAAAGATACATTGCTCCTACTTGATTCTCCAGGTCGGCACTGTCAATCTACGTGACTTATGCTTTATGGATAAAGCAAAAATTTCTTCAAATATACAAAAAACTCGTACTAATATTCATGTATGGTACTTGTTTTTTCTTTTTACATTATTGGTGTTATTTTAATCAGTTACTTATGACAGTTTTCTAATTTTCAGGTTGAACTTTCACAATGACGGCAAACACGACATGGCAGATTCCACGGCAATGGTTTTACTCACTCTGCTACCACATCTATTTTTTAGCTGTTATTACAGCAGCACGATTGAGTGACAACTGCCCGATGTTTCACCTGCCATGCAGATGCAGCAAGTCACTCGAAGTTGTTAATATTGACTGTTCCAATGAGCATTTTGCTCGCGTTCCTGTACTGCCACGGAACAAGACCATCAGTAGCCTAAACATGCAAAATACTGGGCTAAAAGTACTCCCAAGCAGGGGATTCGATGGGCCACAGATAAAAAAATTGAACCTAGCATACAACCAGGTTTCT
Organism: Tubiluchus corallicola; assembly: GCA_030141605.1. NCBI lineage: Eukaryota > Metazoa > Priapulida > Priapulimorpha > Priapulimorphida > Tubiluchidae > Tubiluchus > Tubiluchus corallicola. The sequence continues at coordinate 66,202 of JAQGDQ010000024.1, forward strand.
ATTATAGCAGACCAAGCATTTGTCGGACTGGAAGAAACGTTAACGAATCTTGATCTTAGCAGTAACGCATTGGCAGAACTCACAACTATGGCTTTCCAAAGACTCTACAAGTTAAAGACACTAGACTTGAAGAATAATCCAATCACTGAGATTCAAAATGACATTTTTAAAGGACAAAGAAATAGTTTAAATGAACTTCATATTTCAGGAAGTCCTTTAACAGCACTTTCAGAAATACCCACTGCAATACAGTATCTTGCGGAGTTGAAAACTCTGGAACTTACCTCTTGCCATATTGAAACATTACACCGAAAAAATTTTAGAGGCTTAGGGAAGCTGAATAAATTGGATTTAAGCCAGAACGCTTTATCAGAAATTGCAACTGGTACATTATCTCCACTAAGAAAACTTTCAGAATTAAATTTGTCAGGAAACAGATTTGAACTAGTTCCATCTAATGCTTTCGATAATATCAAAGAGACACTAGAAATACTTGCGCTCGGCACGAATAATATAGAGAAAATTCCAAATGAAGCATTTAAGTCACTGAGGAACTTGCGGGTTCTCGACTTGCAAAAGAACAAGATACGACAATTATCAAAAGGATCACTAAAGGGCTTGCAAGATAACCTTCATGAATTGATTTTGGATGGAAATTTCCTGGAAACAATACCGACAGAGGCAGTTAATGATATGAAACACCTTGGCATACTTAGTTTGCAGTTCAATAGAATTAAGACCATATCCAGTAAAGACATCCAGCCCATCATTCAAAGTATCGAAATTTTTAAACTTAGATACAATGACATTCAAGCTATACCTATGAAAACATTTGGGAATTGTTCAGACCTTCAAGAACTAGATCTTTCTCAGAACAATATCAGTACTATTAGTGCTACGGCTTTCCAGGGAGCAAAGCGCGTACGATATTTGAATTTGAAAAAGAACAACATTAAACATTTGCCATCAAAACTGTTTCATGAAACAAACAGTGTAACCACTCTGAACATTGGTTGGAATGCAATCACTTCAATTGATAATGATGCATTTAATGGCCTTAATGCGTCACTGAAGCAGCTTCACATGGAACACAATCAGTTGTCTAGTGTTCCTCTTAAACCTTTGCAAAAATTGACAGCACTGAAACACCTTAGTTTATCATTCAACAACATACAAGTGATAGCAGATGGTTCTTTCCGTGGTATGAATCCTCGACTGCAGTACCTTCACTTGGACAACAACTACATCACGGAATTTCCTGTTGCAGCTCTACAACCATTCAATAATCTCATTTATGTTAACTTGGGTTACAACAACATCAAGAGAATTACAAGAGATGCATACAGAATATTCGATGAGTCAGTCGGTAAAGTCAATACACTCATTCTTGAGCACAATAAACTTGAGCAGTTTCCAAAAGCAGCTTTATCAGCTTTAAGAGGTCTGACATCTCTAAATATGAACTTTAATCATATAACTGAGATCCCTGCTAATGCTTTATCTCAGCTACCAACACTGAGAGACCTTTATCTAAGTGGAAATCTGATAACTAAATTAAGTAAAGAAGTCATCCAATTTAGTGGGTATAGAACATCACTAGAAGTACTTGACTTAGCTAACAATCAAATTTTAAAAGTCAATAATTCTACATTTTTGCAGTTCAAATCACTAAAGTCTTTGCTGCTAAACAACAACAGCATATCCATTGTTCCTGTTCACACTTTTTATGATTTGCCGTTGGAGGTCATAAACCTCAGCCACAACAAAATCTCCAAAATTCAAGATTCAGCATTTTCACATCTTCATCATCTCACTCACTTGTACTTGCAAGGAAATCAGCTAAAGTTCATTCACAAGTACTTCTGGGATAATGTCAAGTTAAACTTTTTTGATGCCAGTTATAATAACATAACTAAACTAGACGATGATTCCTTTCACTACATTGCTAACTTAGAGAGCATATTGCTGTCACACAATCCCCTGTCGCAACTGCCCCCGCAAGTTTTTAAGCCGATGAGTATAATCAGACACATTAATTTAGACAACTGTAATTTGACTGCCATACATCACAGGCAATTTGCTGACCTACCAAAGTTAATATCTATCAATTTGAGCAACAATAGCATCAACTCTGCAGCAGAGGATGCCTTTTATGCTTCAGTAAAAATTCAAGTTATCCAACTGCAAAATAATGAACTAGAGACAGTTCCAGCCGGACTATTGTCATCACAGTATCGTCTGCAGACTCTCAATCTTGCAGGGAACAGATTTGTTACGTTAAGTTCGGAAATTTTCGGTATGTCTATGTCAACAGTTCACAGTCTGTACCTCCAAGGAAACAGGCTGGAGGAAATTCCAAATCGCCTGTTTAGTCCACTTCGCAGTAGCCTCCACTATCTGGACCTATCGAATAACCTTATAACCAGAATTACACCCTTTGCTTTTGCCAGCCTCCCACTATTAGCAGAATTGCATTTATCTCTAAATAACATCACAACAATTGAAGAAGAGGCATTTTCTGGGTTGTACAATATCAGAAGTTTGAATCTAATGAGTAACAACATCAATCAGGCACCTGCAGACATTTTTCATGGTATAGGAACTAATCTGTACAAGCTTGATCTCACCAACACCTCGCTTAGTGAACTTCCAAATTTAAACTTTAATAAACTAGCGATGCTGTTTTTATCCAGAAATCGATTAACACATATTCGCACTCGAAATATTCATTCTCTGAGTAATTTGCGCATACTTTACCTAGGCAACAATCAATTTCCAATTATCCCCAGTAACATATGGAAAAAACTACCGCGTCTTCAGTCACTACATTTATCAAACAATCCTATTCGCGAAATTAATAATGATTCATTCACCAATCTAGATGACGTCGGGTGGCTTCATATTGACAACTTGCCCAACTTGACCTATTTTGATGAAAGAGTCTTTAATTACCTAACAAATTTGCAACACATCGTTCTTTACAACTATCCACGGTTACCATTCCTAAACATCAAGACCCTGTTGTCTTCAGCAACCAACTTGATCCAGGCATATCTGGAGATAAAGGATGAGGTACTGGATGAACAGTTGCATCCTCTATTTCAGAATAATCCCAGGCTTAACTCGCTGACAATTCTGGGAAAAAATTTACACTGGGTGACAAGCAACGCATTTACAGGGTTCCGAGCAGGAAGCCTTGGTATCATGAATACTAGCATTTCGTCGCTGCCAATAGACACTTTCTCTGCTCCACCAATTAGGGGCTTGTTTCCGCTAGATATTCGGTACAACAACATCAAGTTTTTAAGTGAAAAACACTTTGCCTTTCCTACTCTGGAAGTGGGAAACTTGTATCTAGAGAAGAACCCATGGTTGTGCAACTGTGACATCATTCCATTACGATTGTGGCTTGATGATTGGTTGAGAACTCATGTGGTTGATAGAACTCGTATCGCAAAAGCAATCTGTGCTGAGCCATTAGCTCTTGCTGGGACACCAATACTGGCTGTAAATTTTTCCGAGCAGGGTTGTGTTATACCAACTACACAAACACCAGAATTGCAAACCAGTGTCTCTACAAAACTTAGTAAGCTATGGACTAGAGCAAAGAAAGTTAGACCAGGCAAAAATAAATTTTCTTCTGGCTGTGGTATCAAATTTCACTTGAACTGGTACAACATTTTGATTTTATCATTGTTGTTGTCAATAATAATTCATTGATGTTAATTTATTGAATGGATTCCAAGATTCAAACAAATGTTCAATTAAATTCATAATTAATAAGCATTCCTGGTAGGCCACCTATGAGAAAGTTTGTAAAACGTTGTGCAAGACATTTTCACATTTTGTAAGAAATTTATAATGTATTTATTTTTGTTTATCTGTTGTATGTAACATAAGGTAATATACTGATATGACTTAAACTGATTGTGCCTACTTTTAAAAATGTAGCAAAATGGGCCGCTTAAAATTCAATTTCTTCAAAAATCATGTTTGTGAAGGATTTTAAAATGCTTTTAGTTGTCACTTAACAACAATGATACAAATAAGGCTGTAGCACAACTAACATTGTGACAGATAAAGATAAAGAAAATGATTAGATGGAGGCAAGCAGAAAGTGACTCTTCAATGTAAATGACTTACCAAAAGTATGGAATCTTCTTTGCACACAAATATAATACTCAAAATATATACATATAAACCCTTTTATTTGCTCTAAATTTTTTATTTTAGACTTGAATATTTGCAGAATTGTCTCTACTATTAGTCCATGGTAAGCTTCATTGCAATAAAATGCATGACGCTCTTGTGGCTCTATGATAGTTTTCTCTGAAGTATAATGTACGGTGCTGTTACGGTTCTAATGTCGTTTTCGTTGATAATAGTGTTCACTTGACAATGTTAGGAAAATTTTGGAAGTTGTATATGCTGTATATATTGACTTTACTAATAAAATGTATGCTATTGATATTATTCTGTTTTACAGCTTTTAATCTTGTGCTGCAACTTGATAAAACTTGGTACCTTAAGAAAAGAACACGTTTTTGTGGAATGATCGCTCACTAATTGAACTCATAATCGTAGAAAATAAACAGCCCTAGTACAATAATGAACAAGCAAAAAAAAATTCTACCTTTATTGGCAAGGTATGCTCAGTTGTGTCCCAAAGCAGCTGGGCCAGTCTACGGTGCTCCTTTTCCAGAGACTGAAAATTAATTAATAAAAACATCAGTAATTCTCACAAATTACTTAATCTCATTCTAACTGGAAATGTGTGATAATTTATAGACATGATACATTTACTTGTGATATGCATGATTATTTGTTTTATGTAAAATTAAAAGTTATGCAGTTATAATAAGCATGTTAAATAACAAAAGTTTAGTGGTAATGTACTTTTTCGATGGGATCCGAAAGTGACACTTAATTCATCAGCATATACATAAATCACTATAAAAGCGATACTGAACACAACTTTCAAGAACTTATTCAACAGCCAACAACACAAAACTATAATAGTGAAAATTATTATATGCTTTCAAGAAGCACTGAGTGCAGTATTTTTCTTAACAATCTTAATAATTCCACTTATTAAAAATGTATTATGAAACAGAGGCACCTTTTGAATTAGGGTGTATAAAGGTGTTACACGTTTTATCAAATACTATTGCAAAGACCCTAATTACGGTTCATAATTAAGGTTCTGCAATAGTCATGAATTCTGCAGTAGTTGCAGAATCTTATTTAATATTGTTATTTGATCAATATGTCGTTCTAACTATGTACATCATCTCTCACATTTTGACGTGGAAGCAAAATGAAGACAGTTTCAATGCTGAACTGTTAACACCCTTCATGTTTATCTGTTTATGTGCTTATGCTTATCTTTAATATTCAATAACAAATCTTCATAAAATTGCTGTTAAAGTAAATTGTGTTTCTGGCATAGTTTACAATACAAGCTGTTTTACAGGACGTCTATTTTCGTCTGAAGTAATGACACACAGAAAATACTTTCGAACCTTCAACAGTAAAATAAAAATAAAACAGCTATCAGACATTCCACCGTTTTCTGTCAAAATCTCTGCTAAGCAGTCAAAAAACGATATTTATGGATTTGTTGCCTTTTAAGTTAGGGTTTTTAACGTAGCCAAGCTGGTATACTGTGACTCATCACTCCCCTAGATGGTTGGTCACCTCCAGGTCAAGTGCAAGATACTCACTGTCTGAAGATGGCTGCTGTCGCTGAAATAACTACAGACAGCTGCTGCTGCTGGGAATGTCAGAAAATGACTTGGATGAGCTTAAAAAAACGTTTTTTTTATTTAGTTTTGAGTGACTTTCCTACAAAACTTCTGCATGTGAAAAAAAGCAATGTCATGTGATTTTACAAAAAATGGCAAAATCGATACTATAAAGTTATTCTTAGAGTAATGTTGATGTAATATTGAAAAAAAAACTTACATCAATGTGATAATCGATAATTAACATCTCATTTTTTATCATTAAGTGTCACCATCACTAACATCTATAGATAACAGCCATCAGAATAATATCTTATAATAACACTGAAAGGAATGCCCGTTCTAAGAATATCTAAGCGGGACAGCAGAGATAAAATACTTGTATAATATTTACCGTACTGTTGTATCAGGTTGCAGCGAATGCTATTGTAAAAGGTGGACGAAATTGTATGCGAGATACATACTAGCTTCTAATGATTTATTGTGTTAATGATAAGCACATTATGAATGTCAAATTATTAAGGAGTTTTCCCACAAAAGAACAACATCACACATTTCAAACCTTCAAAAAAAATTTTTTGTAGTTGCTGCACACTAGTATTTTGATGTTTTACACATTTCTGTTAAATTGTGTACTTTTCATACTGCACAGATATATTACATTTTTAGCGTAGTGATGACAACTTACACAGAGTTGACGCAAGTACAGATTCAGTGACATAGGTTACTTATTATAGACTGGAGTCCAGTTCAATGTCTGGGCTAACCATTTAAGATGAGCTGATGACTGGTCTGAGACAATGATACAATTACCCTCAAAAAACCTAACAGACGAGCACAATATAGCAAATAAAATCACACGGTGACAGATTTCCTGGTGGTTTAAAACCCATTACTAACTACCCTCAACATTTTTTTAATTTTGGTCTTTAATTGTAGTCCCGTGACCACTAAGCTATAACACCTGCCTAAAAACAGAAGAATTAAAAAGAAAAGATGAACAAATTTTCATATACATTTCAAAAGTCACTTCTAAGCTTTACATCACCTGCATTTTTGCTCACCATAACTAAAGCTGTGTTATAAACAGCCTTACCAGAAAATTTAAATTCTACCATCTATATCAGAATTACCCATGTGGAGGATTATACAGCAGGATCGGTATCTGTGTAAGCAATCCATTATTACTCCATCTCTACACAAATTTTTTGGGCTTGCCGAATAGAAAGTGAGTCAGGGAAATGAAACCAGTCAGGGAACTCTAGTGGTAATACCACTGGAGTGAAATGGCATGATACCATTGGGTAAATAGCATGACAACTAATATCTTCACTTGTAACAGCATACCTTATAATCTTCCTCTGCAGCTTTCAAGTTGTTTCTCGCTCGAAAAAAGTTCATCAGTAATTCGTAAAATGGATGCGATTGTAGGTTTTCTTGTCTGTGTTTCTGGAAAATATGAACATTGAAATCAAGTCACTAAGATATGATTAAGGTGGTAAATATATCTAGCTATAAGAGTACAAACTTTTTCTAGTAAATCCAGGAGCATATCAAGACATTACAACATCTTGTGGCTCATTGAAACTTCTCTCTGAGAGAAGTTGCCAAACCGTTCACACGTTGCAATTTTACTCTCAGAGAGAAGCTGCGAGAGAAGTCTCTACACCTGAAAGCGCCATTAGGCTGATAGCTCAGTTCTGCCTATCTCTACCACTAATTTACATTTTCTTATGTATAACTCTGAACATACAATTATTTGTGGTGTATTAGTAACACTGTTACCTGATAGTGGTACATATGTGATCATTGTTAATTATATAATTTGCATAGCACTTATATATAAGCAGGCTAAACAAGTACTTGTGGTGTAATGGCTTATATAAAAACCAGTTTGTTATGTGGCATTTATAAAAGCGGACTCAGTAGCAGCTTGTGACATGTTACAAAACAGGTGCTGTGAAGGGATGTGTATTTTCCGACGAGAAAATGCTGGGGCCCTAAAATCTGGTGCCCCTTTAAGATACAGCTTAATTTGCCTATTGCTAAATATGCCCCTGAATAAGTCGCTGAATGTACCAGTAAACAAAAAAATTGGTGCATAAATAGTGAGTAATGGTCACTAGCTAATGAAAAGTAAGTATTAAAGCCTAGCTCATCTGTTGCATGCTTTAGGAATACATTATATTTATTCTAAACAAAACAAAGTGGGTGTATTGACACTAAATTCACTGAATGCCACATTATAAATGAGCCTGCTTACAAAATGGTGGAAAAAAATACAAAGTTGCAAACCAGGTACCTTGTATGCTAGTTGGGCTCACCTCAATGAAATGTTCGGTTAAACTGTCACAGCTCTCCAATTCTTCATTGTAATACAGAGACCTCAACTGTGCATCAGTGTATGGTTTCAAGTTTATTTTCTCTTTAACCGTTGACAAAGCTGGATATAGCCGAGTACCAGCCATCGTCTCAGATTCAGAGTAAACTTTATTCAGTTGTCCAACCTGACTAGTTTTGGTAATCTGATCAGTAAATAATGGAGTCGACAGCAGCGATACCCCAACAGTGGTTTTGGTGACGTATGATTGACCATCTGCTGAAGCACATTCGACTTCTAAAGACAACTCAGGCGCTGTAGCCATGGTAACTGCAGCTACAGATGCTTCTACAGAAAACTTATTTTCAGAAGTACTTTGGTCCTCATTGGTACCGATAAACTCGTTCGCAGGTGTGGCTTCAGCACTTAAGGTGCTATCTATGCTTTGTTCTTCTGATTCTATAAAAGGTTTTATGTTTTCTGTGGTATCTGTAACAACAAAATGTTTCTGTGAGTCTTTTACATCTTCATTCCAGCATGTGCTGGGTTCACCATGCTTGCTATCTGTCTCTGTATCACAGATTTTAGCACTCCCATTACTTGAAAGATCTTCTGCCACATCTTCTAAATTTAGGGATACTTCGGCATACTTTGTTTCTTTCACAGATACTTCACAACAAGCTGTATCCAGAGTCCGAAAAAGTTTTGACACTTTCCTACTGGTAAATTGCTGTTTTGCATTCACATTGTCTTGCACAGCTACATCCCATGAGTTCTTTTCTTGCCTATAAAAAAGGCACAGTAAAATTACACTATATTGCATAAATTTTAAGATTCTTATATACCTTTAATAGTGCTGTAAATATTTTTAGCTTGCTTCACAATCTTTTATAATATCACTTAATAAGTAAGCAATAACTTTTGCATGACTTTTACATAACATGCATAACTTTTTGGTAATATATGGCAATCAACACATGGTTACAGCACCTTTTGAATTCAATTTGTCTGGAAATAAACTGCACCGCACATGGGGGCAATTTTTAAGGCTAAATATAATACTGCAAAAAATATTAGACTTATATTTAAACAAAAAAGAAGACATTAGCAAAATAGTACGTTGACAAACAACCTTGAAAGTAAATTTCCCTCAGTTTCAAACAATGATTTGTGCTGTAGTGCCGTAGCAGCTTCTTTGTCGTGCTCTAAACTACCAGTTTGTGACGTGTTGCAATCAGCTGAATCACTTTTTTCAGGTACACCTTTATCATCTGCTGCTTCAGTGACAACATTTTTAGCTTTCGTCTGAAAAGTTTTTACGTTTTATTATATACCACAAACTAAACTGTTCTGCGCATAAAAATTTAATGCACGTTCCATAGTTGTCAGCAGCAAACACACTTTGCAATAAAAAACTGAGTTACATTATACATCAAATTCATAAATTAAATACCAGGATACAATCTGTACATCAAATAAAATATCTAGGAGTATTAATAGATCACAATCTTTCATGGAAAGCACATATACAATATATTGTTAACAAAACCAGTAAAATTATAGGTATTTTTTCAAAAGTTAGGCATTTTCTGAATTATGATTAAAAAAAACTTCTATATTCTTCCCTATTTTCACCGTATTTAGAATACAGCATACTTACCTATGGCTCAGCACCCCATTCCACATTGTATCCCCTAATTACAAATCAAAATAAATTTATAAAGCTTTGGACACATACAAATAGAAGAGCCCATGTTACACCTTTATACCACCAGCATAAAATCTTAAAACTTCAGGATATATATAAATTAGAGATGGCCAAATTTTTATATAGGTTTAACGATAATATGCTTCCTGAAATTTTTCAGAATTATTACAAATCTGTAGCCCAGATGCACGAGTATCATACACGATTTGCCACTAACCAAACTTTCTATGTACATAGATTTAATACTAACAAAGGGCAAAGATCTCTATCTTATCAAGGTGCTTTGTTGTGGAACAGCATGTCTAATGAACTAAAAAATGGCACCTTTAGCAATTTGATAATTAACTATAAATCCTTTCTTATTTCTAATTAGCATGTGTGACTTTTCTACTAAGATCAAATCTGATAAATCTTCCCTGTTAGTGTTAATGCATTACCCTTGAGCTAATCTATTAACTATAATCATATTACCATAGTACATCTTCTCATCAAAGTGTAAAATTGTTATTATTTCTTCGCAACTATGAAAAGGGAAGGTAAACAATAATCTTCAAAATAAATCAAGCAACTACAACAGTTTTTCTCATACTTAATGTTTTATAACTGTGCCGGCTCCAATTATGTTTTTACTTCCATATTATGCTTTTCTTACTTCATATATATTCACTTTATTATGATTATTTTGCTCATTGTTTCACAGTTATTATTAAGTTTTTATTATATTTTGTTTGAGTTTATTACTACATATTTTGTTTCTTTCACTGATTTATTATTTATGTTTTTTTTTGTTGTTCTTTTTTGGTTTGACTTTTTTCTAGTTTTTTGTTTTAATCAGTTAGTTAAACGCTTTACATATTTTGTTAATCATCACTTCATATTTTTCATTTTATTTCTTTGTTGCATAGCTTACTTAGTTGTTTCGCTTTCATGTCTAATGTATTCCCCCATAAATTCATATTAACAGCAGCACCACAAATTTTTTACAATTTTCACTAACCTGAGAAGGGTAGCTGACTCGATGACCAATTGGTCTTTCGCTACCCTTTCTCCTGCACCCCCTTAACTCTTTCCTTTATGCTTAATTTATCCTTTTTAATCAATAACTAAAAAAAAAAAATTAGTCAATTTGTATACAGGTGTAAATGAGGAGATAAATAAAAATGTCTATGTCTATAATGAGTTCAGTCGTGTAATTAGTCACATTTTGCTGTCTATTGAACAGCATTAAACAAAAGTAAGAACCCATTAGACTGCAAAATTTATTTGTATCTAGAACACGGAGTTATCATACTACACACCTTTTTCTTCGGTTTGGGTTTAAAAACTTTAACAGCTTCCGCCATGTTTTATTTACATCCAAGCAGTAGCACGTGACGGTTACTTTTTACTAGTACTTGTAATCGAAAAATTATTTAATAAAATAGTCATACACATGCAAACAGTACTGTAATAATATTGCAACGCAAAAATATTCTGTTTGTTTTTACACTAGTTAACGTAATTATTTACACAGTGCAAATAATATACAGTGCAATATAACATATCATAAAAGCATGAAAATACTTTCGATTGTATGAGTCTCCTACACTACTGTACCTTGTTTGTGTACATCTCAGTAACGAAGTTAATGACTGCGAATTTACTACTAATTTACTATGAAATCTGAAAAGTAAGCCCTGGTACAACTTTTGTATTTCATTTAATAGAGCTATTTAATCGTTTATAAATTTTATCCATTTTTTGTGCACATACTGTTTGAGAGCATTCAGAAATACTGATGCACTACAGAGCCTTGCTTATACGACTCGTGCTCACTGACAGCGGTTACAATATAAAATCTATAGACAAACCAGAAAAAACATTCACTCAAGAATATGATCATTATATCAAGATTTTGTGTGAACGATTAAACATTGTTACCTTTCGACCGAATGCTGGATGCTACTGAAAAATGTCAAGTGACACGAAAACTTGTTGTGAAATCATTTTTTCTAATTATACTGCTATAAAACTAGTTCCTATTGCCTTGGTATAAAATTTATACAAGATTAGTCTAAGTAGGCAATAATATGGGGCTTAAACTTGTAAATTACACCAGCTAAACTTTGTGGAAGTGTTCACACATCTTGTCTGACTGGTAAAAAGAAAAATAATGCTAACAATGCACACTTGACTTTGACTTCTGCAGTAAATGTCAATGCATTCTCCTGATATATATGTGTGAAGCTTTTGTGATCCTGCAGCAGCCCGTCAGCTGAGAAGATAAAAAAACTGCTTGATTGGCCATGGCTTGCTTGGACTCGTGCTAGTTGATTGGGGTTTTTCAATTGCTGAATTACCCAATTACTGTAGCACCATTATTATGTGATTTTCACTCCGAATTGTATTTGTACTAAACTACTTTACTACAGGTGTACTTCGTTGTACGGGACACCTACGATGTTCATTGACATGCTCAATCATTCCGACTTTGAAAAATTCAACCTTTTCAGTCTCTACACAGGTATGTCATCTGTAAATTGAAGGTAAATTCCTGTTATTTGCACTTGTGTTATTATCTAGAAAATGTTTTACAGTTTAGTATAACTTATCAGTGTGTAGAATTGAAGATGTCCAAAAGCCTTTGTGATGACAATGATAATTACTTTTATAATGCAAATAACTTTAACACAAATCTAGTAAACTCGGGTGTTCCTTTTAACTCCAGTCAAATTTCAAACTACAAATGGATCTCTGCACAAAACGAATTATTTGATAAGGCATATTTTATATACAACGTTTTTTGACCTCTATAGATGCCAGTTAAGCAAACTTGAATGTATATAAAGCATATTTGCATACTGTAGCAACTTTACTTTAAAAGAAAATTGTTCTGTATTCCAATTGACAGTGTTAAGGTGAAATAAACAAAATATTTGCTACATATTTGCAATGCTGCTAATATAGCTTGATAACATTATTATTTCAGTGTCATGAGCATTGATTGTGAATATGCAACTAAGTGGCTAGATTTTAGTCAGTCATATCTGTAAACTTTAAAAATCAAGCATTTGACTTGTTTCATTAGGATGTCAATTTGGTACTAATGTAATTCTTCAGGATTAATTTCTGTGCTTGCATGATTTTATTATTAATATTAGGTATAATGGGAGGATCTCCCTGTCCAGTGGAAGTCATGAAACAAGTAGTTTCTAAAATGCACATGCCAAGTATTACGGTGAGAGGTTTCTCCTCTCTCACTCTGTCTGTCCCCCTGTCTTTCTGTTGCTCACTTAGTCACACTCTGTGATGTATCGTGGTTGGTGTGTCTTCTAGTAGGATTTCAGTGGGTGGTTTTGATCATTTGTGTTTTTGTGGATGATCGGTCTTGAGTTTTTTGGCAGCATTGAATCAAAACGTTTTCTGTAGTTCTACTAAAATAAAACTCGTTAATTTATGTATGTTAAAGCGGAGTATGTTTATCCACTTCACCTGAAAAAGGTTAGTAATTGGCACATTTTATTTATTTGCCTGATGAATTAATTCGTTTTGGGACTGAAATATCAAAGCATTGATTATCACAGATACTGAATCTGTGATAAAGTGAAAATCTGTATAATTATAGGTACTCTTACATCAATGCAAACAATATAATATTTGCTGTCCGTCTATTTGCCTTTTATGCAACAATTTGTACTTACTGTTAATTCTTTGTGCATGTAGATCTGTTATGGCACTACTGAAAACAGCCCAATAACATTCCAGAGTTACATGTCAGATTCAGTTGAACGACGTGTTTCAACTATTGGTCACCCTTCTTCCCATGTTGAGATATTTTTTAATTTGTGCTGTGATATATTTTAGTGATTGCCACAAATTTTACTCTGTTCTGTTTCGTAAAGTAGGGAAAAATATGCTATCATATAAATGATTGAAAGCATTAGTAAACTGCTGAGTCTGCAAAATATTGCTGTTTCACTGGATGTTAAACCCAACACCTTCTGTTTTCCAAGCAATTACAGTAACTATTACATCACAGAGGACTTTTCAGACTCAGTGTGAAAAATCTGCAGTGTAAGTTGCAATTGCTAAACCTAACAATTACAAGTAGGCGCAGGACTATGACCAAACTACCTGGATAAAATATCATTATTTTTTAGGATATTAGGTGAGGGTTTTTTAAAATCCATAAATATTTGCAGGTGAAAGTAGTAGATACAAATGGCAGAGTGTTCCCAACAAACACACCAGGTGAACTGCGTACTCGTGGCTATACAACTATGCTTGGCTACTGGAATGACGAGGAAAAAACAGCAGAGTGCGTTTTACCTGACAGATGGTATAAAACTGGGTAAGAGGACTAAGAGCATAGTACCCAATAATGTTGTAGTGCTTAACAGAAGAAAATTAGGCAGACTTTTGGAATAAACAGTGTCACATAAGAAAAGAAACCTTAATTGTGTTCATTAAAGTAGTGTGCTTGCAAATTTGCACCAAGTGGAAAATGACAGTTAGGTGCAGAGCACAGCTGTACAGTGTTGTTTGCTACTTGTCAGTGCTACCTCTACAGCTAGACAAACACACTGCATGAAGAGTGAGGGTTATTGCCTTTCTAATAAATTCAATCTCATGCTTCTGAAGTGCTACAGCATTTAGAAAATTTAGTAATCCTTTCACCAGTAACAAAAAACACCTAACTCTTTGCAACTAAGACCAGTTACACCACATGTTTTGTTGTGGATTAATAGACTAATTGTAAATAATTCATTGCCACTACTTAATACAGTATTCTAAATAACATTCTTAATTCTTGATTGATGTTTTTGCAGGGACTTGGCTGTAATTGACGAAGATGGTTTTGGTCAGATCGTGGGCAGAATCAAGGACATGGTCATACGTGGTGGAGAGAATATTTATCCCTTAGAAGTTGAACAATTTTTATACAAGCATCCAGCTGTTGAAGATATTCAAGTGAAAATTTTATTCTTTTGCATCTTGAAATATTTACAGTTTTTACAGATTTCACTGAAAACTAAAGAACTTATGATTTCTTGCTTCTGTTTTTATCGATTTTTGTCTAATTTTTTTTCTGAAAAGATGAAAGACTGTTTTGCTGTATATTTAGCTATTTATGCATTTTTGCAATAACACCCAAGTTAAGTTATAACTACAAAAACGCAATGTTTAGTACATACAGATGAAAATTTTGTTTATCCATACAACCAGCAAGGTAAAACCGAATTTAATTCTTTGGTTATTTGGCACCCGTCTTTTGACAAATAAAGTTTAAAGCAAAACAGGAGGATTTTTCATATCCTACCATATTTTGAAGTACAATAAAATGTATAGATTTTAACACGTATAATAGTACCAAAGCATTTTTGATAATTAAATAATAGGTTAAACACTTAATTAACAGTAGACATGCCCTGTTAGTGATGATGTCACAAATGGACACAATTTTTGACAGCACAAATATTCCATGAGCATGTTGTACGAGTTTGGGAAAGTGAAAATTGAAGTACAGTGATACGGTAGTATCAACATAATATACAAAAACTCGAGAAATTTTAGGGTAAAAATTGAAATTTAAAATTTACTGCTGTGATCAGGCATGAGTTACCCTACGTGTGTATTACATCACAAACAAACGGCTCTGAACTGAGAAGTACAGCACCTGTTTTTCATGCAATACATTTCTGAAATGCAGGCACTAGTGCCCATCTAACTAACAAATGGCAAAGTGAGTGTAACGGCAAATAACTAGCCGCGGGAACATGAAATTACTTTTATGTAGTAATAATTCTTTCAAGCAAACCATTCTTTAAAAAAAAAATATGTTCCCTTTCAATATTTTAAAGAGTAGATTGCTTTGACCTTAAGTTTGGGATTGGGTCCGGTTTTCCTTTAACATTTACTTGAAAAATTGACAATTTGTACAAATTAAAAATTGAATTTTTAAACAAATAAACATCACCAAACTGTGAGGAAGATATAGTGAAAACAATTAAATCTGAAGATTGTTGCAGCTGTTAGATGTATTTTATACTTTTCATTTGTATATTTAAAATTTATTATTGCATATTAATAACCGTGTTAATGGTCTTTCAACCTCTTAAATGATAGAATAATTTGATTTCAGTAACTGTCTGACACTTGTTTGTGACACAAGAAAATCAGCCTTATCCTTTGCAAAAAATTGCAGGTAATAGGGCTGCCTGACAAAAGAATGGGTGAGGAACTTTGTGCCTGGATTCGTTTGAAGAAAGGACATGAGCACACAACCAGTGATGACATCAAACACTTCTGCGAGGGAAAGGTAAAAGTAACAACTAAATTAAAGACACACAGTGATTAGACAGTATCTACTATTTAAACTATCCAGCACATCGGATAACTTTAGCTAACAAGTTACGAGCCTTTACATTTACTCTAGTTTACTACTAAAATTAATTACCAGATAATTTTACAGTTACCAGTTTACAAATAAATGATTTTAGTTGAAAAAACATATGAAATCAGTAGGTATTTTGATTTAACAAGAACTATAGAATAACGCAGTGTACTCACTAGCTACTTTTAGAACTCTCGCTAAATCACCTGTACCTGAAATTCATTAATAATGACAGTAATAAGGAACCATGCTAATTTTTACAAGAACTGTCTTAATGTCTAAGTTAATTTTTCGAAAATTTAAAGCAAGTTTTACAGTAGCAGTGAACCTGTAACTCTGTGTATACAAATGGACAGTGATTGCTTTGGATTCTGTATGGAATAAGAGCTAGAAACACATTGCATATTTTTGCTAATCATGAGAAATCCTTAACTTTTTGAATTTAAAATTGATCAGTACCAATGTACAGCAAAAATCATTGACATTGACATAAAGGTCTGATTGGAAGAAATAGACAAAGACATTTTGTTTATCTACTCATATATACCTCGAGCGCAGAGAAGGCTAATGACAGATATAAAGTTAATAATAATAGACTTTTCACTAAAGTGTAGCTTGCCATCAATGTGATAAGAAAAAGGGTAGCGAATAAGCTACGAAAATAGTGCAAATTGTATTTATGTGAATAGTTAGTAGTATCATTCTGAGTCTGTAAAAAGATGGAATATCTTATTGACTTGTGAAGTGACATTTAAAATTGTGCTGTTATTATCATATAATTATTAAAATTATTTTTTGTATTTTTTAGTTGTCACATTTCAAGATTCCTCGCTACATCTTATTTGTTGACGAATTTCCTCTCACGGTCACTGGGAAAGTACAGAAGTACAAAATGAGACAAGCTTCTAGAAAAATCCTCAACTTGGAAGAAGTTCACATTCACGGCCACGATTATTACCTTAGTGAAATGGAGGAGGCACAAAAAGAGAAAAATTAGTTGTGTTGCAGTTGTGTGTGGTATTTTTGCAAATTTACATACCAAATGCAAATATCAAATACATTATTATAACAAAAGTAAATGGAATTTTTCCTGCCTACATCCGTAACATGTTTAACAAGTTGCATTCACACATATCTGTAGATTCCTTTAGGTTCTCCAGGTACCGTAACGAGTATATGTATAGTGCAAAAATATTAAAATTGAACGATTGTACTTAAAAGTAGTTTTTATTAAAAGCCTCTGATATTATTACTGCAATGAAAAATACAGAGAAGTTTATTCTGTGTTTGATCTGCATTTACATGTTTACATATTTACAGCATTAATAGCATTTTATTAGAGCATATTTTGAGTGGAGATATTAAGGTAAAAATCTGAAATCTGTTGCAGTCCAATCAAATAAACATCATAATAAAGCACTTAGCCAAGTTGCAGCAATAAAATTAGAGCCACTACATCAAAATGTGTTGTAGTTACATCAAAACGGTTTTGCTAAGTTA
This sequence comes from Tubiluchus corallicola, assembly GCA_030141605.1. Classification (NCBI taxonomy): domain Eukaryota; kingdom Metazoa; phylum Priapulida; class Priapulimorpha; order Priapulimorphida; family Tubiluchidae; genus Tubiluchus; species Tubiluchus corallicola. The sequence continues at coordinate 83,847 of JAQGDQ010000024.1, forward strand.
AAACTTTATATACCGTGAGGCCAAGTCATAACTGATACTGAGCTGAATTAAAATGTCAGTATAGTATTATTCAAACAGATGAACATCAGTCATTCATGTTGCAGGTACTACGTGCAGTTTGCTGAAAAATTAAGTGTTAGTGACGAATTTCTGTCAAGTTATGTCTTAAACTTTTACGTGAACTGAATTGTTTGAGTTATTTTAGCCCTTCAACTCTAGGAATAAAATGTCATCTTTAATCAGTATACAGTTTTTTGGAATAAAACAGATAATACCATATATAGAATAGTAGTAAACCGGTGTAATGATTTGCATTCCTGTTTAAAATATACCATTGCCACCGCAAAAGTTCATAATCTATACTAGACATATTCATGCAGCTTTTTTGAATTTTTAATTTTGTATTACTTCTTTTGTTTTCATGAGGAATAGACAGGAATTTTACAGTGTAAAATATAGCTGCCTGTTAATTTTTGGAAGAATTTAAATTTTACTTTTTTACAATAGGTTTTATACTTTTGACAATCCAAACAATTTTTCAGGTAGTTATCATCATATAGACTATTACGTCTAGTTGCCATGGAGGTCTAAGTCAGCTATGCTGTATTGTGATGTATTAACTATTTTTACAATGTCTGTTTTTCTGCAGATTTGTTATGCAAAAAATGAAAATGTTTTGAACATGCTGGATTGTACTTTAATATACATTCTCGTATACTTGTAGGTATAGTCTGCCTCATTCTATACATTTATGATTAAGTGTGATAATGACTAGTCTGATCCCTATAGAAACTGCATTTAATAAAACACGTTATATTTTTTTAACTAATAACACTTCTCTGTGCATGGTTATATAAGTGTTGAATTTTTTTTCAGTTTTTGTTCATAGTAAGTTTGAAATAGTAAAGACTTTACCGTAGCTGTATTTATGTTGATCTTTCCTACTGTTAATTTTATCACAACTTGTTTCATGTCAGTTATGATAGTTTCTTCTTAAAATAATTATCTTTCAGATGTATAATTCATAGATTTATAAATATATATATATTATTGCTAATAATTTATGAATAAATATTATTAATATAATACACACACAAAATTAGTTCGTGAATCAGATTAGGGTTAGGGTTGTGTTAAGGTTAGGGTTGGGGTTGGGGTGAGGGCTAGGGCTAAGATATAATTATGTGAGGAGTTGTAAACTCGTTCCGAAATATTTTGTTTCACAATGAGTGTTGTTGCAGCTGTAAAGACTCGTGCTATGCAGCACATCCCATTTGACAATAGTTTGTATTATATATGTATAATTATATATATATATATACATGTATAACAAATGCCAATTCATGATGTAGGCACGGTCCTGTGGATATTAGATTTGTGCCAATAAAATAGACTTGAAATGAATTTTTACTATATTAGAACTTGCCCTTATATTATTTGATAAAAATGGCATCATACTTACAAATTGTACTCTAACCATGCTTTTCGGTATAAGCAAATAATTATCTTTATATTACTTTATATAATAGTTTACACGATATAAATGAGAACATAAAAATGACATAAGAATTTTCGGTTGTCTGCGCCTTAAACTTTCCTGCTGTACCTTGTTTATGTACATGTTCTAATCATGTGATTCTAATATTCATGTAGTTTTGGAGAATTAACTTCAAAATAATTCATCATGCCTATTTTGTCAAAAATTTCTTACATGAAGAAATTGCCCGTGCCTTACAGAAGCTTGCATCTGTGGAAGAATAAGTTTCTGAACGTCAGACGCTTCTCAATAGCAAGAAGGTATTATAAAATCCACCCATACACGACATGTCATTTGCTGTGCAATCTACACCTTGCAGTTATTTTTTTTCAAATCAGCAATCTCACCGTAAGTAGTATACATTTCTGCACACCTGCCTTGCAGTAGTGTTAGCTCTATAAGTGTAAGGCAGCAGTGCCCGCCATCCCAGTTCGTCATTGTTTAATTGTAATCTTAAATCTCTAGCTGATTGTATTTGTATTAAATAACTGTCAAACTAAGTTGATATTATTAATATACTATATTACAGGTCGGAAGTAGAATTTACGTACAGTTTAGATTTGTTAGCTCACAGAAATAAAAAATGTATGTGTGTGGCAGGCTTCTCATCTTCAATCTCATTTTAACAAATCTACCAAACACCAGCGATACCTGTAGATATTATTTTTGTAAAATAATTTGGGTGAAGCTGAATGTACCATTAGCTCCATAAGCCTCTATTACACTGTAATTTAACAGAATGGATCAGTGTTGGCAGTTACCTTTTATTAATTTATCTGGTGGTGTTTTGTTCAATTAACTGTGATTCCTAATACTAATATAGACATCTCTTTTATTTTTTGCTGTAATGCTACTCTCATAGGTTTGTCGTTTGTATCACGCTTAGTTAAAAACTTAAATCTTAAAGTAATGGTGTGTGAATATCATTTGAATTTGGAACTGTGAAGTTATAAAATTTTAGGAGAACAGTTAACTCTAATGATAAACTTTGATTGGCAATTTGGTGTGAAAATTGTTGATCAGGTTTCATTCGAAAAGTACAAACTATACTTGATCAGAAAATGGAAAGTAGAAATCAGCTGAAATGCACATGATTTGGAGTTTTGAAGTAGCAGCCAGAATTTTGCTTATATCCTGCTGGAAAGCTCACAGACTTCTTGACCTGTTATTTGACTTTCCATGGCATTTATTTATTTGCAGGATTCAAACCTTGAATGTCTAAGACTAATCGTGACATAACATAATTATTTCAGCCGTGTTTCACATGTGTTCACTGCGCACTTGTTTTTTTGTTTGAAATTCGATTTGGTAGGGCCATACTGCATTGTAGCATCCAGCTGGCAAGTTTAACCAACCAAAAATTGCAACCCGAGAGACTTTGAAATTAGAGGCAAGCTTTGAGTGTAGCAACTCTTAGTTGATTCGTGCAATGGCAAAACTGAGTTATGGAACCTAAAGTAACATTGAAAGCACACAAGTAGTTTTACGAATTTGACGGTTGAAGCACATTATGAATGTTGTATATGACTGATATAATCACAAGTAGGTTTAGGCAACTTTAGAAACAAAACTGTGAAATTTCTTCCAATTTTAATTTTATCAAAAGGGTTGCATTCTGGTCAAAATATAACGCAAACATTTATTGTAGTTATCTTTTGTGAAATGCTTGTCGTATGTGATATATTTAGCCAATAGTTGTCTTCCACTGTCTTTTCAAGGACCTTGCAAGTACAAATAGTACACCAAAGCTGCAAAGACATTTTTTTCTAGAAAATTATTTATTATTGTTTATTGTTGTGTTACGACTGGCAAGGAATCAAAAAACTATTTACTTGCATTTTCTGGTGCTTGTTACTATTGTCACCATCCACAGCCATTGCTCTGACCAGAAAGCTGTTGCCTTTGCCATTGCCATTGTTAAAATCATCTGGATTTTCATTTTACTTTAGATCTGTTTACAAATTCAAAAATCTATTTTCTATCTAAATTTACTATTTCAGAAACTATGCTACACAAGAAAAGCTAACTGAAAGCTATTTACAAGGACATGGTGAGCGTCCGCTGATAGGAGTGACAGTTGGCAAAGTTCTTGAAAATGCAGCTGAAACTCATCCGGATAAGGAAGCCTTTGTTTTTTGTAGAGAAGGAATCCGCAAGTCATACAGTCAAATACTGCAGGAGGTATGAACTTGGTGCATCAGTGCAGAAATGGCAAAAGGCTAAAAAGTTGATTGTTTGTTATAAAATGTTTGCATTCTAACATGTCTGCCAAATTACTTGTTATTAAAATTTTAACTAATCATAACTAGCATGATATATGGTGTTACAAACCCACAGTTAATTAAATTATGATACTAAACTTGAAAAACAGGTAGTGTGAAAAAGTTGGAATGTAGCCTGTATTTGAACCAGGGACCTTCTACATACATTGCAGATGCCTTAGATGAAATTAGATCGATAAGCTATTACATTATCCAGTAGTCAAATCAGTCCGTTGTCCATCCCTTATAGCTGGCAAATCAAATTCGGCATTTCCAATATTAGTTTGCTCAAACTAGAATGATTATAATTTTGAACTTTGGACTGCTTTACTGGGGAATGCTTTCATTAAGCGGTTTAAGGCATCTACAAGTTAAGCAGAAGGTCCTGGTTCAAATCCAAACTGCATTGCATATTTTTTCACATTTTCTGTTTTTCAAGTGTGTTATCAAAATTTCATTAATTGTTGATTTGTAACCTCATTAATAATAATCTTGACGTTACATTAAGAGTATAATAGTCAATCTGTGCAATACATGAGTTAGAAAATTCATTGATTAGTTATTTGCAGCCTTAATTTTAAAATTTAGTTTTAAGTCTGGTGAGGCTTTGTCAAAATTCTGTATAGCCCAAACTCTTCACAACTAATATTGCATAAAAAAATTTTTCAAGTTGATTTTTGTTGATTAACACTGACAAGTTGTAAGTTTTTTATCAATTTCAGAGTGATCAACTTGCCGCTGGTTTGCATGCCTTGGGTATAAGGAAAGGAGACAGAGTTGGAATTTGGGGTCCAAACACCCTAGAGTGGATACTAGCTCAGTATGGTTGTGCTCGAGCTGGTTATATATTGGTATGGCTGAAACTGCTTTTAGTATTACATTATTTTGTAAGCACCATAGAATGTTAACAATGATCAGTCAACTAAAACGACAGCATAAGGTAAGGGAAAGGTTTATGTTTGTCAATGTACAGAAATATTGTCATTTATAAGTACTGTAACATTTCTGACCTCTACAAGTTTATGAATATACTTAAATGAATGTTTTGCTGTTCGCTCAATGACTACACCCTTATAGCCATTACATTGCACAGATTGATAGATGTACTGCTCACATGTTATACAATATTGGAGGCTGTGTTTAACTTTAATTACATGTTTTTAAAATACTCTTTAGGTGACTATTAATCCAGCTTATCAAATGGATGAGTTAGAATACTGTCTGAGAAAGGTAGAGTGATTTAATAGCATTCTTAAAATCTTAAAACTGATAACCTTCTCTATTTGCTGTTAATGCATTTTGTCATTTTACGACAATATTTGTAATCTTTGCATTTGTTTGCTTCAATCACATGCTTAGTGATCAAAAAGGAAAAAAATTACACAAGGAATTATTAGGAATTGCTATTAAGTAGTTTAGTTTTTACGTTTCACTTTTTTGCAAATTTCTAAATTTTTCTGCCGTCCTGTGTATGATATGAATGTTATGAGAACCGATTTGTATAGGTAAATTCAATTTAAAATAACTGAGCTTGCTTGTTTAATAATTTCTAGAATTTTTTTTCTTTCATTCAAATTCTATGGTTTACTGTTCAAATAACATGCAGACACTTAACTTCATTCAATTCACGCTAATGGGTTAAATATGCTTTGATTTATTATCATGAGGATGCAGCATGATCCTATGGTTTCTAATATTTGCTTCTCTTGTCAAATTAATACTTATTATTAGATTGGTACTTATTTCAAATTTGTTAATGTTTTTGTTTCAGACTTCTTTTGGAAATCTTTTAGTTTCATTGAATATTCACCAACCTAATTCAAAATCATAACAAGGTTCTGTTTTTCATAGGTTGGAATTAAGGCTTTACTTTCTGCTGAAATGTTCAAAACGCAAGATTATTATAAGATGATTAATCAAATCTCACCAGAATTGAGTTACAGTAAGGCAGGTTCATTGAATAGCACCAAGTAAGTGTGTTTCAGTGTAATGTAGTTAGTACATAATACTTTGTGGTCATATTTAAATTTGACATTTAACCAATTTGCTAGTTAGTCATTTTTCATTTTTTTATCTGCTTCAGCTTCAAACTTTTGAAAGTTCATGCTAACTGGCTAATAGTGACTTTGTCTTATGTTGCTGTGGTCTACAGATTTTTTCTATTAAGGATTACTGCGCGGTAATGTCAGCAAGCTAGTAATGTAGTAATAAATATTAACAACATATGATGTTCTACATTGCTTTGGCAAAAAACTTCTCTCCGTTTGATGCATTTAAATGCACACAATACATACGTAGAAAACAAATGTATTTCTGATTTTTTGCGGTTATATGTTATACTTACAATGAGTATATCAACAACATTTTAATGATTGATGCTATCATGATAGATAAAATAGCATTTATTTATTTATAGGCTGCCTGATCTTAAAGTACTTGTGATGTATCCAGGAACCAAAACACATACGTAAGCTAACTATTTTCGCTGCTTATCAAGTTACATTTTCATAGTTATAGTTTACGCTGTGATCCGAATAGACTCTAGTGTTTTTTTTGAGAGAGAGAGAGTCAAACCAATGATTGGTGAAAGTTATCAAAGTTCCTCTCTTGAGAAATTTCATAAATTTCAGTGGTGCATTTAGCTGGCAAGATATGATGGATGCAGGAACAAACAAAGATATTCAGTACATAAAAGATTTACAAAAGAAGCTGCAGTTTGACGAGCCAATTAATATACAATTCACTTCTGTAAGTGTTGCTTTACATAAGTATTGCGCTTTATGTATTTGTAGCTTATCTTACATACACTTATATTTATAACGAAACATATCTGAGTTTATTTGTCCTAGGCAATTCTACAGTGCAGGAAAGGTCGTTTCTTGTTAGAAAGAGCACCTGCGAGCTTTTATAGTGACCTTCTACATGTCCTATTCCGCAACGACCTCCGTACAACATTGATCTTAATGAATTTTGTAAAATAATTTAAATGATAGACCTGACTAATAAAAAAATGTCACATAAAAATTTGCTGCCTGGGTGTCTGTAAAAAATTCCCTGACGGTTTTGAACTCGTCACTTACTTTCAAGTTAATATACCTTTGTTTCCCAACTACTGGTTAGTTTATTATATTTTTGTTATTGAGTGCTTAAATATAACTGATACCTTGTGTATTATAAAATTGAAATTTTTGCTCATTTAGGGTACAACAGGTAGTCCAAAAGGTGCCACATTGTCTCACCATAATATTCTTAACAATGCTTATTTTGTCGGTCTCAGAGTTGATTACCATAAACGGGTAAGACAATATAAACCATAATGTTACTATGAGATTTTCATTCCCAGTTCCGAGATTTTCTTTCCTCTGGTTTTCTTGCTACTTTTGTTACCACGTTTCAAGCAAATGAGTGTTGCCACTCCTGCTTTCATATATTGCTTGCACTAGAAGCAACATGCTGGTATTCTTCTTGCATAAGAAATAATCACATTAATCAGGAATCATATATCGATTACATACCAATAACTTTTATCTTGGGAACAAAAACCCCATGCTAGAGGAGACCACGTTGGTTTGATAGAAAAGTAACACTTTGCTTAAAACTTGTGATTGACATCATTGAGTGGCCAGGAAAACATGCTTACAGGATAGTTTCAGGCAACCAGTTATCAGAAATTGGTTTTCATATTTGACAGGAAATATTTAAAAAAGCATATGAAAGTTTTTTTTTGTCTGCTAGCACCTTTGGACCATGATTACTATGTCCTTTAGCAATTTCAGAAGTAATTGCCTGCATGAAATGAAACTTATATTTGACTTTATCTGTAGAATGTCAACCATGTAATTACTGATTAGGGATGCAGAGTTGTACAGGCATTCTTGTCAAACTCATCTGTCAACTAGAAAATTCTTTTTTGAGTTTTGATAAAATTGGTACATTTCGCAGTGATAAACTTTATAAAACTGAGAGTTTTGATAAAAAACTACTTAGAATTAACATGTTTTAGAAAGCGACCATTTAAACTTCCCCTAATATTTTGGAATGACACATTGAATTTGACTGAAAATGCCTAAGGCAGTTGCTAACTCTGTAATGTAGTATTTTGACTGGTTTCCCAAAATGCACATTTGATATAAAAATTCCCGTGCAGCTGTTGATAATCTGTTATTGAAATTGGTAATTGATATGAAAGCGGGTTTAACTGAGGTTCAATTTTGTATGTGTTGTGTGTCCATTTCTCATGTGCCACGTCGTTGCTCATATGTTAGCTTTTCGTAATCTTAAATAATTTGTAACTTACGTGTCGTAGGTAACCCATGTTTGTTTGCCCGTGCCGTTGTATCACTGTTTCGGATGTGTGCTTGGAAGTCTTAACTCCCTCGTCCACCACGGAACGCTTATCCTTTCATCTCCTAGTTTTGAACCCGCAGCGGCTTTGCAGTCGGTGCAGGATGAAATGTAAGCTGTTATGTTTGCTTGCTCCGTAGTGTGCATGACTTAGCTTAAACTCTAACATTATATGGTGCTAGTCATCTGTAAACTTGCTTTATAGCATGCTCAGGTTCTTTCTAGCCTTTTCTCAACTGTAGTTTGCACAGGTGGGTGACTGTTTGTGTAACAAGATTGTGCAGACGTTAATGGAATTTACAGATACGACGAACTGTTTTGATTTTTCTGTCAACTATTGCTCTCGTTCACGAATAATTTTTAGCTCTTTGTAGCTATAAATTCTCATATGACTTGTCACGCCTCATGCATTGTCTCAGAAATGATCTTTATTTAGCCACCAAGCAGGTTTCAGTAATCAACTCTTTATAAAATAGTGATTACAAACATTAACCAAGTGCCATAAGTGAAGAAATTCAGAAGTGCTAAATAAACAAGTTAAATGTGTGCATTATAAATTATTTAGTAAAGCACTATTATTTCTGTTTTCCCACTTTAAGTACTTAATTTAGATATATTTAGAATTTACTTTCACTTTGGAATAGCTGAGAGATCACAGTTTGTGTTGGCTACATGAGTTAACCAAATGAACCTGGTTGGCTGACCGGAAAATTGCTTCGTTCTAGTTTTATTTGCCATACTGCTTTGCAGCTATTTCTTTCTTTGAGAGAGACTGTATGCAGATCTAAATGTGGTTAGGATACCTTTACCAACTCACAGATTCATCTTAGTCACTATTTTTGTTAGAGTCGCACCTACACTCATTTAACAGCAGTAGTAATGACTGATATTGAGCACTAGATTTATGACTTGCAGTTTTACAAAAACTATCTAATTAATCATGCCAGGTCACTAACCAAAGTAACGATAATTTCTAACTGTCTATGTTTGTTTAACTATAGGACCCCATAGTCTGCATGCCTGTACCTCTCTATCACTGTTTCGGTTGTGTTGTGGGTAGTCTCGCCATCGTCGCACACAAAGGCACACTCATAACCCCATCACCCAGTTTTGAGAGCGGTGCTGCTCTACATGCAGTGCAGTCTGAAAAGTAAGGTTGCTTGTTTTACAACCTAAAATGGTCTGTTTAACAATTTTCTACTAATGTTTAGCAACACCTCTTTTCTATTCATTTGTCTGATTCTCATAAGAATAAAAGTGGTGTCAGTTTCTGGTATTTTCTGTCTGTTGATACATGTTTTTTTCATTTGGCCTCATATTTTATTGCTTATTTGCCTTTATATATATATATATATATATAATATATAACATATATATATATAGTTCAGTGTTTATACATACATTACTTGATTTAATAAGATTACCAGTTATTCTACCATCAACTTCATCATCACATCACCACCATCATCATCAGTATTATCATCGTCATCATTAGTATCATTATTATCATCATCTCGTCATGTGTAATTTGCATTTTAAAATGTTGTTGTTTTCATTTTCTATGTCACAGGTGTACTTCACTATACGGAACACCTACTATGTTCATTGACATGCTCAATCATCCTGACTTTGACAAATTTTCCCTTTCCAGTCTCTATACAGGTATGTCAGCTGTAAATAAAATTTCCTGTTATATACATTCTCATCACTGTAGAGAAAATGTTTACAGTTTTGCACAACTAACCAAATCGCTCTTACAAATTCTGGCATTGAAAATATCCAAAGTGCTTTGCGATAACTTTGATAATTATGTTAATGAAGCACATTGGTTAAAGTACAACAATTTTAATATGACTGTGGCTAATTCAGGTGTTTTTTAATTCCAATCAGATCTCAAGCTTCAGCAGTTGTCTATGCAAAAAACATATTACGTAATGCAGATTTTACATACAGTGATTTCTTTGATCCACACAGACACAAACTTAGCAAATTTGACTATGTCTGTATCTCCTTGTAATAACTGTTATAACAACCAATGTGGCAGTTACTTATCAGATTTTGCATTTAATCACATACTAACAAATTTCCTTGTTAAAAGAGCTCTGGTCTTTTTGTCAGTTTTATTGTCAGCAGATACATTGCATTTGTATTGATTATGAATTTTCAATTAAGCAACTAAGAAGTGGCTAGATTGCAGTCAATCACTCCTTATAGAAAGACATGTCTTTTACAAGAATCGGTTGTTTGGTACTTACTGAAATCAATGTAAATTAGGTGTTAATGGAATTTTTCAGAATTTTTATTAGTTCCTGTTTTTATAAATTTTAGGTATAATGGCAGGTTCTCCCTGTCCAGTTGAAGTAATGAAACAAGTAGTTTCTAAATTGCACATGCCAGATGTTACGGTGAGTTGTCTCTTTCTTCCCCTCTCCCTCCTCCTTCTTCCTTCTTCTCCCTCTCCCTCTCCTTGCCATCTGTTTACCTTTTATGCATAATTTGAACTAAATGTTAATTTTCTATGCATGTAGATCTGTTATGGCACAACTGAAAACAGCCCAGTGACATTTCAAAGTTATATGACAGATCCAGTTGAAAAACGTGTTGCAACGATTGGTCATCCATCTTCACATGTTGAGGTAATTTCTAGTTAAATTTAGTCACAAAATAACCTGTGACACATCTGGTGATTATAATTTGCTGTGATGCATCTGGCAAAACAGGGTCCTTAATCTCGAAAAATTCTTTGAAAAAATTCACCGGAAAGTTTATAGTGGTATTTAGACAACCAGGAAAAGAGTAGTACTAGTAAGTATTAAATCTGCATTCAGCCGTAAGAGGTGTGTGCGCACAACAGTTTGGTTCATGACTTCACATCTAGCAGTTCTGAGTGGATCCTATATTTAGCAATGATTGTGCTTTTATGTATCTGTGTGTAGACCTATTGAGCATGTTTTGTCTGTAATTTAATTTGTTTTCTTTGCGTGATATGAAATTTTTTCTTCATTGAAGCTGCTATTCAAATTTAAGTGTGGGTGGTTGAAGATTATAGTCAGCTAGCTTGCATTAGCTGGTATGTGCACTCATATGGACCCAGTTACTGCCACATTATCTTTCAAGTGCTCTTTTTTTACATAAATATAGTATATTTATGATGTCGATGCGTAAATTCTGAATAAACTCGTTTTAAATTTAAATCATTTGAAATCCTTTGTGGTACCAATGTGCATTTAATTAGTCTTAATAATTATCTTTCTATACTGAGTTTATTCTATGTACTGAATAAATTTTGTAATAGGGTATGGGTCGCAGGTCTGATAACTCCGAGGGTACTTAATGGGGAAAGAAGTTTGAGAACCCCTGTGGTAAAATAAGTAAAGACATGCTATGTGAATTACAATTGTTGAAATTATGAAATACAGGTGACACTAAGTACAAAATACATAGATAGAATATTGCTGATCTAATTTACTAACTGTTTTGCAGGTGAAAGTAATAGATTCAAACAGCAGAGTGGTACCGACAAACACACCAGGTGAGCTGTGTACTCGTGGCTACACAACTATGCTTGGTTACTGGAATGATGAGGAAAAAACAGCAGAGTGCATTTTACCTGACAGGTGGTATAAAACTGGGTAAGAGCATGACATCTCATAATAATTGACAAATTAGTAAGTGGACATTTGATATAAAAGCATGTGAAAGCAAAAGAGCACTAATGCAGTATGCTTGCAATTTAAATTAGGTGGAAAATGCTGTGCATTGCGTTAGGTACAAAAGCATAGCTAAGTCTGGCAATGTACTTCAATGTTCATCAGTACAATTATGTGAGAGTGTATGAATGAAAGAACATATGGATTAGCCAGGTAAACACTGCGCTAAAGGGAGAGTTAGTGCCTCCCTAGTCTTCAATAAAAATTAATTTTATGCTTCTGGCATGGTGTTGTAATAACTAATGCCACATGGTTTGTTGGGCATAAGTAATTGTAAATAATCCATTTCTACTACTTAGTTTGTTATTTTAAATAATAGGTCTTAATTTTTTGTCAATGACATTGCAGGGACTTGGCTGTAATTGATGAAGACGGTTTTGGTCGAATTGTGGGCAGAATCAAAGACATGGTCATACGTGGTGGAGAGAATATTTATCCATTAGAAGTTGAACAGTTTTTGTACAAGCATCCAGCTGTTGAAGATATTCAGGTAACTGCCATTTGCGGTAATTAGAATTTCTCATGCATTGCTGTTTTTGACTTTGACTGTGAATTTGATTTTTATGCCACATGATTTGTGACTGTCACCCAAATTTTTTAAACCAGAAATGTGTTTGTTGTATAATAGCTATTTCTGCCTTTTGCAGTAACATACACTTCTTTTGTAAAAATATGAAGTTATAGCTTTAAAAGAAGTATGTATAATTTGTTTAAATTAAATCTCTGTGTATCCAATAGCCCACAGGCTAAAACTGAATAAAATGCTCTCGCTATTTAGTACCAGTCTTTTGATAAATGATTTCAAGTATTTACATGAAAAATGACAACTTGTGTAAATATGACAGTTTTAGTCTCGGTTTGTGACACTAAAAAAATAACACATTTGTAAAACATTGCAGGTAATAGGGGTGCCTGACAAAAGACTAGGTGAGGAACTTTGTGCTTGGATTCGTTTGAAGAAAGGACACGAACACACTACCAGTGATGACATTAAAAACTTCTGCAAGGAAAAGGTATGAACAACTACTAAATTCAAAGGCAAAGGTGCAGTAGCGTAACAGTATCTATTCACCAAATGTGCATCATTTTGATGTATAGTACAAATTGAAAAATCTTCTTGCAGTAACTAAAATTGAGAAATCTAGGTCTGGCCATTTGAATTGTAGGCAGGAATAGTAAGAGACTTTGTTTATCTTTTTATATACACCTCAAGAACAGCAAAGATAATTGAGAGATATAAGAAAGTATTACTGTTGAAATACAAAAGTATATAACACAAGAAACTGTTATGATGGTGAGAGGAGAAAAAGTAGCATGTTCTGTGAGCACTTAACATCATTTCTGTATGTAAAATGATAGGAAACATCTTATTGGTAGTGCAGTCACATTCAAAAGTGTACTTTATCATCATTTCTATATTGTCTAATTTTTTTTCAGCTGTCACATTTCAAGATTCCTCGCTACATTTTATTTGTCGACGAATTTCCTCTCACGGTCACTGGGAAAGTACAGAAGTACAAAATGAGACAAGCTTCTAGAAAAATCCTCAACTTGGAAGAAGTTCACGTCCATGGTCACGATTATTATCTTAGTGAAATGGAGGAAGCAGAGGAGGCACAAAAAGAGAAAAATTAGTTGTGTTGCACTTGTGTGTGGTACTTTTGCAAATTTACATGCCAAATACAAGACTGAAGATATTCATTATGGCAAAGGTGAATAGAGTTTTCAGGTCTGCAGACATCCATAACAGTGTGCTTTCTCAGATACCTGTCTGTAGATAAGATATTGTCTTTTGCCCTATGAACTAAATTTAAATTGTGTAAATATTTAAATAGGACAACTGTACTTAGAAACAAAAACAATTTTATTACTAAAAAGCTATGATCGATATTTTTATTGCAGGTGAAAAATACTAAATACTACATTTTTATTTTTATGTGTTTTCATTAATTATGTAAAATCCAAACCTGTGCTTGATCCTTGTCCACACATTTACAGCAGTAATGGCATTTTGTAATCTGACCCACTTTTATCCAACCAGAATGAATAAAAATATTGCAGATTCAGTTTTCACTTGGCCTCGTTTTATGATTCACATCTTAGAAAGTAAATTTGTTCAGAAATAGTATGTTGCAGAACTGCCAATAGGAAATAGGAGTGTCATTGATTTGAATTAGCTTTCATGTAATTATTTTTGCGTAAGCAATGTAATTATTGATGCAGTATCTTAAAGGTAAAAATCGGAAATCTGTTTCAGATCAACCAAATAAATCTCGTAATTAATCACTCAGCCATGCTTCTAACAGCGAATTTAAATCCACTAAAACAAAACTTGTTTTAGTTATATCAAAATTCTTTTGCTAACTCTTTTATGAGATAGATATCTTGTACTGATATGAGATAAATTCATCGTAATAAAAACAGCCAAACACATTTTGATCCGTGTGACAGCAGCAGCTGCTTGCCAAAAATTAAGGTGTAAGTCAATGCAGTGTCAATTTCCTGAAAATCGCAGCTTTTTAAAGTTTGACATGAGCTTGGTTGTTTGTAAATCATTTTAGTCTTTGTACTTTAGAAATAAAATGTCATCTTTAATCAGTATGTAATCCTTCGGAATGGAACATAGAAAAATGGCATATAGAACAGTGATAGGTGTTTGATAATTTACATTCAAATTGTTTAAAATAGCAACAAAGTAAAAATTAGTGAATAGCTAGCATATGGCTTTGTTCAGTTTTTTTGTTGATAATTTTTAATTTTGTGTTACTTTATTTGTTTTTATGTGAAATTTCTTAATATTAAATATGCTTGTTAATTTGTAAGGGAATTTAAATGTTATGATTTTATATTAAAGTTTTTTAATAACTAATACTTTTGATGATCCAAATGACTTTTTTCAGGTACTTATTATGACAGGTTGTTGTTATTGCGAAGCTAGTTATTCTGTATTGAGCTGTTTAAATGATTCTGGAATGCTGTAACTACTTTTTGCAGATGTTTTAGGAAAAAGTATTAAACTATATTTAATTGCTTCTTTGTAAATTTTATGTGATTTTCCTCAAACATTTCTTATATAATATCCAGTTAATCTGCGAGTAATTAATTCTCTTAAACCATCTATTTTTGTGGCAAAGTAGTTTTTACTTTCTGTTTATAACTAAACCATGAGAATTCACATCGAAAAGTTACTGTTGGTATCATTGGAGGAGGTCTATTACATTGTAACTTGGTGGATGATATGCGATGGTGCAATATTTTTATAGTTTTATACTTTAACATGTTGTCATATGCTGTGTACTTTTATAATAAATACAAATGAAAATACATAAATGTGTGCTCATTATGTTCATAAAATGTGTGCCTTAGATAAAATTTTAGTGTCTTTGCTCAGTACACGAATGTGATCATTATAGAAATTTTATTTTGCTTATTAACACATTCATTGTTTTTAGCTTATAAAACTTTTGTATATGTGCAGCTATTATATGTGCAGTTCTTGTATATGCTGAATTTTTGCTAATTTTATTCGTGGCTTGATTGTGATAGTAATGTGCTACGTTATAGGTTAATTCTACAGCAGTTGTTGGCTTTAATTAAGTGTCAATATTTTTACTGTTAATTTTATCACAACTTCTCATGTGTTTTATGTCAGTTGCGATAAATTACTTCCTAAAAACTGTTGCAGATAAATGTAGGTGTATGTAGCAGATCTGCATTGACGATTTTACA
This sequence comes from Tubiluchus corallicola, assembly GCA_030141605.1. Classification (NCBI taxonomy): domain Eukaryota; kingdom Metazoa; phylum Priapulida; class Priapulimorpha; order Priapulimorphida; family Tubiluchidae; genus Tubiluchus; species Tubiluchus corallicola. The sequence continues at coordinate 99,428 of JAQGDQ010000024.1, forward strand.
TAGAGATATTATTGGTGCCACAAGTGCTTGATATCACATTCCATGCTCACTGATTACACAATAAATTTACTTTTTACTAATGCAAAACTGTAATTATGGCTTTTTGTTTTGGTCATTTTAATGTTATTGCACTTCCGTGATTCTATTCGTTGTGTTATTATGATGCAGGCGTATACGTAGCATACATGTAGGATGTTGTTTATTGTCACCTTTCCTTACTTGCAGCCTGTGGAATAATACACTAGATACAGTAGGATATTACTATAATTACTAAAGTTTAATTTCAGTATTTGTTTCATTAAGGGCCAGCCCTACCTGTAAGGGCTGCACATGCATGCAAATCAACCAGTAATAATAATAATACTTATTAATTTTATTTGCTTTCAAAATAATCACAGAATAATATATAACAGAAGGCTACAAAATTTAAGATTGGCGGGATAGCGAAAGACCAAAATGGTCATCTAGTCTGCCATCCCTACATAGTGAGTCTACCAGTTTCAGTATGGCAAGCAAATATTATTATAACTAAATAAAGACTAGAACAGGAAAATGAATCAAAAGTAAGTTTATGGCAAACAATTATGGAAAATATAATTTTGCACTTTATGCGAAACAAAGTGAAAATAAAATGAGTGAAGCAGAATTTTATGGGCAAAACTAACTCATTATAAGCAAAATAGCCAACAAATTAATCTGGTTATGCAATAGTGAGAACTAAAAAAGCAGAAGTTGTATGTACCTGTATGGTCATTCTGGTTTCAAACTAAGAGAATAACAAACAACAGTAATAGTACAATGTTATGTTATTTTTAATATAGATATATACCAAAATGACTAATAAATTTAAGAAGGTAAATATCACTGATAAAGCATGTTTCAATGTATCGTAATTATTAACATCATAACGATTTAGATCAAAATTATTTGAAATTATAATATATTATTTTTACATCATATACATATACGTCGTGATTTGCAAACCTGACAGTTTGCATTCTAGTCTGATATGATATTAAAATACTTAGATCTGTGTGTTAGCTGTTGCACACTTTGCTATAAAATAGGCAGAATTAAGAATACCGAGTCATTACCGACTATTATTTTTTAATCCATTGAGTCTCTAACATACCTCTATTTGAGTTAATTTTGACATTAATAGTAGCAAAATTCTGTCTATGAACATCTCAATGAGGTCGTTTATTTTTTTGTTTATTAATTCTCCCCAAGGGGAGTGGGCCGATCCTGGAAGTACTGCAATACCAGGCCAACCCGCGGAGGTGGGAGAGCAAGCTCTGGCCACACCTCCCAATACCAAAAATCAGTTTAATATTCTGGTCCCTCAATGAGGGACGTATCAGATATTAAGCTGATAAGAACAGATACTACACTTTGATCTTAGCCAAAAGGCCGAGAAGCGATGCCAACTGATTGGTCAAAGCTCTATTTATATGAAAAATTGGTACTATTTGCCTGTAGTGTGTTAAGCAATTTTCGTCATGTTGGTAGCATTGGACAAAACCAAAGATCAGTACGTCATATCACTTAATGACGCAATACACCGTAGTGAGCAATTTTCATCTTACTTTATTAATACACTTTACTGCTAGTTCTGTTATTATTAAAAAACAACTCCGAAACCATGCATTGGACTTGTAGTTCCGCCTAGCGACAGCATTAATAATTTTCGTTCTAGTCACGTCGTAAATGCCGAGGGCGTGTGCTAGCCTCTGCTCTGATAGTCTGGTGGTATAGTGTATACATCATACATGGCCTATAACGCTAGACTGTGCGAATGTGATTTACGCATCCTTGTTTAAATTTAACTACTCTAAAAACAATTTTAAATAATTATTAACTTTATAAAAGGGAAGTATAACACAGGCAAAAGTGAATACGTCTGCTAATTTTAGTATATGCAGTAGTAGTAGTAGTAGTAAATCTCCAGTAGTTATAATATAACTTTTGAGACAAATAGTTCTTCGACTGTAATTATGACAAATTGCACATACAATAGATTGTCATCAACACCTAGGTGACTCCACTGGCAAGTGTTCTCACTATAATATGTAATCCAGCATCCTTGTTATAGGCCTGTTCCAATTAACACGGTGATTAAATTTCAATGGATGATGTTCATAGTGTCTATCTAATTTTGATTTAAATAAATTTACAGATGTTGCTGTTCTCACATCACAGAGCAATCTATTCCAGATTTCTGGCATCGTACAAGAAAAATAGTCGTATTTACCAGTTTTGTGTGTAGTTCTTGATTTATGAAGAATAGGACCTGATCTTGCTGTGCGATGTACTTCTAATTTAACAGGACAATCATCACAGATATTGATTATCACAGACAATCATCACAGATAAATTAGAATAACAATTTAACAAAAATGTTAAAGCAATTATAAAGCAAATATTATATCATGCAGTTACAGTTGTATGAAGGTAGATAATGTATAGTCAGTGATATCAATATTAGGCATCGAGAACCTTAATAAGGATTTGATCATATGCTATCAGTCAAAAGCAGAAGGACATACGACTTCATTAGAGGGACTATTGCATAATTTTATGGTTCTAATGAAAAAGCTATTTTGACAAACAACAGTGTTACAACGACTCAACGAGTGAGACATAACTGGCATTCATGTCCTGGAACTGCGAAGAGTGTTGCCACGAGAGAATATAAAGTAAATCTATCAGTAATATAACAAATGACTTAGCATGTAGGGCGAGTTACAGCATTTAGGTTGTTTTTAGAAGATAACGTTGAATGGCATCGAGTTTGCATGGTACAGCGCCTTGACTCCCATTGCGATGGTCATGCGAATATTACAAGTGTGCGCTACGCCAGTATGAATTCTCATTTACCAGAACACAAAATGTCAGATTACTGAAAGATCGACCGGCTTTTTCACAAAGATTTTATGAAATCTGAGTTTAATTAGTCGTGAGTTTTCTTTTGATTTTCATCACTTGTTTCAGCCTTTTCATATGTTGGTAATGGTACGGTAACTTCGACTAGTGATATTTTAATTTTGTTTGCTGATAACCAGTTTCGTCTGTAAGATCTAGCTCCATCAGAGGTACTCGAAATGCAAATAAACAGTGTACATAAAAGGTCATGGTATAATGAAGTAGTTGAGACTGCAAAAAATATACCATAGATGCTAATAAAGAAAGGGTGAAGGTCATGAAAAAGTCTGAATGGAAGAAAGAAATAAAGAATCAGATTGAATGTTGTATAAAGAGTGAATGTGCAGAAAAATGCAGGAGCAGCACTAAATTAAGATTTTTAAGGCATACTGAGTGGAAACGACAAAATTACATAGACACATGCAAGCCAGAAGAGGTTAAAGATAAATAAAGACATTAAACTTGGAAAAGACAAATAAAAGAGCAGCGTTAAAGAAGTATAGACTTTGCACCCTATAAAGGTGCCCGCCTCTGATAGGTGGAGAGAGTCGAGTATCGCAATCGCAAATAGCTTGAAATCCAGTGTCTAAACACATTAATTAATTACTGCTGCGTGAGGATTAGCTAAACTATTTGATTTTTTCTTTTGATATTACATTGTGCTCAAGTATAACGTTTGAATTACTGAACGTGCAAATTTTTCTTTACTTTACTCTTTAATTAAGAATAAGAGTAAGACTAAGAGTCTAAGACGGGCATGAGGCTTAGGGCTGAGACGGTTAGACTTTCAACTGTCATTAATGCCGTTTAAATGTCATTAATTCCTGATTACGTCATACATATAACAAAATATAATACTCATGACGAACTAATATGAAGAAATTTCCTAACTCTAACCCCATTATATAAACAGAGAAATTCACTCAACTTAGTACTTCTTCAGTACGTGAATAAATTATGAACCCTTTTGAATGTTTGAAGAAGTTTTTGAATAACAAAATTCAATTTATAGAGAAATAAATGCAACGCAGTTACCCCCTCCGAATCATGCCATGTTTACTCGCATATCGTGGAATCACCACGTTCGCAAATTCCACCCCAAGTAAGCTATGCGGTTCAAATTTATCATGATCCAGCGAGAATGTCCAACGTGGTGGCATCCTCATAACATATGCGACCGAAAAACTTTTGCAATTTATTATGTAGATGCTTCTTAGGCAACCAGATTAATCGAAACAATGTTGTAAATAGTCCAATTTTATTTAAGCCGGACATTGCTAACTGCATACGCCATCTCAGAAAAGATACAAGGTTTCATTAACATACAGATTTGTAGAAAACTTGGCTAAGTAAAAGTTAAATGGTTAGTGATTTTCTAAACGGTTACACCAGTTAGCGGTCGATTAAACAGTTAACCATCTCAGCTGCATTGTGGCTCTGTTTTAAATATTGTAGTCAGTATGCATTTATTAGTAGTCACTGTATAGTTTGTTAAGAAAAGCAAATGTTTCAACTGCTGTTACATCACCTCAGAAGCAAAGTCATGGCAACTGCTTATCGTTTACAAAAATCAATAAGTGGCGTAATTTTCACTTAGAGTAACTAAACTAAATGTTCCAGTGTACACGTGTGCAAACTTAACAGCCCTAGTTAAGAGCAATGAAAGTTCACTTACAAAAAAAGCAATCATAATATTTAAAGCACTGCAACGTATGCTGAATCTGACAGCTGTCTCCAGGAACTTTGAGGGCCTTTTGGCAAGCAGCACTACTGAATTGGATTATTGCAGTATATTAGTAACTATTTTATTCAGACAGCATCTTCTGTAATTTTTTGAAGTAATGAAAACCACTGCCATCCATCAATCTACCACAATTTGATTCAGAATTTTTGTGAATCAAAGATTTGTATAAGATTTGATTTTCAGTTTACGTAAGAATCCAGGTTCAAATTCGATTCACTTTCGAAAATTATTTTAAACTGAGATTCGGACTTTATCTGCATTCATTTAAATTATCGTCAAAAGAGATTCTGTAATTTCAATTTCCTGACATCCCTAATAGAAGCTGTATTTTCTTTGTAAAAAGCGTGACACGACTAAATTGTTTAATTTTTCATTATTAAGTTTTTATTGTGGTAAGTCTGGTACTGTTAAACAATTTTGTGTTGGAATTTCCACGCTTTTAAGTACATGAGTGATTCCATTCATTCCCTTTTTGTGTAGGTTTTGTTCTAATTCAGCTGATACACAAATTAAAATTCTCTAAGAGAAAATTGTTTCCATGAAAACTACAACCTCACCCAATGCGAGAAGAACATCGACAGACACCCATATTGCTGGCAAATTACGTTTTGAAATATGTTATATGTGAATTCCATTTCTCTAAACGTGTGATCATACTTTTGCATTTTGCTTCTTACCCTGAGTGGCCATTAGTCTTGTTTGGAATAATTTTTATAAAAAAGCTAACTTTGTGTGAAACAAAACCACAAAGAACTTATCAAGTACATCCAGCTGAAGTTGCTAAGTAGAAAGATGGTGTAACTGTGGATAGGGGATGTGGTGTTTTCATGAATTTATGCACCATTTGAACATTCTATTGAAGGCTAATTTCCATAGTCAGTTTTAGTTACTATTTTTTTCAACTACACAGCTTTTCGAGTTTGAAGTTAACTGTGCTTCTTGTGGCAGGTACAACACAAATTAAATAAACCATGTTGCAAACTATGCTAAAACCACGACAACCACGCTATCACAAGAATTATGGCATCAAAAGAAAACAGTTCATTTACGGCTTGCTTGCACCATCCGTAAAAATACAACATTTTATTTTTTGCTGCAATTTCTGTGATTACACACTTCCTTATTTTTGTACCCAGGTACTGAAGCTATGCGAGGTCAACAAGGTAACAGACGTCGGGGTGGAATGAGGCTGGGAGGCTTCCGTACATTTATACCTCATGTTCCATTTGATTTGATTCTTTGTGAACCACAGAATGTGTTCCCTCGCTGTCGTCCAATGCCTGATGAGACTGCTTTCACTCAGGCTCTTTTAAAAAGAAATCAAGATCTTTCACCTACTGCAGCAGAGCAAGCATCTGTACTCGCTCTGACTACTAAAGTCAACCAAGCCATGGATAACTTGATTGTATCGCCATCTGCATTTGATGCTTGTCAGTTAGAAGAAGTTAGACAGATAGGATCGCACAAAAAAGGCACAATGATGGCAGGACACAATGTAGCTGACATTGTGGTTTTATTGAAAACGTTGCCAACTAAAGAAGCAGTAACCGCTCTTGGCAATAGAGTAGTTGAAGATGTAAAGTCTTGCGATCCAAAGGAAATATTAACGTATGCTTCTAATGAAGGAGGATTTGAAATCAGCTCAGCAGATGCTACAGTAAATGTGTTGATCTCAACCATTCCACCAAATTTCAAGAAATTGGACCCAGAACTGCATTTAGATACGAAAGTTATGCAGAGCCACCTGTCTGCTATTCGACATACTCGTTGGTTTGAGGAGAATGCATTTCATTCAAGTATCAAAGTTCTTATTCGTCTAATAAGAGATTTGCGCAATCGATTTGAAGGTTTCCGAGCTTTGAATCCCTGGATTATAGACTTGTTGTCACATTACTCTATAATGAACAATCCAGCTAGACAGCCACTACCAATCAACATTGCTTTTCGACGATGTTTGCAGCTTTTGTCTGCTGGCTTTTTCTTGCCTGGTTCAGTAGGCATTACGGATCCCTGTGAAGGTGGTGCTCAGAGGGTTCATACATCCATGTCATTAGAGGAACAAGATCAGGTGTGCTACACTGCGCAGACTTTACTTCGCGTGCTGGAACACGGTGGCTTTAAACAGGTCCTTGGTCTTGAAGGAGTTCCAGGAAGACGATCCTCCAACATTGCTACTGAAATGACCGTCTGGGATGGTGTTGTTGTGACACCTTCAGAAAAGGCATACGAAAAACCAGAAAAAAAGGAGGGAGAAGAGGATGATGGAGATGGTGAGGATGAAGATGTGGAAGGAGAAGATATGGATCCATTATGCATGAATAATGAATAACCTGCTTTAATGTTCTATTTGTGCTCTGTTTCTGTAACACGTTTTTAGGAATACTAAGTAATCAAGAATATTGATTTTATTGCAATACGTAGCTAGCATGTGTAAACAACAATTTGGATTTATAAGATAATAATATGACGATTTCTGCCACATCGTGTTTATTTTACAAAACTTTGTATTTGCATTTGTGAATAGATTCTCAAAAAGAAATGTGATCAGTTGTTTTTTTTGGAGTTACTGGCTTTTTCTGGTTAATCAGATCTGTAGTACTAAGCAACTCGGATATTAACGAAATATAAAACAAATTAAAGTGATTCAACAGAACTGCAAAATCTTTTACTGTTTGGGAAACAAAAATTAGGCAAATGTACCAGCCAACAAATTAGATCATCCTTTCAAAGGGAATTTGCCAATCTGTAAAAACAATGTTCAAACTTGTATACATTGTTCTGAATGTCACAGCATCTTAACATGTAACAGTATGCCTAATCAAAATAAGAATTTTTGACTTCTGCTTCAGTCTAAGTGTACACTGTGCAAAATTAGTCAGCTTTTTGTTAGGCCTCAACTCCGCAACTCTTGATTTTGTACCGCTGACTGAAGTCAACATTGAACTATAAACCAGTGATGCATTTTGACTTTAATACGACTTAGACAACTTCAATATGAATAATACGACTTGAACGACTTTAATATGAAGAACCAACTCTCAAACAATACTCAATGTATTTTAATAAACAGTCAAAAATTGTTATATCATCTCCCGTTATACTGCTATATTCATTTATGACCTCCAAAATAGCCGGGAATAAATGGCTACATTCAAATCTATATAAAAATAACCTGTTATAATCACCACCCGTTATCATCGGCCAGGCAGATTAATATACATGTTCAATGGAGAAATGCTGCCAGCTGTCTCAACTACCAGCAGCTTCTTGATATGATCCAACTCTACGAAGCTGCTATATGTTCCGCTGCTTGTCAGTTAGAAGAAGTTAGACAGATAGGATCGCACAAAAAAGGCACAATGATGGCAGGACACAATGTAGCTGACATTGTGGTTTTATTGAAAACATTGCCAACTAAAGAAGCAGTAACCGCTCTTGGCAATAGAGTAGTTGAAGATGTAAAGTCTTGCGATCCAAAGGAAATATTAACGTATGCTTCTAATGAAGGAGGATTTGAAATCAGCTCAGCAGATGCTACAGTAAATGTGTTGATCTCAACCATTCCACCAAATTTCAAGAAATTGGACCCAGAACTGCATTTAGATACGAAAGTTATGCAGAGCCACCTGTCTGCTATTCGACATACTCGTTGGTTTGAGGAGAATGCATTTCATTCAAGTATCAAAGTTCTTATTCGTCTAATAAGAGATTTGCGCAATCGATTTGAAGGTTTCCGAGCTTTGAATCCCTGGATTATAGACTTGTTGTCACATTACTCTATAATGAACAATCCAGCTAGACAGCCACTACCAATCAACATTGCTTTTCGACGATGTTTGCAGCTTTTGTCTGCTGGCTTTTTCTTGCCTGGTTCAGTAGGCATTACGGATCCCTGTGAAGGTGGTGCTCAGAGGGTTCATACATCCATGTCATTAGAGGAACAAGATCAGGTGTGCTACACTGCGCAGACTTTACTTCGCGTGCTGGAACACGGTGGCTTTAAACAGGTCCTTGGTCTTGAAGGAGTCCCAGGAAGACGATCCTCCAACATTGCTACTGAAATGACCGTCTGGGATGGTGTTGTTGTGACACCTTCAGAAAAGGCATACGAAAAACCAGAAAAAAAGGAGGGAGAAGAGGATGATGGAGATGGTGAGGATGAAGATGTGGAAGGAGAAGATATGGATCCATTATGCATGAATAATGAATAAAACCTGCTTTAATGTTCTTGTAACACGTTTTTAGGAATACTAAGTAATCAAGAATATTGATTTTATTGCAATACGTAGCTAGCATGTGTAAACAACAATTTGGATTTATAAGATAATAATATGACGATTTCTGCCACATCGTGTTTATTTTACAAAACTTTGTATTTGCATTTGTGAATAGATTCTCAAAAAGAAATGTGATCAGTTGTTTTTTTTTTGGAGTTACTGGCTTTTTCTGGTTAATCAGATCTGTAGTACTAAGCAACTCGGATATTAACGAAATATAAAACAAATTAAAGTGATTCAACAGAACTGCAAAATCTTTTACTGTTTGGGAAACAAAAGTTAGGCAAATGTACCAGCCAACAAATTAGATCATCCTTTCAAAGGGAATTTGCCAATCTGTAAAAACAATGTTCAAACTTGTATACATTGTTCTGAATGTCACAGCATCTTAACATGTAACAGTATGCCTAATCAAAATAAGAATTTTTGACTTCTGCTTAAGTCTAAGTGTACACTGTGCAAAATTAGTCAGCTTTTTGTTAGGCCTCAACTCCGCAACTCTTGATTTTGTACCGCTGACTGAAGTCAACATTGAACTATAAACCAGTGATGCATTTTGACTTTAATACGACTTAGACAACTTCAATATGAAAAATACGACTTGAATGACTTTAATATGAAGAACCAACTCTCAAACAATACTCAATGTATTTTAATATACAGTCAAAAATCGTTATATCATCTCCCGTTATACTGCTATATTCATTTATGACCTCCAAAATAGCCGGGAATAAATGGCTACATTCAAATCTATATAAAAATAACCTGTTATAATCACCACCCGTTATCATCGGCCAGGCAGATTAATATACATGTTCAATGGAGAAATGCTGCCAGCTGTCTCAACTACCAGCAGCTTCTTGATATGATCCAACTCTACGAAGCTGCTATATGTTCCGCTGAGTCGCTGACACTGACAGGCACTATGTGTCGAGTAAAATAATGCATGTTATCGGCATGTTTTGATTGTTTGTAAGCTGTACTGTACATCGTACAATCACAATAGTAAAGGATTGATAACTCTGATATTATTGTCAATGCGCTGCTCAATCACAAAAGCAACTGACAAGAAAACTCGTTCTTTTTTCCACAAAAATCGGGATATTTGTTTGTTTTCTAAGAATCATCCAAGCAAATTCCAGCAAGAAATTTGTAGTTATGCCTTAATATTTTTTTACATATATAGTACATGTTTAGTGGAGCAGTAAGCCTACAGATTATATAGTCGAGTACAAGATACGTTTACGTAAACAAAATGTTCTTGATAAAGATGATTGATTTTGAGTGAGTTATTAATTCACAAAAGATTAATTTAATAATTTTCTTTTAATTCATTAACCTTCTGAGTGATATTATGGACCCTAACCTGTGTACACTTATCTGACTGTTTTGTTCGCATTTTGCAAAATTGAACACCTCATTATAGCGCCAAACTCGCTATAATGCCAACTTTTTTCTTGTTCCAAAGTGAGCGGTATAAAGAGGTTTGATTGTACATATAAAAATATTTAAATCACCACACAATATACACGCATAAAATGCACATTGTTAAAAATGCAAAACAAATTAAGTTATTCTTATTTCCCACCAAACAAACTTTGCTGTGAGTATACTTGAAAAAAGACTGGTGGATAGGATAAAGGCACATGTATCAAAACTTCTACAGTTCACTCAAAAGTTCAGTCAACTCACTCATTTAATAGCTATTTCCAGCAGCAACAAGCTTTATTTCATAAAAATTGTACAAGTCAAGTTAGCATTGAGATGAAATGCATGACTTTAAAATTACTAATTATTAGAAATCTAAATATGATTCACCTAAATGTGATGCCCAGCTTTGAAAATCACTTGAACGACTGTGCAAAAAGTGAGCGAACTGTAATTTTGGCTTAAATATGTATTTTTAACAAAATGCCATTATTACAATTTTCATAGTGAGTGCCATTTTTTCCTTTTATCAAGCTCTTTCCTATGCTACCTCTCTACTTCCATGTTATCTCCAGCTTGTGTCACTGACAATGTCACATTGCTTCCAGTGTGCACACATGATTCTGTCTTTATATTGTCCTCATGCAAATTATTTTCACTTGGAATGTCTAAAGATGGTAAATCTGCATCACCATCTCTCGACTGTTGTGTACCGCCAGTAGCAGCAGTTTCTCTGCTCACTACCTTCACTGGTAAAAGGTCACCCCAGTGGCTACGTTTAACACATTTATAGAGTTGCCTGAAACAAAAAGGGATTCCAAATCAATTTCATTGTGTGTTAGAACACTGATTTTAAATTTTTTGGCTCTATAGTACACTTCAAACTTCCTTACTATTGCTGTAATGAATCTTAACACGAAGATCATTGTCTGTTTCAAGACTTCGGCAAAACAATGCTTATGTTGCCTTTGCAAGATTGTTTACGGTAGCCACATCAAGAATTTATAAAGCACTTGTATTGTATTTAGTCTAAATGCCTGCTGGACATTTTGCCTGCAATATATACTGCATCTACCAAAATTCTGTATAGCAAAGCATTTTAAACAGAAAAACAGTTTTATAACCAAAAAATTCTACTATCTACCTGTTTTTCTTGAACGTAAATGTGTATCGTTCTAGACTGCCACTAGGCGCACAAACGTCGCAATGGACATGTCTGTTACGAATGAGAGGTGGTCTTACAAAACGGGGCCACGGTTGATTCATGGTTATTTCTCCTTTCCGAAGCACAACATAACTATACCGAAAACTGTCAGAATGAACTTCAGCATTTTTCTAGAACACAAAGGGCAAGCTTTTAATGTCAGAATGAAACTGAAGCATAGCAATTAAAAACCTTCGATGCAAATACACAAACAAACTGGATACATCAAATGGCTGTAATTATTTGTGTAAAGCCGTAAAACCTCTCAGGTTTTGTAAAGTCAGTGAAACTACTCTCTCACCAAAACTGCTGTAGAGAACACAACTGTTGAGCATTAAGTTTCCGTACTATTAATAAGTACATTTATTGTTTCTGATGTCAAATAAAGTGTTACTCTGTCGTAAGTAATAACATAAGACACTTTTAATTTGTAACAAACAAACAAGTTCAAAATTTTGTTTTGTTACTGTTTGCTATGTATTAAAGATATTAAAAAGTATGTTCTTCCATGAAATATACAGTTCTTATGCAATTAGGAAGCTACTTGTTGCGGTTAACTGAAAACGTTTAGTCCCAAATGTTCACAGTGTAGTACAAACTGGATGAGAACGTGCTCTCTCTCCTTGATGTACTAACAGTCCAGCACAAAATACAGAAAGCAGACTTCATTATTACAATCTAAAGTGGAATCTTCAACAGAACAATTATGGTTATTATTATGTGCATAGACTACCTTAACATGCCCAAGAAGTGACTGATTTGTGTTCTAAACAAAGCTGCATTGTGGGAACACACATTAACAAAGGTGATGTCTTTTGAAGTCTACACTATTATTTGCAGAAGTTATTTAGAACACTGCAAATTTCTTTACTGAAATAACATGGTCCATGTAGAACTTTATCAGTGCTAGGCTAAGTAAATAGCAATTTTTATCATACTAGAATATTGATAAAGCCAAATTTGGCTTACCTTCATCAGAGATATGGGTCGATAATAAGCTTCAAAATTGCAGGGTGTTTTATCACATTTGACTTGTCGTGGACATACTTTGTTATGAGGGCACTAGACAAAAAACAAAGCTATTTTTATTCAGTTAAACACAAGAGCTGATACTCAACGGCAATGTCTAGTTGATGTAGATGATTGTAGAAAAACTGCTATTATCAACAACAATTATAGGACTCTATAATATCTTGTAAGTCACAAAACCATAGTACAGTAGGCACCGCTTAATAGACTCACTTTGGGACCGAAGTGTTTTGACCCAATTAACTGACTGAACCTATTAACCGAAGGGTGTAGTATTACTGGTATAGAAATATGAGTCATCAGCTTAGTATGCACTGCAAAGGTTTTTAATGAATTTTAGAAATGCAGTAATGCCTAAATTCCTTTGTGCAGTTAAAATTTTTTAAAAAATATTTTAAAATAAAAGATTAATTTATATAAATGAATTAACAATAAATTAAAAAGTATACTTTTCTAAATCACACAAGTCTGTTTATTTGCAAAAATGACATAAAATTCCTTCAAAGTCAGCTGCTTCATTTTGTTGCGAAGAAGTAGGCTCACCAAGTTCTCATTATAAAAACGTTGAAAATCTGTTGCTGTGTGATGCACTTATTCTCGTAAAACATTTAATGCTTGGCGTGCTTGATCTGCATTTTTCAAATTTCTTAACTCTATGCTGTTATTTGCTGTATGATGTTTACTCTTGTAAGTCACAAGGAATACTGGCTGATTACTGTACCTGCATCTTTAATTGTTAACTGATTAAGCGTGAAAGCATGATTTGCAACGAGAGCTTCAAAAGGAAACCGCTAGACAAGTGATTAAGTGTTTAGCATCAAGAAATTCTTGGGTAACAAGGTTAATTGCAGTGGGCAAGCGGGTAACACATTCAATGCAAAACCCCTATGCTATCGTAATAGCGCATGATAAACGTACCCGCTTACAAACAAAACGGTACTTAACATAATTGTTTCTACATATATCATAGTGCACAAAAGCCAAGCATAGAGGACATAAAAGTAAGATGGGCTCTTTGGGCACATACAAATATCTTGTTTTAAGTACATGAAGGAAAAATGTTGAGTCAATTATGCAGAGTTATTTGAGTCAATTACCGACAGTTTTTATGTACATCTGAACAGAAGTGGCCTGTACCAACTGTTTTTGAGTCAGTTAAGCGATTGAGTCAATTAACTGTGAGTCTATTAAACGGCGCCTACTGTATATGGAGGAACAACAAGTTTCATACACAGTGGAACAAGATACATAGCAGCAACAAGTATGATACAAATTTTGTACACAACAGATTACAAATATAAGATTGTAACATCAAACAAATACTGAACAAGAGTTCATACAAACAAAGATGTGTAAAGAAGATCTTGTTTAGGTTAGTAACAATTTTTTGAATTTCATGAAATAAAAGCACATGCCAACTGTGGAAAAATGATTCCTGCAATGTACATGCTGCAATGCATGTAAAAACACATATAATAAATATCAAAGTGTGGTACTGCTATATTATATTCAAAAGTCCCAATTTATAAATTTACATACCGGAGCAAACACGTGACCTCTCAGTTCTCCTCTTTTGTCGATTAGCTAAAAAAATGGTTGCTGTATTAAAACTTGTTTCTCGATTTTTGCTTTGTTTATGGAATGCAGCATATAATCTTGTAAAAGTCACTTTTGGTCATGATTTGCTTAAAAAAATAATAATTTTGGATTTGTGCTATTACTAATAGATAGTCTTTAAATTACAAACTCTTTATAAATAACTTATTAATTATCAAGCGATCTTCTGAGGATTTAACTACTTGCAAAAAAACAATTTAGTTAGTGATAGCACTAGAAATAAAGCAAACTCCCTCTTCAAAAAGCTTGGATCAATTAGTAAACTATTATGACAGAACTAAGCCCACAAAAGGGATAAAAGACACTGAACTTGAATTCTAAATAATTCAAATCTAGATTTTGATTGAAAAATCATCATAGATGGTTCGTTCCATCAATACATACTGACGAACAAATTGCTCTCTATACTTAAAAACGAACAATTTTTGTAGTGTTCGCCATAAAATTATCATTTATTTTTTGCTACATATTTAATACAAAATTATATGTTTGAATAAATTATTAAGTGAAATGTGAACTTTCTTGTAAAGTGGCAAGGAAGAATCAGAGGCCCTGGTTAATCATACATTAACTGCACTCTTGTTCTATAATAGTTATAGAAGTTAAATTACATTACTGATAATCAAAACCTAAAAAACAATGCAATGTAATACCTTAAGCACAGTGTCGCGAGCTTCTGCAATTAAATCAAAGCCAGCTTTTGTACCATTCTCTACCAAAACCTATATAAAATAAAAAGAATTATTTGGGAATTTTGGTTCATTCACATTTTTCTTTCTTCCCCACTATAGAAGAAAAATCGATAATGTATTCTTACCAAATTTCAAAAACAAGAATGAAATACAGTGCAGGTTAATATACAAAAATCAGCACTATAACGGGAACTATAATGAAAAAATCAAAAGTGCTCCAGTTCACAGGACACACTGACTTGCTAATAGTTCAAAAGTTAATCAACTGCATATGCTACTTTATTATGTCAAAACTCAAAGACAAACCCTCACACTTTCTAGCGCAAATCATCTTTTCTTACTTTCAAGTCCAAATTTGAAATTTTTACACCTTTCCAATAAAATGTACAATAGCAGATGAATATATTATCAGCTTTAGGCAAACTTTAAATAAAATTAAAAATATGTGGTGTAAGAGTGTGTACCTAGACAAGATATTAAGATGAGGCACTGAACTGGCATTGGCATCTCAGGCACATTCAAATATACATACATGCTTCCTCAATGATGTAAAAAAAACTATATGGCACAAGAAACACCCAGAAAGAGTATTGAACCTGGCAGTCACCCCACTCACTGACCAGACCAGCATTACTTATTTTTGGTTCCTAAGCACGCACAGGCTATTCGCCTCTCTTGTATAAGTCACAACTCAGTGCACAATTAAAGTCTAAATAACACTGGCTTTTCTAAGGGATCATAATCACCACGATGTGCCTCAAAGTAGTATTTTCTTAGTAGTATGATGTTTTCTAGAAACATAGTCGATGCAACAAAATACAGCAATTACATTGCATTTATTATTAACACATTACACTGTAACATTAAAATAATAATAAAAGCATCAAAGTATTGAATAAGTTTTGCAGTTTATAAAACTGTAATGTAATTAACCATGAAGCTCGCACTAATCATTTGAAAAACACTCTTTTGTAACAGAAGAGAAAAGAAAAAAGCTAAATAATATTGATTTTATTACTTGATTTTATTAAAAGATTATTTGCTTGTAAGTATTGGGAGGAATAGCTGATGCAGCAACAAAGGTTAATCAATAAGCAATACTGGACCTGGCTAGATAATGAAAGGGTGACCACAAAAATCACTTTTGAGCAATTTCATCTACCATTCTCCCTCTAACCAGTTCTCTTGTTGAAGAAAGATCCAAAAAGTAAGACATATCTTTAACAACTAGCAAAATTTAGGTTCTACCACAACTGTCAACATAATAAGTAGGACCTGATAATGAGCACTGGATAGCAGCTTAATTAGAGTTTGGTAAAGTGTATAACGAATATCAAATGGAATTGGCAAGCCCTCAATCTTGTTTGGGTTAGAAATAGACGGCACAAACACAGTGATAATAAGAAATAAAATTATTTACCAGAAAACCTAGTGTTTTGCGCCACAGTAGTTTTATCAAGTCACACCGTTCTTCTTTGCTGGGTAGCTCTATTAGTGTAAATGCACTTACGACAAGATTGTACTTCTCCTAAAAAACAATACAAATGTACTAGAGATAAATTGTAAATTCTAACAGTAAAAACAACATAACAAATAAGCATCGAGTGCAATGATGCTAATAAGCTTGCTATAACAATATCAACCTGTAAAAAATAGTCGTGAGAGTTTACAAACTGCTAATTTATAATCTTCAAGCAATGGAGTGGCATACCTACCTGGCCTTGAAGTCAAACAAGTATCGTGGTCTGCACTTAAATAACCATAACATTTTTACATCCATATTATTCAGGACAGCTTTCAAACTAAAATTTAAACATTTTCACCCGTAAAACAACAGAGCATATGTGTCTATTGGCAACTATTGTTAAACTAATTGTGTTGTGTACTTTTGCTTCATTTTTACTATGAGCAACTTGATGAAGTTTTGAAATATGACTGCAACATAAAAATTTTTAAAAAGTATAAATTGATATTGGCATACAAATACCGTATTTTCCCATGTATAAGAGACCCTTTTTTGCTCAGAATTTTCACTTTAAAAATAGGGGGTCTCTTATACATGGGAGTAAGTCTTTTCAATAAGATGCATAAATTGTGACACTAATGATTTTAAAGAAATAAGTGCTCTACAACTGTTTTATTTCGAATAATTATAGTTTCCTTTCAATAAATCTTCTCCATGGCTAAATTCTAATGATAAAATTAATGTACCGGGTAAGTTATTATTTTTTTAAATGTCTCTTTGGTATTGGAGAGAAATCGATTGTTCTGCAGCCAATCAACGCATCTGCATAAGCTCTCTGCATGCCCGTCGACGTCATTGATACGTCGGCAGAGGTCAACGAGATGAGTCAGCCTAAGCAAGGCGTGTCGCGTTCGACTATGAAGCGGTTGTAAGCAATACAAGCATCGTGACACAGGCATTATCTCCTCGTTTTCTCTTTTCCTGTTACAGGTTTGCAGGTACGCACGTTGATGTTTTTGATGAGAGTGATGAGGAATTTAATGATTTCTATGATGAATAAAGTTATTCATTACCAAAAAACTTTTTTCCAGAATTTTTGCCTAAAAATTGAAGGGGTCTCTTATACACAAGGGTCTCTTATACATGGGAAAATACGGTATAAAAGTTAAAACTGCTTGCTACTAGGTTGGGAAAGAAAAGTTTTGTGGTAAGAAACATTAATAAACCACTATAACGGTATCACGTCCAGAAGATAGCGCTTCCACTGAGCTAAACATACCTTATCAGATAACGGTGTCATTTGCCGAAAGAACATTCCTTTGAAGCAAGTTTCTATTTTGCTTTCATCACCATTTTGTACTAAAAGCCGAGCTAAAGAGTTCATGTCAGCAGAGTGATCAATACAGTAATGTTCACTGACAGTATCAGGCCAGATAGTGTTAGCTGCCCTAAAAAAGTCATATTTTACAGGACAGTACGGTTAGAAATGTTCTGCACTTTGAAATAAATGCTATAACAAGTGCACAATTAATAACAGACATTTCATTGCATAATTGCAGTAAAAATGTCTATAACAACTTGGGCACTTGTTACTGATTAACAAAATGGTATGTACACGTTGTTTTTGTACATAATTTTTTATCTAAACATGTTTATTTAGTTTAGTACCTGAAGAGCAGATGCCATAAGACCAAAAGATTTCATAATATGGCATATATTGGTAGGGGTCTACTGTAAATAATTGCATTGATTATCAACATCGCTGTCATGGCCACGATCATTGTAATCAACATTATGATAATCATCAATGTCCTTATCATTATTATGAATGTCAACTTTATCATCTTCGTTATTGTTGCCATCACCTTAACCAGAATGAATTTTCATGATTGTGAACAACAATAGCAACAATTATAAAAACAAAATGAGCAACATTAACAACAAGAAGGATAAAGACAGCACAAGTAGTAGCAATAGCAGCAGCAACAGACACAGCAATTACAATGACAATGTCAATGACAACAAAACAGATACAATAAAGCTTCAACTAAATATTGCTTCTATAAGCATATTTAATTTTAACATATTAAAATTCTCAAGTATTTCAATGTAATGGCAAACATATATAAAAAATTATATAGAAGATGCAACAACAGGCCCTTTACACAATACGAGTTTTCATTAAAATGTGTAATAACAAAATGTAATCATGAACATTTCATCTGTGTTGACATAATCATAAATTGCTAAATTATTCATCACTGCTAATGAATAATGGGAAATAAATACCTCCACATCTTTGTTTGAAAGTAAATATCTTTAGATAAATTACAATACTAAATGAAAAAAGTTCTTCAAGTTAATTTATGGGCTAAACCTAATTCCTAGTACAACCACTTAGAGGGGGTAAAACCATGATTAATATGATTTAGTGAGGTGATTTATGCGGTGAACATTTGCCTTTTTCCAAGGGAGTAAAATCAAAAAGTGCACATACCAACATACAGAACCAAGCCCAGATCCAAAGTCAAGCAAACTGGTAGGGCGAAAACTGACTTCTCTGTACTTTATTTCCGCAAATATTTTATGTAAAACAGCATAATCAACAGCCAGCCTGCTTAGCATGTATAGCATGCCCTTGTGCATGTTGTAACTGTAAAAAATATTTAAAACAGCATAGAATTTGTGATAAAGTTACTAAATTGACATACTTTGCCATCTGGGAAGAAGCAAAATTCATTAATATCAACAAAACTATCCATAAATATGAAATTATTCATAAGCACTTCCGTTGCATTAATTTATTCTTACGTTACAGGTTCCCAGTGGTAGACATTAGAACGAAGTATGTTTAGAATCTTTCCTTTGCGAAGACTTAAAACATCTTGAGTTTCTGTTTCATCCAATTGTGTAACATCAATGCCATCTAAAGCAAATACAGTGTTGAGATAATAAGAGTATTTGATTGATTGGAATAGTCTCACATTAAACAAAGAACAGAAGCCCACATTAACGTATTTTAACATTATTCGTGATGGGAAGTATTACAGAATTAGTGACCTGAAAGGAACAAATCTGTCTATCCCTGAACTAGATTTATATTTTTTTATTACTTATTGGGATTGGATTTGCCAATAATGACACAGAGGATGTATTAGAGTTTAGGTGAACTTTGTCAAAGCAAAGCTTGTACAATATTTACTCGCTATCTTTCCAAATGTACATAATTGAGCAGAATCAATCAGCAGTTATTTAAATACAATTCAGCATTCTGCAAGATGGACATATTGGATGGTGATTGTTAATCCGTGACAGGCAGCAAAGTAGGGCAGATTGCTAGTTAAAGGGTTTAAAATAACCCTTTATTCAAGAATTATGGATGAGCTTGGATGAGCTTCATTCAAGAATTATTATCTAATAAACAACAGCTTCATTGGGCTATATCTTAAATAAATGTTTCCAGTTGTTTGTTATATTACCTTCTTCCTCAACTTGCTGCTCAGCTTTTTCTGCTTTCTGTTGTAATTCCTCTTCAGTGACAGGTGCGTGCCTTGACCATAAGTACCTTGCTAAACTGGCTGCCTCTCTTTGTAAACTAGAACCACCATGCTCTGAAAATTACAAGCATACAGTAAGTAAAAAAGCTACAGGCAGTATCACAAATGAAATTTTAAAAGTTGTATGGAAGTAATTTATAATTTCAGAAAACAAATTTATCTAACACAGTTCTTGGTAGATTATGTTATTAAGTTTGCTAGTCTAATCTTGAAAAAATATAAACAATAGACCTTTTCTATGAGCCTGTGCACAACTTTTGCAAATGCAGCACTGGCCCAGTCTCGGATCAGCTTGTAGAACCTGAACAGTGTGTTTGCATTGTTTGTACAGTCCAACTTGTCGTAAAAGACTGACAATTTTGAAGAATACAAGTAACTTGTAGAAATAAACTTCTTGATTTCTTATAACCTTATGAAACTAATAATGTTAACAAAAAATAAATTTGACTGTGCTTTAGGTTTCTGAAAACATTCAAATTCACCGCAGGTGAATTTCGTGCATTCTATCAAATGTCGCTGAGGTACAAATCAACTTGTCAGAGAAAGGGCTTATGTTAAGATGTTTAAGTAACTCCAATTTATGAAATTAGTTTCAAACAGATACGAGAAAGTAATACTTGCAATTCTTTCAGTGGCATATCTACTATACAGCAAAACCCGGTAGTGTGGAAGGGTTCCGCTGGAAGAGCCCTTTTTGGGTCTAAACCCAGAAAGCTTTTCTGCAATTTGAAGAATGCAATCAGGCGTGTCTAAAATTTAACCGATACAAATCACCTACATGCACAAAACAGAGTAAGTAATATTTTATAATAGCATGATAACCCACCTAAACATGAATATGCTCTTGAGTTTTTATGCGGCGAGCAGTGTTTCTGACTGTTTCAAGTTCAGTAGGGACAATTCTAGACAATAGATGGGGTGGCTGAGTAACATAGTTTCATGACATAGTTATCTCAGACCTGTGCGACTGGTGGTAACAATAGTGAACAATAGACCTCAAGGGATTATATACTCACTTGCAGCAACAATCTTGCAAGCATTTTCAAGTTGTTCAGGAAGATTTACCCTTTTTTGGGAAAACTGCCCAGAATGTTTTTTCAGAAATCCTTTTGCGCTGTACTCAATTTCAGCCATTTCATGCATCTCCACAACAAATTTCTGTGCAGATAATGTAGATGCAGCCTAAAAAAATGATGTGCAGTTAAAAAATTTCGTCAAGTAAAAATACGAAAGAATATTAACATTTTAAAACTAATAATTGGCTGGAGTTTCAGAACTACGGCAATAAAATTTGTAGGCTCAAACAATGTTCAAACAGTTTTAGCCAGTCCTAATTTAGAAGATATTTTCCTTGATTCTGAGAAGAGAGCATCTGTTATTCTGAAAAGCAATATTGATTTTGCAAAATATTAGAGCCTACACGTTTGGCCGTTCTATTGAAATAAATGGAAAATTTATTTACTCATTTTAACTAAATGCCAATTGTACTAAAGCCTTAATGGCAATTTAGACCAAAATTTGCTGCTCTCTGAATTGAATTGCACAGTGCTGGAACTTTAGCTTTTGCAATACATGTGAAAAAATCAAACTGTTAGAAAGTGCAATATCTACTACTGTGTTTACTTGTCTTGTGGGAAGCTAACTTTTATAATTTAATATAATTCTACCTGCCTAATGTCTGTAACAGCCGTAATCTAAATGCTATAATTATGTTGGAATAAACAATAAAACATGATTTAGTTTTTGAATGGGCAGATGATGCTGATGTTTTACGCATTTGTCATCCACATACTCAAGATGACGTCAATGCTAGCTGTGAACATTAACCATTAATAATTACCTTAAATTTGAAATGCACGTAATTAAAAATAGAGCACAATAACCAAATAAGTAAATTAAAATAGTATCGCGCTAGTTTGCAAATAAACAGAAAAACAGAAACTTGCAAATATTGCCAAAATGGATCCAAAGTCTTTTTACAAATACGTAACTCTAAGCAAATGGTTAAAGACACTATTGGGACTATTAAGAAGTACGATAGTAAAGTGTTGTCTATTACTTGAGTATGAATTTAGTATTATTGTAAAGGAAGCCTATGTATACCATAATGTTCAAGTTTAGATATCAATACTGAACTACTGGTGGCACCTCACCACCCGGGGGTGGTTCAGGGCTGCAGGTACAGAGGCGGAGCAGCCTAATAATGATTTCCACATAACCACAATTAAACAAAGCTGAATTATATTATGCTGGAAAGAGATTTAAATATTACAAGGCCTAAACTAACTATGACAAGATTTTAAACAAATTAAAGAAAAACAAAACAAAGAAATAAAGTGGAGAGACTGATACCTAACTTGCCATATAGCGGGTAGTAGGAGAGCTCTAAGTCTGATGGAAGAAACACAAAGACAAGAACCACACATTCTGCACGACCCGATTACCACTGTAGCTCCAAAGTACAGCAGATTTTTACCCTCCCATTATAACCTTCCCCAAACTAGTGTACATGTCAGAAATAGAGCCAAAATGAAACCTGACTGGTTGAAAGCAAAAAGGGGTGAAGATTTAGTCAATAAGAACCGAAATATTTGTAGAAGAATAATTTAGAAGACTTAGGTTTGAACTACTGGTACTTTGGGGTGACATGCAACACTAGTTTGGTAACCATGCCATACTTTGGAATAAAGGTAGAGGTTGTGCAGAGTGGGCGGCCTAAGTGTCTGTGCTACAATATGTTATGATGCACAGTGTCGAAGGCTTTTGCCAAGTCTCGAAAAATTCCACATGTGATAAGTTTATTGTCTAAATTTGTTAGTAATCTGTCCACGATTTCAGCAGTTGCTAATGCTGTTGAGTGATTTTACTGAAAGCCAAATTGGTACTTACTAAGGATATTATTGTTAGGATATTAGGAATTTGATCAATCTATCATAGAGCAGTGATTCAAAAACTTTTGGCAGCGGTGAGAGGATCGAAATTGGTCTGTAAATGGATGGGTTATTGTTATCATCACATTTATAGATGGGTATGAGTTTGGCCGTTTCTTAGACACGCTGCTGATTATATAGGTTAATGCAATTGCACAGTCAGCAGTTACTGAGCATGCCCAAAGAGGAGCTGATCATCATCACTCAAGACCCTGTGTAGGTGCTGCTAATGGCACAATGAGTAGTGGAGGGCCATTACAAAGTTTTTCACGGAAAGAATGGTTAAAGAGTGGAATTTACTCACGTCTGATATTGCTAAAGCTTCTTCGGTGAATAACTTCAAAAACAAGATGGATGGATATTTACATACGAAATACGAGGTTACAACGAGCCTGCTCCGTTAACCTCTACCACTCTTAATAATATATTAATAGTCTTATATTTTAAGAGTGGCAATAGGTATTGTATAGATGAGCAATTTTGTCATCAACCTACTTTTAGTTAGAATTTACAACACCAGTACAAAAGAAAGCCTTACCATTACATTACAGTGAACAACGCAAGGGCAGCGAAGATGTTGCAACATGCTGCAAAAACATTTAGTTTTCATTGAAAAATAAAACACTTTCATGGGCGCTGACATGATGGGTTTTTGTTTTTATATTTGGTCTGCAGAGGGCACTGTACTATCAACTACTATGGCGGCTCACGTAAAACATGTGGCAGCCTCATGAGTAAATCATTCAGAGGAATGAACAAAAATTAAAGTTTTTACTATTTAGCAGATTTCCTCTTCTGTATAAATAATCATGGTTGATGCTTCTTTAAAAATGATTACATGCACTGCCCCTATAAATATAGCCTTACTAAAGTACTGTAAGTGACTATGTACATGTACTAAATTACTGTTTTTAGTGTGATGTATGCAAAATTCATAGTAATTATATTTATAGGCCTACAGTATACTGCTATTAGTTACGTAGTATAACAATTATGAGTTATAGTATATATGTGTGTGTGTGTGTGTGTGTTGTATTTGTTGTTGAACAGGCTTAGAGGTGAAGAATCCAGATCTGCCAACCCTTTAATGTAAAAATGAGTGTGAAACATAGAGAGCTCTGGTCTGGCCGGTACTAATTATGCCCAGGGTCGGCTATGGGTGGTGTAACGCCCTTGGCAACAGTATTTTTAGTGCCCCCTCCTCAACGGTCAACTTCTTCCCTCACTGTCCCACCACGTTCCCAATTTTTCTTGCATAATATTACGTAAAGTATAATGGTATTTGTGTGTTAAGCTTGTGCATGTATTATAGTGTACTAATTAACTATAGTTAATTGCCTTTCTACAGCTTGTGCTGCTTGAGTTTGAAATTGGATTTATGACATCATTGTACACTATGTGACTCGCCAGCTTTTTTACCTTTCGTTTCCTGTATTCCATCTTGAAGACTTTGATTCTTATAGGTTTATCTACCATAGTTAGGTAAATGTTATTGTAAAACTTTTATTAACAGAAGGTTCATTCTATAAGCACTTATACAGAAATTGAGTAAATAAAGGCAATACGTCAGTATTGTTTTTGCATGAAATGATGTAATCTTAGGAAACAATATAAAGCAAAAATAGGAAATATTTTGCTAGACACTTGTTTGCATCAATGAATCATAATTTTGACAGGAAAGTAATGCAACTTATTTTCGTTCCATTTAATTAGTGTTGTACACTTATTAAGGAATTACACGCACGCACATACAC
This sequence comes from Tubiluchus corallicola, assembly GCA_030141605.1. Classification (NCBI taxonomy): domain Eukaryota; kingdom Metazoa; phylum Priapulida; class Priapulimorpha; order Priapulimorphida; family Tubiluchidae; genus Tubiluchus; species Tubiluchus corallicola. The sequence goes on from JAQGDQ010000024.1 coordinate 124,047, forward strand.
ACACACACACACAAGCACGCACACAGTATGCTGTTACTTCCACATTTTAATTATTTGCTGTAATTTTTTTTTTCAAGGGGAAAGTGAGATTCTCAGCTCCACCTAGAAAATGATAATTATTAAGTAATAGTTTTTAAACGAAAATTTAAATGACAATTATTCTGTATTGTGATCTGCAATTATCTTTGAAGGGGGGAAACGAGATGCTGAACTCAATTTACCTGCCAATGATTCGATCAGTGTCACTCTCTGCCAAGACCAGGTACCAAAGAATATACAGTAGTTAATATTATAATTTTCTTGGTTTTTATGGCTTTGAAAAATGCAGATGTAATATATGCTTTTTGGGAGATGCATCTATAGACATAGTAAAATGTAATAAGTAATTGAGAATTACACATAGAAGCAGCTCTGGAAAAACCTAAAACGTGTCTCTTTGTTAATGAAATATCCATGTCTGTAAATTTGTTCATCTTTCTTTGTTTTATTGACATTGAAACTAGTTCATACATTAAAATTTTCTATTAAATTTAAATGTACCTGTGGTACATAGCCTTCTGTGTTGTGATGGCCTAGCTGTTCTTTTGCTTAGAGTTTGAAATGAGAATTTGATTGTTTAAATGTTTTTCGATCATTGTCCTAGCTATGCACAAAGACCACTGTTGCGCTGAGCCGAAATTTTGTTGCTGACCGTATGTGGTTAAATGGAACTGAAGTATCAACACAAAATTCGAGGCTACAAAGCTGTCTAAAAGAAAGTAATTTCTATAATTTTTTAATACGTTTTTATCATTTATATTTTTAGTGGTCTAAAAGTCTTATTAATCTAAGGTTAGATCCGTGAAAGACTTAAAAACTTGAAATTTCACACCTCTCATTATAAAGGACTGAAAGTTGTGAGACAGAACTTTGGAGGAAAAATATCTGTGAAAATTATTAGTTATACAATATACACATTGTACCTTGCAAAGAATACTTACGAAAATTATTGTTGGCTGGATCAAGTGCATTGGCAAGAGCTAGTGCATTTGATAAAATAATGTAGACTCAAATTAAGATCTGCCATGGTAGAAAACCTGTTTAAAGATTGAAGTCACTGATTTTGCATTAAATTCCCCAGAAATAAGTCTACTGGCTTATAAAGAAACACATAAATTTTTCAATATTGTCCTACGCTATGGTAGTTGGAGCAGAAAAATGTGCTTACTTCAGTTCACTGAGTACATGAATTAGATTTAAATGAAGGGGCCATCTTTTGAGGTCCATGTAAGAAAAAATAGACAAGGGTTACCTTGATTTACCAATACATTGTTTTTCATTTTATATATGCATATTTGCGGAGTTGTATAACAAATTGATTATTTAATAATAAGCTTTTTCACAGTTTCGTTGCGCGCTCGTGCAGCTGGTGTAGGTCAAAGGTTAAGTGTACCACGGCAACGCATCTTAACTACAACCGTCACATGACATGTGGGTAAAGCAAAGATGTCGGCAGCTTCAGTTCAGTAGCTTCAGTTGTTTTACATAGACTTTATTTAATTATACGTTAATCTGTGCATAGAGTGATCTGCTAGTAGGATCTTGCTTGGGAACAAGAAAAAATGAACTAGGTAGGGTTCTACCTAGCTGTTAAAATTGTTACTATTACAGTAGCATGGGCTGTGGAGCATTGACAAGTGCTCACAAATGCGTTGTCTGGTACACTTAACCTTTGACAGTTCACGATCATCATCAATCGCTGGAACCGTGAAAACGCTTATTGTTGACTAATTTGTTATTCAGGAACATCATTGAGCTAATATATTGACCCGAATAATTAGACGTCCGAGTATTTTAGTAGTGGACATTGAATGATATTTCATTTGTTTTAGTTCGAAGAAGGTCACGAAAACGAGGAGCATCAGAAAAATGTGGTACAAATGAGACAAACATGTCTGAGCATGTTCACATTTGCTCTTTGAACAACTTTCCAACAGCTGCTGGTTTGGCTTCATCCGCTGCAGGATATGCATGTCTAGGTACTGATATTAATATGATGTATTATTGGGTATTAAACCAGTTTTTGACATTAGAGAAATTTTTGATAGAAAAGCTATCAATAGATGAATTAAACTAATTCAATAAAGGTGAAAATTAATTTAATTAACCATTACTAAGTTTCTGTTTCTAACTGCTTCCTACTTGTTTGATTATTTGCTTTACCATGTTAGATAAATTACCTTGCTTGTGAGCGCATTAGTTGTTTCTGACCCATAGTTTTATGACTACCCGTATCATTGTTAGTGTTGTACCGAACTTGGGAAATACGCAGAAGTTTGGCAGTCGATCCAGACTGAAAATCCAGCTCAAACTGGACCGGTGGTTGTAAAAAGTTGCCCAGTGCTTAGGAGCTGAAAATTGTTTGGTACAATGATGTTATTGGTAATATTAGCTACTGCTCTTCCAATGATTGTCAAATGTTTTTAATTGTGCAACAAGGCAGTTTCTGCACAATAGATAACGTGTTCTTGCTTGCACTACGTATGATTCACATTATGCAGCTATAGGTGCACTAAACTATAATTTGGTATTGTATGAATAAGATAAACCAAAATGTGAGTGGAACAGATAAAATACAGGCCGATATGGAAAGAATGCTCTGAAAGTATTCTGATATTTTGTACAAGAAAGTACAATGTCAAGCTTAAGCTTTGACTGCTACAAACCACTGCATACAATGCTTTTTTCTACAGTGCTGCTGAGTACAGCTTGTTAGACAAAAATTTTGCTGGTTACAGACTTTGAAAAATGTCTCAATTCTGAAAAACAATGTCTACACCAGAACAACACTTTATTGTGATTTTGAAGTTTTTATTAGCTTTTTTTATATACATAAATACAATTAAAAATATACAGTAAGTAATAAGAATATATATAAAGCACACTAAATAACAATATACATAAATTTAAGTTCTTACAAATGAACTTTTAAATATTCTATTCTAAACCAATAACTACATAATCATGATACAGCTATAGTGATGAAAGCTGATTATTTTGACTGTAGTGTTATTTCAGTGGCATAACGAATTTTGGATCACATTTGCTGAATGTGATGGGAAATGCAACTGAATAGCTATATTAATCAAGCTTCAAACATGGAATTTTCATAATGCATAACTGAATATCAGCATTTTTGTGATGTCTTAAAGGAGTACACTGTATGGGCTTGCACAGTAGATGAACATGAATTTAAAGTTATAACATTCTGATGCTCAAAGTTGAAAGATGGGAAGTGTTAGAAAGTTGGGATGCAACCTGATTTGAATACATTGTAGATGCCTTAATCACTAGATCGGCACATCTCCCTGTGGTCAAAGCAGTCCAAAGTTCATCCCACATTGCTGGCCAACCGCAATTCTAACTAGTCAGATTAATTTTTTATTTTGATTAATTTTGAGCCAGAATGTTGGTAGTAGTGCTGACAGAATTATTCGGTTTTTGACTGACAGATAACTTTAAAAATTCATTATTAGTTTGGATCGACACAAATGGAATTTGGCACTACACTCATCAATGATTATCAAATAGCGGCTGACTTGCAACACAAATTTTACTGTACTGGTAATGGCAAGTATTAGAAAGAAATCCCAAGAATAGAATTTTATATATTCCAAAACTCCTGTGATTTACTAGTATATGTGGTAGATTTTAGAATTTTGCAGTCTGTAATTTCTGTCATATTAATTTTCTAAAATTGAAAGTCATAATTTTTTTATTCCATGTAGTGTTTTAAATTGTTGTCTGTTTTTTTAAAATAGCAGTGGCATACTTTTATTTTTTAGTTTATGCACTGGCAAAAGTGTATGGTGTTGATGGAGATATCTCAGGAATAGCCAGGTAAGTTTAGTTGAAATAAACTTGGCAGATTAATAAACCCAATAAAAGCGTTTCGACAAATGTTTCGTTTCAGAAGTTTCACCAGTTTTCTGGGGAGGTGTCGATAGAAAAATCCCTGTGTTTCTCTTTGCTACTTTTAGTTTATGCCTAATTATACAACTAAATGTAGTTTTGCACTTGATTTGATGATATAATAACATTTAGAAATAAATTTGCACAGCAGTTAATTCATTATAAATAGCAAAGCCTGCAAAAATAGAACGTAGTAGGTACTTAATAAGTTTAGAGAGTTTAGGAATCACTTCTTCTCCTTTATTACAATATATATAGTTGAAGTGGCTTGGCAATCTTGATTAAGAGCTTTTACATGTCAAAAACAGTATTCAAAAATATAGGTGGCCCATTATGTAATCTTGAACATTAAATAGGTCAGTAACATGTCCTGAAGTTTTTGTCGTAGCAAAACAACAAATGCTTTTTCCTACTCTGCTGTTTCTTAATCCCATTCGTAATGAAATTTGGTCAATATGATTTTGCTTAGACTCAGCAGACACACACTTTACTTTATTAAATTTGTGTTTAATCTTACTCTTGTTTAGACAGGGTTCAGGCAGTGCATGTCGTAGTGTCCTAGGAGGATTTGTCCACTGGATGATGGGAATGGAAACAGATGGAAGTGATAGTGTAGCTGTACAGATTGCGCCACACCTGCACTGGCCTGAATTAAGAGTTCTTATATGTGTAGTAAGTTTCTGGTGCCGTTAAATCCTTCGTTTTTATTAGCTTTTCAAAGGAACTTGCCAACTTGGTCAGCCAGACAGTTTCTTTCTGGGAACAGAGCTTTGTTCATTTAACCAAGTGAAAGTTCTAGACACATCTTTGTGCTGAGAGTTATCGAATATAGAAATTAACTTGTTTACTGAAATGTAAAATTTAACTAATATATGATAAATAATTGTAAAAATTGTGCTGGCAAGCAAAAACATCTTCATTATTAACATCTTTTTTTCATTCTTGGAGGTTAAAGAAACCTCTGAAATTGCTGTGTCATGCTTTTGTCACGGTTTTCTAACTACCAGGAATTGAACTAAACTCGTCTAGTCCAACTTATTAATTTGGCAGTTAGACAAACTTTCTTCTTACTTTACTGAATTTGCATAATCATTGATTGCTATGGTGTAAAGAAAGCATTTTATCTATTAATTTCGTATTTGTAGCAACAGATTACAACTTTAGCCAAGTCACATGGATGGATATATTGTTTTTATTAAGATTTTAGCATTGCATATGTTGAATTCGATGTAGGTAAGTGGTGAGAAGAAATCTATTGGCAGCTCATCTGGCATGCAAAAAACAATGAAGACGAGTGAACTGATGCATCATCGCGTGGCTAATGTGGTGCCATCTAGGTCGAAATCGATCAGAAATGCAATTTTAGACAAAAATTTTGACACTTTAGCTACGCAAATGATGAAAGTGAGTATATGCATTTTTTAATTACTTTATTTTACCAATTAATATTGTACTTTTGTTTATAATGTAGGAAAGTTATGTTGTTTATAATGGCAAGTGGTATGTAATCCAGAAAAAAATGTGAGCTAAAATTTTGCGAATTGATATTCAGAGCCTATTTTCACGAAGTAATATTTTTGCAATTCACCATTTCAAGCAAATTACATAGTTTGTGCATAGTTTCATATAATTTATTACTAGCTGAGCAATTAAATTATGTACTTGTGAATAAACTCCAGGCCGAATGATGACAATTTGCTTTCAGTTTTCAGCTAATTATGGTTTCATAAACCGAGTAACTAGTATCCACCATGTCGCTGACATGCAGCAGCAAGAAACCAATAAGAGACTTTTTACTAGTGTGATTTATGCACTTGGAAATTTTTGCGGCTGGCCTTCCTCACAATATTAGCAAACATTTCTAGCACGCATTAATTTTATGGTTTACAGTACACACTACAGTTGTGTTGTAAAGAAAACATTGCTGAGGATATTAGATAAAAATAGACAGTTACTAATTATATCTGTTCTCGTGTAAAATTGCCGTCTGCCTGATTCAGGTAATTTAACGTATAATGTGATGGCTTGAAAGTTAACTTGAGTCAGAAGATACAGTTTCTTAGCTAGTGCGTATGCTTTAACCTATTAAAATTGTTATAGAAAATTGTGCATTGGGTATGAAAAATCCATAGCAAGCTCCTATGTGAAGTATAATTACAGTATAGCTAGTTAAACTGTTTGGGTCTGGCAAAAGAGAAATTTTGTTCAGGTTTATCCAAAATATATTTCGGCTTGGTTTTTAAATATTCTTATACAAAGTAGCTAGAAAACATGCAAAATAATCTGTGTAATTAAAATTCAATTGTTCAGCAGTAATTTGTGCTTAAATTCTACTCGATATTTTCCATTAAACTGCAGGAACCATACTTATAAGTTTTGTAGTATATTTTACTATACAAGTACACACCCTTTTTCTTTTTTTAGGATAGCAATCAATTTCATGCTGTATGCCTTGATACGTTTCCACCTATATTCTACATGAATGACACATCTCGTGATATTATTAATCTGGTCCATACATATAATGAGTGTTCTGGTAAAATTAAGGTACAAATTCTTTATTATTAACTTTATCTGCAAGAATGGCAACGGTACTATTTTTGTGTTACTCTCGTACTTTAAAAGTGCATTCCCGTTTGACTGCATCAATTAATGAAACTAATTTCCAACAGAATTACACACTTGATTTTTGGGAAAACGAACTGTTTTTGTAATTATGCGTGCTGCTGTTACATGCACCACCACTTGAATGCTATTGTCATTATGGACGGTTTATATTTTCGCTATGTCACTAATATTTTCCTTTGTTGAATAATTCATTAATTTAAATTAAAATTTCAACTTTAAAAAAGCCTAGGAGTTTAATAACCCAATTTTAAAAATATTTAAGACGTGTGCAGGCGAATTAGAGTGTGGCTTCGTCTGTTGAGGCCCCATAACTTTTTTCGCCTAGAGACCCCGAAAGGTCATAATCTGCCCCTGGTAAAGAAGTCATTTTGAAAAACGTTTAGATAACATTACGCAAAGCTGAAAAAATAATCAGTGTATTTGCAGCACATTCTTCATTAACTAAACAAATTTATCAATTACTTTATAAATGAGATCGATAAAGTTTTTGGTAAGTCAGTGATGCAGTGCCATTTTACCAGGTGGCGAATATGACAGGTGAAATTCCGCCGTGAATACTTAAAATTACTGAGAATTTTCGTTTCCAATTACCGTATTTTCCCATGTATAAGAGACCCTTGTGTATAAGAGACCCCTTCAATTTTTAGGCAAAAATTCTGGAAAAAAGTTTTTTGGTAATGAATAACTTTATTCATCATAGAAATCATTAAATTCCTCATCACTCTCATCAAAAATATCAACTGGAGTCAGACCTTCAGCAATTCCAGCCAGTTCATTGTATTGCTTACAACCGCTTCATAGTCGAACGCGACACGCCTTGCTTAGGCTGACTCATCTCGTTGACCTCTGCCGACGTATCAATGACGTCGACGGGCATGCAGAGAGCTTATGCAGATGCGTTGATTGGCTGCAGAACAATCGATTTCTCTCCAATACCAAAGAGACATTTAAAAAAATAATAACTTACCCGGTACATTAATTTTATCATTAGAATTTAGCCATGGAGAAGATTTATTGAAAGGAAACTATAATTATTCGAAATAAAACAGTTGTAGAGCACTTATTTCTTTAAAATCATTAGTGTCACAATTTATGCATCTTATTGAAAAGACTTACTCCCATGTATAAGAGACCCCCTATTTTTAAAGTGAAAATTCTGAGCAAAAAAGGGTCTCTTATACATGGGAAAATACGGTACATTCAAACATGTAAACATAATGCATAAGTAATACGTAATGGGGTACTAAGTAATATAACTTTGTATGGAAAGTACTTTGGAATGTACTTTAAGATTCCTTTTCTTTCCCTTTAAGTATATGTAGTTTGGCCCACCATGCAAACACATATTAAATCTTTCTAACTTTTTTCCAATATTCTTCTATATTTCTCTGTATCACTTGGGAACTTAATAGGTTGTTCTCATTTAGGTAAGTATATGTAGTGTGTTATGCATTATTGTAATTTTCTCATCGTAGGTTGGATACACGTTTGATGCTGGTCCAAATGCTTGCCTTTTCACATTGGAGAAGCATGTTCCGGAACTATATCAGTTAATATGCCACTGTTTTCCTTCATCCCAACCTGACAAATTTCTAACTGGAATTGAAATTGCTAATACAGCAATGTCAAAGGTTATTACAGCTTTTTACAGTATCAGTAAAGTATAGTTTATATAGTTTAATGCAAGGCATTAACAGAATATTTCTACTTTTGCAACTCATTGTGCTTTTTGTTCAGATTGTTTGCCGCGGTTTTGTGCGTCACGTAACATTATAAATGTGACAAAGCCAAACCACATATTATGGGAAAGCTACTTTTTGCCTGAAAGTTTCTTAAAATGTTTAATTTAGTAATTAGTGCTCTTCCTTTGAATAAAAGTGCACTGTGCTAGCTAGCCAAGTCTGATTATCTAATCTACTGTTTCAGACACGGCTGATTTAAATTTAAAATAATATAATTTTACAGGAGTTGAAAGCGGCAATCTCACCATCGGACACTTATGATAGGATCCAGTATTTAATCCACACGAAAGTAAATGAAATGATTCATTTTTTTTAAATATTTGTTTTTACGTTTTCTATATATGTGGTTATTTATTAAAGCATCATTCTTCACTTTCATGACTTTCAAAAAATAGGAAAATCTGTGTGTGATTTTGTAAAAGAAATAGATAATTTTCTGTTTCTATAAGAAATAGACATAATAGATGAATTAATCGCTTAATAAAACCATTGATAATAAACCAATCGCATTTTACAACCATTTTGGGAAGGTCCGGAATTACTTTTGTATACTATTTGGTTATTAAAATCAGTGTGGCTTTTAACAAGATCACGTTTTTCAGTGTCAGGCAGCAAAAATAATAGGAAAATATATTTTTGGTAGTTAGTCTATTTTTTAAGATACACAGTTGAAATTTAAATCTCGTTTTATCTGTGTAAGCAAAGTTTTGTGCATAACGAGTTAAATTATGTCAAGCAAACAGATTAAATGATTCAAAATATGTTTGACCCAATGCATAAGTTTGTGTTTATAAATAAAACTAATAAGAAATAAAACTATCTACGTGTAGCTAAAATTGGCAGCCAACACGTTTTTACAAAACAGATGTTAAAATAAATTTAGAGAATGTAGTTAACATTAGTGAACTCCTTGCACATGTTATATATTAATTACGTTGAAGCAGTCACTTATTGTACCATGCCAAATACAAACACTTGCTACAGGCTGCCGCATAGTAAAACTGCTGTTTATTAAGACCACTTACTGCTGATCCTGTGGTCGTTTTATTAAGTGGGAACTACTGTACTGACCAGGATGTATAGCAACCTTCTCACCCAAGGTTATTGTTTTTGTTTACCCTAGGGTCTCGTTAAAACATGAAGCAAGCTATCAAAGTTCGAGTACTTCTCTAAAAATGAATATTTAGTGTAGACTTGGGTTCAAGCGAGTGGCAAATGTGAAATTTGGATTGTTTATTACATGAGCAAGAAATACAAAAAATGCAATTTTAAGTGTGTAAAGCCAATTAAATTATGGCAATATTAGACTGACAACATGTATAAAATATTCCTTTTTATAGACTTGATATAAATGGGTTCGTTATTTGTGTTAACTGATTTTTAATGGTTTTTGTATTTTTGCACATAATTAAATGATTTACACCTTGTTAGTTAGCATACAACCGATCTTATGTTTTATAGGTTGGAGATGGGCCAAAACTATTGTCCAATGCAGATGATCATTTACTAGGAAAGGATGGACAACCACACATATAACCATTCCAAGCTAAACGTTTGAAAATGGATTTGGAAAAGTAATTCTTTGTAGATTTTGTCTTCTGCAATCTTGAGCATCAGTCAAATCAATCAGTTAGCATTTTGCTAAACTTACACTCTACAAACCATTTTAATCTGTGTTATTGTAGAAAATTATTATTTTTTAAAAACGTAAAGTCATAGATCATTCAGCATTTTACTTAATTTATTTTATAAAATGTTTTTATTATATATCTTTGTGGAACATTGTTATTGCTTTTAGCAAAACTTTCCACCATTACAATGATGATAGATAGAAGTATTTCGGGTACTAATATAAATAACATAAAACAAATCTGTTTTCAGCATAGTTTTATTGCTATTTAATAACATGTCTATGTGGTACGATGTACTGCATACATTATTACCCAGTCATGACTAGATCGGGAACATTTACAGTAACGTCTTTTGTATAATAAAAAGAATAGATCGAAAAAATCACGGCTGTAGTGAAAGCGAAAGATAATTCAAATTAATTGCTTTTGTTTTTCGGCCACCGTGCTCTCAATTTGTATTAAACATTATGACAGCATATCTGTTTGCTGGACCTCCTCGATCTATTCTTGTACATATGTAACAAACCACAATAATACAGAGCAAGTATATATATAATTTATACATTCTACAATATTGTATAATATAATAGGCAGAAAATCATATACGTTTACATAATAAATAACAAAAAGCATTCTATGCAAATAAAACTGTATATAACCGCAAAATATGGAATTTGAATATTTTCTGGTTGACTAGCTTGATATTGGACTGACTGAAGACCAAAAAACAGGGATTGGGACTCTTTGTTAGGAGTTACGACTGCTCTTTGCTAAGAGTTATGATCTTAAAGGAGGTCAATAGGACATTTCATTGTCAATTTATTAAGTCACCAAGACTGATAAAAACCCTTTTACAGTAAACACACAGCAAACTGTAGTAGCTAAAATGTTTTAAGATTTTTTTGCTCTAGTGGATAGGTGCAAGTAATGTTTATTTATGTCAGACAGTATTTTCCCCAAATTCAGGTGTCCCTCAAACCTTTGGCTCAAGCTTTCATCAATTATTTTGGTTCAGATGTAACGATACCTGTGTTTTTTCCAGAACGTAGTGGATTTTGGCTTTTTTAATAAAAAAAAGCTGGAATGTTACACGGAATGTCTTGTTCAGAGGACTTTCCAAATTTGTTTGTAAATCTGTAGTTATCTTTAGTAGTTCAGTGGTAGACTCGAGTTGCCGATAAGAGCAATTGTAACAAAATGTCACTTTCTTTTTATGTTACTTGAACAGAAATTAGCTTTGCTACTAAGCACCCCCATGGTTGACTTCACTGGATTATTCCACGATTATTCTTACACACACACATAGAAAGGCAGTGTGAGAGGTTGGGCTCTATAATGGGAAACTGGTCTACTTCAAGCAGCTGCATGAATCGGCCAATAATTTTATTAAGCAGTATATTCGATGGACACATCCATTACATATCAGAAGAGGTGGGAAGCAATGTGAAGCAGATTAGCTAGCTCAGAGTAGGCTTACTGAGCAGAAATGTTACTAGCTTTGTAACACAGATGAGGTGTGGCTTGTACCTGTCACAAAAATTTGTAATTCCAGGTCCCAGTTATACTGTTTGCACTTTTAGCTCCAACATCTTGTATGCACACTTTTTTGAAAAGTTGCAAGTCGTGAATAAGAATCTATTTAATGTAACAGTCATCTTAAAGTCAATGTGGCCAAGAGTAATACATAAAGAGAAGTACCAGGGTATGTACAGGCACATACCCCCTTTACCCTCACATGGCATGTTCCAGTTCCATGTGTCCCAGGGCCACATAAGAAGTAATTATACCAAAGAACCGACAGTTGATAATAACAGGCACGGGCTGTTACACGACATAAACTACTGTTACCAGAATTGAGACAGCAATCTCTAAGGAAAAGGAATAAATATTATTACATCGGATAGTCTTCATGGTAATCAATGAACAATGAACTATCACACATGACGACCTACATCTTATAATCTGTCAATATCAACATAAATTAATACTCCTGTGAAACTTATAAAATTAAAGTTATAATTGCAAAAACACTAGGAATGTTAAAGTTTTCCATGGAATGGATGTCTGCAAATTTAGTTGTTAAGTTAGAGATGTTGAGTGTTTTGGCTTCAGCAGGCTTTATAATAAGGTTCTTATAAAGGAAAAACAGCTTGCAAAAAGAGTGAATCTGGCATCTAGCTGTCTGACATAAGTAAACATTTTGTGGCTATACTTAATGTTAGGCAGCTTTTATCCCATCAATTTGGAGCTGGTTTAAGAACGAATAAAAACAATTGCACAACAACATAATACACTTAAGGTACACTGGGTAACACTTGAATAGATCTATAAATGTCACTTTTGTACAGCAAATAACAGTTGGTAAAATTCTTCAAGTAAAATAATAACCACAATTCAACAGTTATAGTTTCTCTTATAAAACTCAACCATGTTTGTGTCACCATGGTGATCACATTTTCTATCTTGTAAGCATAAACGTTTGGTGCTGTTGGCAAAGAGCTTTTCACTAAATTGCCTATATGTCAGCATTGCCAACAACAACATTGGCTCATAACAGTCTATATGCTGAGGCAAATTCTGGAACTTATAAATTTTGGAATTCACAAAAGTGATATGAATTTACTCTAGACTATTTAGTGCCCACTAATGAGTAATTTTGTAACAAATAAAAAAGCTGTTGCAGAAAAATTAGCTTGTCTATACATGTATTCAGATAAAGTACAGACATGCTAAGCTATGTAACTATTAACTACGTAATGATTAAAGGAATTAGTAACTGGGCAAAGCAGAAAACTTTAACTTGAACTGAACTTCATTTTTCAAATACAAATCAAATGGATTGATTTTACCATGGCACGAATAATTTGAATCTAATTAATTTGCACATTTAATTTCATTGAAGTTGAATATAACTACTTACTTATTCTTGTTATTGCACTGAAACATGTTCATAGCTTCACTAAACTGCTGAGCTAGGGTTCGATTCAACAACAAACAGGCTACATGCGATAAGTGAGTATAGTTCGTCAAAAAAAAAAACTTTTTATAAGTGAACAAACTTGACATGAGATATGAACTGACTGCACTTACTAAATTTTTCCTTTTTACTTAATACCCTGTTAGAAAAGAAAGTTAAAATGGCCATTAATTCTATGGTATTTGCCATCATTTACAAAATTTGAGACCATAATAAATTCAAAATCTGTGTTGGTTTCATTACATCTCAGATACAAGTTGCTAAAAATTATATGTATCGTGTAGCCATGTTTCAACAATTTGCTTGGTTTCCTTCTGATCTCCCATGGGTGTTACCTAGCAGTAGCTGTACGGTCCAAAAGCTAGGTTAAAATATAAATGTAAAGTTTGTCATTAGTACACGAAGATGCTCTTAATTTTTGAAAAATTATCTCAGAAATGAGAAAGCTTCAGCTGAGAAATTTTGGAGAAATGTGCCATAGTTTCATAAAATAAACATTGCAAAAAGATTTTTAATACAGCAGGACAGGAAACATCAAGTTTTTTTTAAAACAAAAGATAAGCTAAAAGTTGCAAAAAATAAGCAAGCAAAGGATTGTCTTTACAAAAAATCATTTTCTGGTTGGATAATATTGATACAAAAAATTTTAGTGAGGATGTTCTCATTGATTGAACCTGTACCCTGAGGACTATTAGCCTGCTATAAATATTTCTACAGTAGTATCAAACAATATTTATAAAAGATTACCTAATCTATTCTATGCAAAGATCTTACGTATAAGGTAACATTTCTCATTGTACAGTATCACAAACCGACAGTTGTGAATATAATGAGCAAAGCCAAGTATGAAAGTCGATGAGATAACAGGGAAAGAGTTAATGTATGCTTTTACACTGAGAAATACAAGATAAATTGACGTTAAAATGTATTCCTACTACATAAAACTTTAACTAATATGACTGCAATACAAAACACTATCACAATGTTTGGCACAATTACACTAGGCAGAAATTGCAGCTTTATACATATTATGTTTAGGCTCATCTACGATTGGAAATAGCTGAATTTTTGTGAAAAGGCCATATTAAAATTTATTAATCTATGCTTCCACTTTTAGTAATCTTTCAAATCTTTCAAGTTTTTCATAAAAAATGCTGTTTGTTTTCGAAATTTGCAAAATGATGAATTTCAGAAACATGAAATCTAAGCTGCATGTCAGATAGACTTTATTTCCGCACAAACAGTCAAATACGTACAATGCAAGGTTGCCACACAAGTGTAAACTTTACACAGATAAGCGTGACATTTGCTCTCTAAACAAAACTCATTGTTTGGCAGAATGTATCATGAATGCAGCCAGGTTGCACCCGCTGTTGCTGATATGTAAAAGTAGCGTGAAAAGTAGGCAAAAAGCAAATGTGAAGAAACTCTGAAAATAGCCATTACATTTGCAAAATGAGACTTTTATCATGTAGATAGTGTTTGGCACCACTAATTTCAGATCAAAACTGCCTTACTGTTAGGAATATGTGATAAATAAAATAAAAGAGAAATAATAACAGGCAAGATGCATTAATGCAATTTGTAACAGACACTTGTGTGTGCATGGATAAAGTATATCCAGGATTGCAATTTTTAGCTAAACTAATCATTTTTGGGAGTAGGCCTGACGAAAAATTAACATTATGCTTTAGCACAGATACAGAGAGACAAGTGAACAATAATGGATGACTAGTGGAAAGGCTAGGCCACACTGTGCAATTATTTCATTTCTGTAATTGCAAATTGCAGGAAAAACAGAACACAAGGCTGAGTTGGTCTATTACTATGTGTTTAAATACTGCTGCTCCACCGAAAAATACTATGATATTGACATAAACCCTACATATTATATAGAGCAGATAATAATAATTGAGCTCATTTAATCTAGCATAGTTTACAAACTATAATTAATATTGCATCTTATGTACATGCAAAACTGGCCTATGGTACATTTACAATACACGTAATACCTCTGTATCTCAATGCTTACATGAATTAAGTAGTGCAACTACAAAAGTTTTACAGCTAGTACTAATCACTCAGTATCAGAACTGAATTTAATGAGACTCCATATAATTTCTCGAATTTATAAGTTTCAACTGAGGAACTAGATTTTTTTCACCATCTGCATGCCAACTTAATGCTAAGATAAATAATTATATTTCACAAATAATTTGATTGGAAAATAGGATAGCAAGCAAGCTTAAGATATTACTTAATTCTAACTAAATCTTATTTGTGATAGTTAAAAGAGTTAAATCGGTTAGTAATTATTACGTTTTTTTTAAAAAAGTGATGCAATCAAATGCTCCACACCTGCACCTTTTCTACAATTACGCACCAGTTTGCATGATCATAGTAGCTCTTTGTAATATGCAAGTTGTCAACGTGCTTCTCTATGAGGTCCTCAAGTTCACCTTTCCTAAACACATGATAGTATCGGTGAAATGTTGACTGATGTGGCGGATAACCAGGAACACTGGGAACAGTGGATTGAATGCTTGCAACAGGTGCAGCCTGTGCAAAATTTTTGGGTTTTACCGGATGGTGGGGACATAAAGACGACGGTGTTTTTGTATCTTCCACGAACACACTATCAAGATCTTCCTCTTTGGTTTCTGATCCAAGTGGATTTTCAATAACTGTTGCAGAAGAATCTTCAGAAGAAAGACTCTCTGATTTGAAGCTGCGTGTTTGGCTTAACTGAGCCTCCATGGCTGCAAAGTCGAAAGTTTCTATATCCTCTGGAATACGGAAGCTGCTGAGAAAGTCGCTCATGCCTTCTTCCAAGTCAAAGTCACCGTCCTCATCTGAATCACTGAAATATATTTCGGTAAAATCAGGATAAATGCAAGGAAAAGTGGGCGTACATTCGCCGCGAGTACCAACTCCACCCACCGCACCAAGGTGTGAATCATCATCATCAGCTGCAGTTAGCGTATAAAAGGACATATCACCAGGAGGAGGAGAAGTGAGAAAGCTTGCTTTCGAAAGCGGAGGTGTCAAAGGCGCTGTAATCACCGTTTCATCACTATCACTAGACGACGAACCACCGGAATCTCGTTGCTCTTCAAAAAATACATTTTCCCGTGTACTATCTACAGAAGTTACTGGCACTACTGGAATAATTGTATAGGCACTGGAGCTAGATAAAAGACTAGAATCAGAATTATCACTAGAAGGTACTGCAGTGGTACCAGTTTCAGTACTAACAATACTTGGCTGACTAGCATTTGATTCCGGACTTCCTGCACCGTTATTATCTGCTTCTTCAATTACATCAAGCGGACGCTGTGGCACGTGATCGGCATCCTTGTCCGGTCGACTAGAATCAGACATATCTGCGCTGATACCACTGTCATGACTTTCATTACTAGAATTACTTGTCAGACTCGTGTTGCTTGTCACTGTCAATAAATGCTGCACTCTGTACTTGTGTAGAGGCTTAACTAAAGCTGCCGTTTCCACTTCCTCAAGCGAGGAGAGACTGTCGTCTCCTTTCTGTGGAAAACCTGACTTAAGAGCTGCCTTACGTTCAAACGTCTGTAATAACTCTTCTGCACTCTGGCACTTTTCTGATTGAATATTAGCATGGTGAACAATAATACTACCCAATACTTCGGCACTTTTGTACTTAGGAGACATTTTCTCTTCTACAGTTTCCTCTACTGATTTGTTAACTAAATCAGGTGAACTAATAGTAAGCTCTGGCATAGCATCGGAATGGCTTCGCTTATGAAGTCCAACATAGCTATCATAGACGCTAGAACCGTTACCGAACAAATCAACTTGTGAATTGTCATCTTGTTTAGACTTAATGTATTGCTCATCGAGAGATAACTGACTAGGAGAGCCGACTAAGCTACTACGAGGAAATTCTCTCACTTCAAAAATGCGTCCTGTTATTTCAGCGTCCAAAAACTCGCGACACTGAGACTCGAAAGACATTACCATTTCATCTGGTAGATCAATAACAGAGGACCGGTCACTAGTGCTAGCTTTGTCGGCCGATCGTAGGCGAAACATGTCGGCCAAACTGCGAGAGTTGAAACACAGTAATACGCTCTGTTTGATAGCTGAAACACGACTGTACTTTTTCTCGCACTCTCCAGCTGTATCACCTTCTACATCTGAGTCAATTAAACCCAGCCTTTGCTGAGATTCGGAACCCTGAGCTGCTAGAGTTTGCTGTTTCAGTTTTTCCTTGATTACATGAGCAGCCGTAGCAGCAAGCACTGCGTAACGATTGCACTCATTGTCCTCATCAGATTTCTCACTATTATTGGTGGATATACTACCCTCTTCTTTGTGCCCTTCAAACTCCTCTGATTTGCTGTGATGAAGGAGTACCTTAGGAGAATCCAGATTCTGGTCGTCATCACTGATTGAGCTAGAATTGGAACAGTTCTTCTCCTTTTTGGCTACCAAACAGAAAAATAAGCATTATTATAGCAGCAGTTATAAGCCAGGCAAAGCAGTGATGCAATGCATGAAAAAATATAATCAAACCTGCAAATTCTTCAACACCACTGCACACATCAATGTACAGAACATCAAATAATAGATGGCAACACTAATAATATTCGGTAACTGTTGCATTTGAGACTTTTGTTCTAAGAGATCGAAATTTGCCTGTGCTTGGTGGCATTGGTAAAGATAAAGGTCCCAAAAATTCATTATTACAGGAATTTCTCTAAAAAAATCACCAATCATTAGTAGGACACTACAGGACTACTTGCACAAATGTGTACCAGGACCATGGCCAGGCCCGACAATAAAGCGCTGTAAAAATTAGTTGTGTCAGTAAAAGCTATCTCCAGATTTAAGCCTACATATGTATTGTTTACAGCAATTAGATAAATAAATTCGTACAATGAATTTGAGCACAATAGTGAAAATACAAGGGTGCCAAGGGATTAGAAAGTACAATTCGTATAATAACCAGACCCATAATAACTGCAAAAATCCCAAAATTTTTGTCATAATACTTCTTCAAGTTGCAAACTTGCAACACATAAATGAAAAACAAATATCTATTGCACAAATAACTCAACATTATGTACACAGGCTGATTCCTCAAATTTTCTGTCTACTGATTGCAATAAACTTCTGTCTGGCTTAATACTTGACTAACCATCCAAATGCACAATATATACCTGCTTTGCGTGCTACACTTTGGTGGCTTTCCCGACTCTGTTCAACTCCAGATTGACCATCAGGAGCAGTTATTATAGTCTTGATAGCTGGCTGAGCCTTGCTAGGTGATTCTGGGCATGACTCTTGCAATATATGATATGGAACCAACACATCTTGTCCACCAAACTTAAAAACAGAAAAAATTCATATCTATTAGAGTCATTTAAACATAAATTCTAATACGAGTATCAAATTACAAATGTTTAATTAACACTTAAGGAAGTTGATTTTTTTAAATAAATAGAAATTCTCCCATGCACCTGTGTTTCATTGATGCCCCAAAAAATCTGATGGTATCAACTTTTATACATATTTTTTCTGAATGTTCATTATAACATTGAGCTGCCTAATATCAGTCTGAAAATCTTTATACACATTTACTGTAACAAGTCAATGCACATTTCCTGGAGCAACTATATGTCTGCAAATTTTTCTGTCCATGATCTGCGTCGTCTGTCTGGGTGGGATGTTCTCCTTAAACCACGCCTTGAAACATACGATAACATTACACCAATATGAGATGCGTCAGGTAGTCTGACGTACATTGCATCTCCAAACTGCATATGCAACTTGTGGATTTCACAACTCTCTCAGAAAACTTAGCAAAATGTGTATTTGTAATATTTCATCCACATACATATTTTTTTAATTTGTTAATTAATTTTATTTACTAACTCTCTTTTCTCAATTACTGTGGTGCAACTAACTTTAAGGATTCTTTTATGTCTGTAATGAAAAAACTGAATCGATAAAAGTTGTTCAGTTGCTTCAACATGTTTTAAAAGTTTTGTTCTGTTTTACTTTTTTCAGCAACAGCCAGTGGCGTGCTCATGTATAAGCACTGAGGAACTGCAGCACCCCCTATTTTCAATTGATGTGATCGAGAACATTCAATATAATGAGCCTTGTTTCTTTAATCCTTTCTTTATACTTGTACATTATACAATCCTAAGCTTAATGTCGGTAGCCATTCCCTAGTTCATGAAAAAATTACAAAAATTCTTATATGTAACTGTGCACTTTAGGTAGAGACAGCACTGTCGCTCATGCAGTGCCGACCCTACTGTGCAAGTGTAAGGTAGTGTTTCTTTCTAACTAAATTTCCTTTTTATATGTTCATTTCGTTTTACACAATATTAAAACAATGGCTAAAAATTTTCTGAAACAGCATCCCTCTAATTTTGACTATATAAGCCACCACTGGAAACAACTAAGTGGGTTTTGTTTTTTCCAGTGGAAAGAGTAAAACCAAATTGTGTAGGATGGATAATAATGTTAGCATTATTATGTTTCTGATGTGAATACAATTCCACAAGGATTATAAAGCTTAGCATTGGTAAATAGATATTTATTGTTTAAGAAAATAATAAATGCAAAGTTAAGTCTGCTAACAATAAGAAGCACTCTTACTCATTCATTAAGAACTCAGTGGTAATAGAAAAGAAAATTAAATTATTCCCTCTAAAATGTAGAAGATAAGGCGACTACAACTTTTAGAGTTTTTGAAATTTGTTTAGCACAAGGAATTCAAGTTAAGAAAGTAATGAATTTAATGTAATGACCTTGTTAGCCTTACTGAACTTAATCAATGCTCACTGTTTACTTTTCTTTGGTCTAAAAAGTCATAAAACCTGTTAATTTGTCTAAAATAGTGTACAAACTACAAACAAAGTACGTCACTGCATGTATGTAAGATACTGACAACTACCAAACAGAATAAAAAGTTACACTGATACTGTGAGACAAGACGAACTGTAATCAAAGGTTGAGTGGTTAAAAAAGATTAGGCATGTTGTTATATTCATATGTAATTAGGCTATTAGGGAGATTCAAACTGATTACACAGGTTCTAAAAGATTCAAGAAATTAAGATTGACACTATCTTCCAGTAATATGAAGACAAACTTCATAAGTGGGCAGGTTGCAAGTTAACACCCCCAAAGAATTCCACTGAAAGAAATGGCAACAGGGAATCCTTTACTTAACGCTCGTCTACTTCTATAATGGTTCTACAATTCTAGTAACTGGATATGGTAATTAACGTCACAGAACTTTTAGAATGGAAATCCACCTCTATTCGGTTGCCAGTAGATC
The DNA here is from genome assembly GCA_030141605.1 of Tubiluchus corallicola. Classification (NCBI taxonomy): domain Eukaryota; kingdom Metazoa; phylum Priapulida; class Priapulimorpha; order Priapulimorphida; family Tubiluchidae; genus Tubiluchus; species Tubiluchus corallicola. Next base: position 144,308 of record JAQGDQ010000024.1, read on the forward strand.
CATAAAACAATCAATGCACGGTTTTGCAGCACGGCTAACATGCAGCTACGATTCTATGACATTTTGGTTGCATACTAAACTAGTCACAGTTACTGCACATTAGAAAAGAAACCACTATGCGAAGCCCAGCCTGCTGATATTGACAGGCTGCATTGTACTCAGCTGCTGTTCCCTCGTTGGTAAAATATTCATAAGGCAAGCTAGCTTTCCTGGATGCCCACATTTGACTATTGGATTCTGTACTTATCTATATTTGGCATCACGCAGGCCTCTCTAGTAATTATGGTACCAGAATCACCTCAAATACAATGTCTATTCTTCTTTGAGCTTCAAACCAAAAAAGCATATACACTTATTCACTACCACAGACCAACTAAAATATTAAAAGTAGAGAAACTCAGAGGAGAGGGAAATAGAAAGAGATAGAGAAGAAATGAAAGGAAGAAGTGAGAGAGAAACAGGAGCGAGGAAGAGAGAGAACAAAGAAGAAACTGCTATATGGGAATTTTGGAAAACTACCGTTCAAAGTCGGAATTTTTAATGAAAACAATGGCCAGAAAGGCACCATACAAGTGCTTCAATAGCATTAATAAATACTTTTCAGCAAACCTGGCAATGATGGCATTCAGCTAAGTTATTAGAATCATATCAAAATTTCACATACGCAAAATTTGTTGAAACCATGTCATAGCAAAAAAAAAATTACATGTATATATACATACTATACATTCAGTTTTTTTGCTAAAACATGCCTTGGTTTCAACTAATTTTTATATATGTGGTAATTTTGACACTTTTTAATACATATAAATATTACATCATATAGCTTTACATTAACTGAAGCGTGATAATAGAACCACACTAGCCACTACATATATTGTATATACTGTTAGGTAACCTCTAAAGTTATGAGTCCCAATTCTCAAGCAGTATCTCAGGCAAACATCCACTAAGCCTCATGTCCATCAAGCGCTAGGGCTCATATTAGTAACAAACAAAAAACAATAGGTCCTGCGTCATCTGTTCAACAATAAAATTAATGCTTTCAAATTCCACACCTTTCTCAAGCTCGTGCAGCTACCTCAGGGCAATTAATAACATAATAGCGTTTTGTATGAGGCAAGCTCGGATGCTGCAATATCGTAAATGTCAGTATGACGTCAATAGGAGCTGGGCTCAAGTGCTGCGGGTTATTAATAATTTCTACTATGTACAACTGCTGCGTCATACTTGCCCATAATATCCGCTTAATCTGTTTTGCAAGCTATTCTTGGATAATGATTACGACACTTGGATGAGAATGCACATTATGGCAGTTTGCTAGAAACTAGGAGGAGATTTTATTGGTTTAATAAAAATGTGACAGGGGGGATTTAAAACAATATCCAGAGCAGCATTGGATCTTAAAGAATAAACACTTGGCTGCATATAAATGTCTAGCACAAACAGACAGAAGGTTTGCATTTGCATTTCTAAATTCAAAGTTTTATGATGGTGGAGATAGTAATGACGACAATAATGTAGCTAGTTTAAGTAAAGTGAATGACCGCATGGTTGTAATATATGCTCAACAACATAAGATACATAACATCAAAGGCTGTCAGTAGATGGATGGGTGACCACCCACTTTGATACTCATTTTGGGCAGTTTTATTCACCATACTGATTGTGGCTGTAGAAAGGATGCATCCATAATCCATATATCAGTACATGAGTAAAACATTGTAGCTGGTTCCACATGTGTAAGACTCATCTCAAGGAATTGGTTATATACATAATGACCTAGGTTCTGCCACAGCCACATCACAACCAACCAATATTAAGAAAGCTAGATTCCAGATTGCAGTATATTAAGCTGTATCAATTTCAACAACAAAAATATGTAAAGGAAGTGATGGAAAATAAGGACAAACATGAAATTTTAAGAAAGACATTAGAACAATGTTGTGCAGCCAAGACTCGTATGAGGCATTACCTGGATAACATTTTATCTCTAGCTGATTACAGTTGAGCTGTTTACAGTGCACCTGCACATCAGAAAAAATCACTTGGTGCTTACAAAATAATGAATCTGTTGCTTACATCTCATCTATTGTACTCAAAAAACATTTCTGGTATATCAGACGAAGACAAGATTCGCTTTACTCAGTGCAGGTTATCTGTTCACAGACTTCTTGTAGAAACTTGAAGTTGAAGGCAGATCTTAAAACACGCACGATTATGTGACTGTGTACTGGGCATTAATGCTGCTGTACAAGACGAAGAACACGTGCTGTGTCATTGTAAAACTGTTTTTGTCTGAAACAAGACCATTTTTAACAATATTAAAAGGACTCTTTATCTTCACTCACTAGGAAGGTTTACATTTGCATTTCTAAATTCAAAATTTTATGAAGGTGTAGATGGTAACGATGACAATAAGGTAGAGTTTTATTTAAGCAAAGTGAATAGCTGCAAGGTTGCGGCATATGCTCAACGATCGAAAGTAAATAACATCAAAGGTTGTCAGCAAATGGATGGACACCAAGCTAGTAGCCATTAACTTTGTGTCTGGTTGTTTCAAGTTGTTTTAATTGTTAACTGATCAATTGAATACTGTTTTTTTGGACTAATTTTCTCTTTGTTAAGTTTTTTCCCTGTATAATTGTAAAAATCTAATCTGTAAATCTAATCTATAAAAATAAAATGATAGCAACAAGAACAATAAAGATGACAATGAAGATAATGATGATGAAGATGGAGATGATAGTGATAGTGACAATGACCATAATAATGCTGATAACAATAAACAAACTGATAGGGTTCACAATGAAGGTCTGAGAAAGCAGAACATGGAAATACGCATTAAAACTGGCAAAATGAAAAAGTAGGCTTCAGAAGCTCACCCAAGAGTCAGATAAGTGAAATGCTCACAACAAAGGGCATTGTAGTTTTAGTGTGGAGCTTAGAAGCTGATCCTGTCCCAAAACCAAAAAAGTAACTAGTAAAACTGAATGTACATGGTCTATGTGAGATGAATAATACGTACAAAAACAGGGCTAGAAAAAATATACCGAATTCAGTTTTTTGAGCATGTTGAACTGGGTACTTCTTTCCAACTATTTGAGTTACTAATTTAATTTTGTATTTAGCACTTGTGTCTCTATTGCAGTACAGGTATATCAAAAAATCTGTGCTTAATTTAAGTAAGCAAGTAAGGCCACCGTCCAAGTAAACAATGTTTTGTGGCCGGTTTGTTAGTTGTTGCAGTTATTTGTAGCAAAGAGCACATATTAAGTCACCTTACCTTTCGATGTTTTTGTTCCAAAGACCAGACGTAAATCAAAGCTCTTCCTCCAACTGCCAGCACTCTAGCTATCTCTCTAAGAGCCTCAACACGACGCTTTCTCGAAGAGAAATGGTGTATGACAGACACCGACAGAACTGCATCAAAGCATCCATCTCGGAATGGCAGAGACAAGTTATCACCAAGTGCCACTTGATGGCCACGACCACGGGCAATGACGGTCATGTTAACACAACGATCACATCCTACAGAGTACGAGTTGGGGCTCACCTTCAAATATTTGCCGTCACCGCAACCTAAAACCGCACAGACAAAATGAAATATTGTAATTTCCCTGGAAGTTGACTAAAAACAGAATTAGTACTTGAAAAAAGTCTGCTGATTTCTTACCCGCTCAATTTGACCGCACATCAGTCAGGTGCTAAATAAAAGAACACAGGAAGTGCTTTTACTGACGAATCTTAAAAGTATGAAAACCCGGGAGACAAAATTAACTTAAGTTATTTATTTTTGCTATTTTTGGAGAATTTTTATTTAGATTGATTTGCCTTGGTTAACACAACTTCACGTCTTCATATTTGTCGTAAAAGCAAGAAGCCCCAAGGAGCAGCCCTACTTAGTGTTATAAAGAGGTTAACAGAAACCATTTTCTGATGGAAATCAACCACTGTGAGCCTTTCAAAGCATTTAGCAGCCTTACAAGATGCCGTAATAGGACCACTGACTATTGCCAGTTCACTTCTGGTGTTGCAAATGGCAATTTAATGTATTGTTTACAGCACATCGTAGTGTTATCCACGCTTTATTACTACCCATTACCTGCACATATAAATGCCGCGAGGCGTTAACGTCTGTTCTGTTAATGTTAGAGCTCGGGAGCTCATAAATACACAATAATTTAAGTTAGGATGTGGAAAGTATAACAGCAAAGTAGAAACCTATCAGAGATAAATTTATAAATGGATATACATCACACATGCAAGAACAGTATTTTTGAAATGCTGTTTATACACACAATCGCTCAAAAGAATGATGTCAAGCAGTTCTTAGTGTAGCAGCTTATTTGTTCTTATTATTGTTCTTCTTTCTCTTCTTTTAGCATTTAATTTATCTTGTTTGTTTAAATTTTTCACAGTTAGCTTAGACCATAGGCCTAAGTATTTGTATGTGTTTCATTTAAAGTTCTAAACTGTGGTCTTTAGATAGTCATTACAAGTCTAAGAACTACGTATTAGTAAATTAGTAGGTGTACTAAAAATATTTCATAAAGTTAATTTATATAACTTCAATATCAGGCTACAAACCTTGTTAGTTATAATTTTATTTAATAAACACTAACACTTGTTCAAACAGTTTTTAAGTCTTTCATAATAAAAGTGTCTCTAGTTTCTACAAAAATAACAGTAATACTATACTGACCGATGTCAGCCACCAGAGACCCGGGTTCTTGATCTTCAAGAAACTGTCGAATTTTGGGCCACGTCCGATACTTTCTAACACTAATACGGCGAGCTATCCTTTCATATACATTATGCACATGAACTTTTTCCAGCAGCCTCATACGTTCATCACGGTTAGGCTCAGCCATACTTGTCAACACAGTCCAACAGATCACATTTTATGTCACTGAACTGCACATTCACAAAGGAAAGCAATGCTGCCACAGCCGTCTATGAGAATCATACCGTAATCCACAGCCCTCCATTACCTGAAAAAAACAATTTAGACGTCCAAATTAATCTACACTGATGCTGACCAATTAGGCATCTTAACTGCGCAGCTCTGGTAACATCCGGTAACATCTATTTAATTGCACTTTCAACATGGAGATGTCAACAAACTTAAAACTTTTCAACTTTTCCTGATTTATTACAGTGTGTTATTATAAGAGCACAAAAGTGTCTGAAAAATGAAACTGTGACCTCGGTTTATAAATACTAAGCTACATGTCACCTACGGCAGTGCAGCACCAGCCTCTCCACCACTTAACTAGATGGCAAGCTGAAGGCATAAAACATCAAGCTGCACAAGAAATTTCACGGCTTAGTTCCATACTCTGTAAAGCCAGCATAGGAATCAATCAATAAAAGTGAAACTACATGAAGATTCTGAGCAGTAAGTATATTGATGGATCACGGTTTCCTCGTGGTGTAGAACGCATAGCGCGCACATTTGTTGGCTGAATGAATGGCCAGCCTGCTTGATTACAAGAAAACCAATAGTAATGGAGAAAAATGTTTTCAGGGTTGCATACATGTACAGGCATTTTCAGGCACATAAGCTTTTATACAATTCAATGCTATTGATTGATAACATACTACAAACAGTTTCAATACAAGAAGCTGGTATGTGCCACAAATTAATGTATTCATGTACACATAAAATTTTTTACTAATCTGGTCAATTTGGCCTATTTTATGTCTGTTACTCTGTTCAAATGACCTTTGTCTGCTGTGACCTTCAAATTCTTGTTGGATTTGAACCAAGTGACACAACTGAACTCATCTCCTTGTCCCGAAGTTCGAAAAAATTATTCCACAATTTGGACAATGGAGATACGTAAGATGCAAGTGCCGCTGCCTTATCTGCCAGAAAGTGACAGCACACACGCACGCATGCACGCACACGCACACACATGCATTCATTACAAGCACTCAGTTAATTAAATAATATATTATATAAAACTGTCTATAAAAAACCAGCCAATCATAAGAACAAAGTCTTAGAAACCAAAATCAATATCTCTAACAAAAACCGCCAATAGCGGTGGAGTGAATAAGTCTGGTAACTCAAGCTTCTCAAATGCTTTATTTCATTGATTGATTCTCTCACAGCCAAGAAGCCAGCAAACTGCTGAGCATTACTCACTAGTCACTACTGTTCATTTTCTTGCACACTGGCTTCAATCGTCATGAATTCTAAACTCCATTCATAAATCCTGCAGGCTGGCGTGACACCAGACAGCACAGTGACGTCAGCAGAAGCCAGTTCACTTGCAGTTCGTCAACCACAATAATTCTTCTGACCACGATTACCACAATGTCACTGACTCAAATTTATCAGCTGCAAAGTCAATGGCCTTCTTATGGTTTAAATGCTCCGGAGACCACAAGTTTGTAAAAACAAAACTGGAAGAACCTATATGATAGGAACTATTTTGAGATGCACAAAATTATTATAAATAGGTCAAGATTTGTCAAAAATCAATTACTTAAGGTATGTAAAAAGATCTAGACAAATATCTGCTGAAACAAACATATGCATTATGCATTGTGATGTGCTAGGCAATAAGGGCTAAAGGGCCAAAGGGCTAGAATATTTTTAATGGTTAACAGACATAAGTTTCCTTTTTTTCTTGAGAGAGGGAAGATGTGACAATTGGAGTTTGTTTGTATGGAAATCTGTTCAATAAGGGCTATCTAACGGGGCAACGAAAAGGACCAATACGGCAAAGAAACGTGTGATTTGGGCTATTATTGTTAAAATTATAAGACGTTACTTATAAACATGTTTATAATGGTGTAAACGTGCTTTCCTACTTAACACTTCAGTAACAACTTGTCAAGTTATCAGATAAGTCAGGTATAGAGAGAGACGGAGGGGGTAATAAAGGGAGGCGAGAGAGGGACCTTATTTTTTATTTTATTTTATACTATTTTATTCTATTTTTCTGGTTACAAAAGAAATACTGCAGAAAACTATGTTTGGTACTACCTTTTTATATTTATATCATTATTCAGTTTAACCAGAAAATTAGTGAAGGTATCAAGTATTTGACATTTTTACATTGCAAAAAAGGAAATGGAGAAATTGACACATCAGGGCAGAACTGCCAATATTAAAGTGTATTTGCTAGAGTAAAGTGAGACCGATATCACAAGAATAGAAAATAGAATAGTAACGCAATTAGGTACAAGTTTAGTCTTAATTTGTTAATTTTTTGTTTCTTTTTGTTTCTAACAATCGTCTGGCAACATCCTTGAGACCGATCCTACTTCAAGTAGATGGTTGCTGTGCAACCAGAATGAAGCTCATTATCAAGGACAGTCCTCTATAATGAGAAAAAACTGACAGATATGTCTCAGTGATGCTCCAGTTTGTACACATCCTTCTTCAACTTTCTCAGCAACCACTCATCCACTACCATACTTGGCATAGCTTAACTCTAGCACGCACCAAAACATATGTCAAGACCATTCAACTAGTCTTCTCCTCCCGAAAAAGATAATACAATGTGCAAAGTCGAAACAAGGGTATACTTTAGTGCTTTGGATTTTAAACCTTTGATGTTTAACAATCAACCAAATAATAGCACCAATCAGCCTCCAATGTGAGAAGTTTAACAGATTTAACTTAACATACCACAGACTGTCAGGCTGTATTGTACAAAGTTCTTTTCTTCCTACATTAGTTGGAATTGTATGAGCCAAGCAATGGCTTTTATTTGGGAAAAATATTGAATATGTGGTGGACTGCTTCTGTTCACTGTTTACAACCTTGAAGGTGCCCCAAAATTATGGGCCAAAATTCCCTACTGTCAAAACCTTTGTGTAATGTTTACAATATGAACAATATTTTCTTGAGATAGGCAGAAGAATTCAGTTTGAACAGTTTCTACATTGTTCCACCTTCAAATAATAACAACTGTAACCTGTTGCTATTGTTTAAGATTGTTTCAAGGTTATTTTACAGAGGCAATACTGATGTGCTGTCTTCAAGCAAGATATGCAGTTTCGTGGCAATGCAAAAGGTCGCCTACATATTTGTGTTTGCTACTTAAGAAAACTGTGGCATACAGTAGTGAAATAAATTTATGCTTTACAAAGACATAAGCCTTCCACCCTGCAACGTATGTATACATGAGATTTTGTTCTCTTTACCGAATGAGTTAAGAGATTTTCTCCTAGACTGTGGTAACTATATATTACTCATAGACTTATAGATGGCATTGGTGAGATACAATGCATTTCTCAGTAATATAAGTCAAATATAGAAAATTGAAAATACATGCATACAATTTGCAGATTCCGAATCCGATCTAACAAACATAACTTGTGGCATGGGGTACCAGACGAATTTATCAACTCTAAAGCTTAAATTGACAAATATAGCTTGTGGAGTACCACAAAAGTCTATCTACTCAGTCTCTTAAGTCAAGCTTCAGTTTCTTTAGTTCATGTATCTGGCTGACAAAAATCTGAAAACTGTTGAGCAAACGTAAACATAGAAAAAACTGACACTCAAATGAAATCAAACCTTCTATGAATTAGCACAACGAACTTATACCTCTATAATATAGATGTTCTGGTCTACCTGGAAATTGTGAAAAACCCTTTCTGTGAATTCCACCACTGGTTTATTTGCTTGACAACAACCACAATGTCAGATTGCTAATCTATTCAATAATAAGATTAATAATAAACTATATCAGTTTATGCTAAACACTGAACTTAAGTCAAAACTATATTCTCGAATCAGTGCTTTTTCTATTTTTGGTAAACTGCTCAAGTATTTTTACCCCCTTTGTATTAACAGAGGTAACTAAATATCTGGAAGCCATACATTAAACATCATTGCCGTGTCCCGAACTCAAGTTTCATTACTCTTACTAGATTCAAGATGAAGTTTGCAGCCTATGAAAGTGAAGCAGGCAAACACTTCGTTAGCGAATTTATTTTGTTCTTCTTGTCCGTATTACGTCGCAACTTTTTTGGACTGTCAAGTGTAAGTTATGCATGTCATAAAATCTTACTAAGCATTAAACATTCAATCCTGGCCATACCTGATTAAATTAAATGATTCATCACCTAGCTCACAAGTTATTAGGATAGAAAATAAAACTAAAACTGAATCTGAAGTTTAATATAAAAATAATGTATTACTTAAAAGTTATGGCTACAGTTGATACTCTCAAACCTTTGAAGAAGCAGCAGTGAGCAAACAAATGTCGATAAAAATTGCTCGTTTGCAAGGCTAAGACAACCTTTTACTGAAGTCTAAATAGCTCTACATATACAGTCATAACCTACATTTCTATTATTGTCACCTCATTCACCGTTTACTCATTGAATGATGGTTACATTTCTGTGTGCAACAACTCGTTATATCATTATCCTATCATTAATATGCATCTAGTTATTTTCAATTATCTATATTCGATTCACCGATGCCTTGCGCAGACAGCACAAACACATTCAGAAAGACGTTATCGCTTGTAAGTGACATAACAAATATTTCTTTTTTATAATGCTATTTTTGGAGCTACAGCAAACAAAAAACAAATGATTATTAGTTCTAGGATAGTGAAACTAATAAATAACACTGGACAAACATGATACAGAAAAGACAGAAAAAGGCGTAGCATGACCTGCTATTTATAAATAATAATATATTTTGTCGAATTTTTTTTAATTTGAGCAAATTCTCATCATACACTCATTAAGTCTACTACAGACATTAGGCAGACAGAATTGTAAAGGTAAACACAGCAGTTAATCTAACAAACATTAGATTTCAAGGAGAGCTGACTTCGACAGTATAAGAAGAACAATAATTTATTTGTTTGCCTTCCAAATAAATACAAAAAAATATATAACAGTATTCAACAATATTTATGGAAGGGCAGGATGGCAAAAGACCAAGATGGTCATCTAGTCTGCTATCCCTAAATGGTGAAACTACCATGGCAAGTGATACCATCTGCTATCTCTGCATGGCGAGTGAGCATTTTTATAGCAAGAAATAAAGAATGTAGGCTAGGAATTAATTAAAAATTAAATTGATGGCAAGCAAATGAAGAAAATACAATATTATGCAAACAATGCAAAACAAAAGTGGCGAGTGAAATTAAATCAATATTCAATGAGCAAGAGCACATGGTAGCACCCAAATACACATAAACCAAATAGACAATTTAATCAAGCAAACCAGTGGAGCAAAGTAGTATGTACATGTAAATTCAGTTTGTTTTTAAATTTACTGAATAAGAGACAAAATTGTAAAAAAAAATTAAGCAAATGGTTAGAATAACTGTTATTATGTTACATAATGTGTTAATTATAGGCGTACTTCTTATACATACTATTCAAGCATGTTTTTAAAAATTTAGAAAGATGTGATATTTATGAATAAGATGTTTAATAATGTAATTTTGTAGAAATTATGGCAAAAGCTAGATTAAATAATGCTGATGCATTGAAGAATTAGGACAATACTTGCAAAAGAAACTTTTTAGTGTTAAGTATATGTTTAATTATTGGTAATAATAGAGATAAAGCAGACAACATAAACACAGTGAAGGATTAGACTAATAACAGGGAGAGCGAACAAGAGAATAGAAAGCTAGTTAACAAGATTTTCCGGCACTATTTATTCACAAACGTGTGTGTATATATATATGCACTACTATATACATACTATAAATTGTCAAACAACGTAATTTTTTTATGTTTAATTGACACTATATTTATGTGTTAAAGTTAAACTATATTGTTCGGCTAATCCATGGAGTGAAATTACGTTTTTAATGGACTACTCAATTCCATAAAATTACCCATTTGTGCTTTATGGAATTCAACCCCCACGATGTGCTATATCTAGATTGTTAAAATTTATCAAATTTAGCTAGTTACTGTATAATTCCGAGAGTTATTTCCAGTCTGTAAATGTCTCTTAGTTTTAATAGTCTTTTTGTTATCCTTTTTCTAGCTTTGTAGCTGTTTACTGTAATAATTTTTCATGACATACCTCGCGAATCTGTTAATAATGACTGTTCTACAGTGTACAAAGCAGATAAATAAAAGAAACTGAAGTTAAATAGACACTGCCTAGCCAGTTGCTTGTCATCACCACTTTCGACGAAATACTGGACTTTTTGGACGTCAGCAAAAAGTGTTAATTTCCAAGATCAATAAAACGTTTTTTCTCAGTTTGTAGATAACTCTATGTCTTCTATCATTTACTGTAAATCATACTAAGTGTACGCTCAAGATTTCGTAAATTTAGTTGGTAGCACTGAAAATTAAGCCTTATCGAATCAAATTTATTATACCTGCTTTTAACACCCAAATGTGCAATGTCTTGTTGTTGTCTCCTTTTCTCCGTGCAAAAATAACCTTAAAAAGCAATAATCACTTCGCTTTAGCTCTAAAAACCCCTACTGAGCTCTTACATACTGGCTTCCAAAGCCTCAGCAGCTGAAAACGAAGAACACCTCCAGATTTTGAAAAAAATAGTGCAAAAATGTTCTTCACACTTAAGAAACGTTTGCAATTTTAAGTTAAAAATTTGGCTTCAAAGCATTTTACACGCACAATGAACGCCTCGTTGAATGACCGAGTAACTATACGGAGTTTGTAATAAAGCTTTTATGCGAATTGACACAATTTTTCAAACATTACGTCACTGTGACGTCACCACCTAAAATGGCGCCGTGCGCGGATACAGTAATAACATTCTGAATTACTGATGCTTCAGCTGAAACTGTGTTAAAAAGATGTTATAACAATCGTGCATTATTTTAACTCTTTTAAATTGCTTAAGCTAACAATGGCTTCGTTGTGCAATGAATTAATTAGTGCCAAACAGAGTTATATTTTAAGAGTTGTAAGTAAGAAACCCAAAACTGGGTAATATCGTAGTCATTTTCTGTACAACGTTTTGTAGCGTTTGCTGTAACAATACGATACACATACCTGCGGAGTGACACACGTACACAACTGTAGGGTGCGTAGTACGCCTTTAGGCGAAGTAGGACACTTCCGCTAAAGAGCGTGTGCTAAATTTGCAGAAAACCAGTGTCATACCTGGCAGCCCAAGTCCCTGCACTGGCGATTTTCTGTCGAGACTCGAGAATTATGACATAATAAAACATAAAATTAAATCTGTTGTAGAAAAAATGTAACTTTATAATAATGATAGATAGTACTTGACAACTTGCAATTGTATTTTTTACAATAATTTCATCATTATTACTAGTTCCATTAATATCATCATAACGTTAAACTAAGTATCTAAGAGAGAAACTATGTAGGGCACATTGCTCGCTAGGCCGTTTACTTAGTAGAAAAGAATTATTTGTCCCAGAGAAGTGAAACAGAAAACCTGTCTGTGAAGTGAGACAAAATTAAAAATTAAATGTTGGGATCGCCTATTTTACTTCAAAAAGATTAATATGGAAGCCAAATTTAATATAGGCAGTTTTACTTGCTCAGAATAAGATTCTTTTATTTTATAAGACGTATAATAAATGTGTTCAGTAAATTCAAACGTACTGACGTTTTCAATTATTATTATTATTAAATGAACAACGGACACTGCCAGTACAGTTAACGACACAATTCGAGACTTTTCTCTAGTGTCCTACTTGGGCAGCCCATGTACATTGTACAACGTATCCTACTTACGTACAATGTATCCACGTGTACTACGTCGCTAGCCCATGTATGCCAATTGTCCTCCTTTTGCTAGTGTCCTACTCTGCTCCCAAGAGCAACATTAAATCAATACCAGCACAATCAGCTGAAGAAAACTGCAAATTTTGAGTTGAATTAGTCATTGATAAAAAAATTTTCTAATCACTTTCAAAATCAGACCCTGGCAGTTAGTACAGGTTTGTCCCAATTGATATTGAATTGAGTCCACTTATCATTAATTTGACAAGAAAGAATCCAAAACAACGAGAGTAATTGCTGACGTGGATATTGAAAATGGGCACGAGCAAAAGCTATAGCAGCTTATAAGTGGGTGATCTTCGTAATGTGTTTAGTGTGTCGTTGAAGACTTCTAAAATTTGGTATTGTTCTAGACTGCTTTAGTACAGCAGATTGTTGTGGTAAAGTGAACTGAAAGAGTTGGAGATGGATTCTCCCTTTTACTTTGTAATGTGAATAGGGTTAGTTTATGTTTTATACATGTTTCATGTGTCATTCTGTGCCGTTGCTTCTCTCTCTACTGGAACTGTTTGTTGTTATGCGCGTATGATAGTTTACTGACTTTTTTCAGGGTTTACTAAACATTTGCAGTCGGAGGTATACCAGTCGTTCATCTAGTTCGTGTCATTCACGTTTGTCGAGTGAACAATACCAAAAACTTTCCTCTGGACCTGATTTGACCGACTTTATTTCAGGGAATGTGGACGCGGAAAATACCCAACAGACTTACACAGGTCAACTTAAAAAAGAAGGAAAGGAATGGTAATTCTGGTTTGAAGTGATTTTTGTACACAGTTTTCAGTAGTTTCTTCTGTTTTTTTATACGGCTTGGACATAAACAATATGAGTATAAGTTAGTTGACAGCATACAACACAGTAAACAAGTTCATCCCTTTGGACTGTCGTAATCACTGAGAAAAATAGTGGCCTAGTGTTTATGGTGTCGAACCTGTTAGATGAAGGTCACTGGTTCAAATCCTGGCTGTATTCCAACTTATCACATTTCCCGTCTTTGGAGTTTTGTATCAAACTTTGATTAATTGTGTGTTTGTTTCAATGAGAACTAAATATTTAGTCGTTTTCAGAAATATGGTGCACTCACTAAAAATCCCATTACTATAACGTCTGCGAAACAAATGTACAAATGTAGGTTCATAAGCCAGTCGTGAGACTTAAAATAAACTTGCTTTAAAAATGGGCTGGATCCATGTAATTCAAAAGAAAAGTAACATTTTTTGGAGTAATTCTCAACATTATTTGAAAAAAACTTGCTCTTTATTTAATCTTGTTCTTGCGTGAAACTAGTTCAAGTACAATAAATAAGAGTAATTCAAAATAGATTAAATTATATAAGGTGGTAAATTAAAAATATTTTCTGGGTCATTAATGGGTAAATCCCAAGTTTGCTAAACCTGGCTGAGCCCGTTAGTCTTGGTAATTTTTCACTTACTAAACTGTACCAGCATCTTTTTTACAACCGTCAGACCAGCCTTTAGGCCTACGTAAAAGTGTATAATTAAGTCTTAATTGCCTTACTCATAAATATAAATATTTGCACTAACTATGCGCTTTTTTGTAAAAACTCATTTGCAAACTCAACTTTACACGTCTCATATCCATCTAATATATGTTTTGCTTAAAAATATTTCTGTAGTAGCAACCAATTAATGCCTGTTTTCAAGTGGTTTGTCTTAAACTGAGTGCATTAAGTGGTATTGGTTAATTTGAAATGTAACAATTCACATTCCTAATTCTACATGAATTCGTTGAAATTAATATCACAACAAACTTGTTTAGTAATCATTTAAACTCTTTTAGATTAAGATTACCTCCATGGCTGAAGACTGAGATACCAATTGGGAAAAATTACGCAAAATTAAAGAAATCCCTTCGAAATTTAAAGCTAAACACGGTAAGGTGTATGTGTCGTTATATGGTAGTTGTGCTGACAAACAAAATTGTCATTTGAGAATGCCTTTTACTGTATTGTGAGCTTATTTGGCTTAAGTGTTAATTTTTTTTAATGTAAATGTGTTTCAATATGATTTAAATGCTATCTTCTTAAGAAGTGCTCATTGAAAAGATTGACTTAGCTGTAACAATTCTGCTTTTTATATCTGCTATATGTGTTTTGTTACATCCTTGTTTAGGTTTGTGAGGAGGCCCGCTGTCCAAATATCGGAGAGTGCTGGGGCGGAGGTAAACATGAGATTGCCACTGCAACTATTATGGTAATTGTTTTTTTTTGTTCTATAGTTTGCTATTTTTAACTAAGACAAACAATATTCTTGTATTGTGATTTCTTGTGTGCCATAAAAAAATCTTATTGCTTACTAGGCTCTGTTGACAGTATAAATGGGAGATTGTGTTCTGTGTCTAAGTATGGTAATTTTAGCTAATTGTACAACTTATTTTGATTTTTGCTTGTTATTGTGTTTTATCTTTTTCTGCAAATATGGTCATCACAAAAACAGTCAGAAAGATTGTGCTATTTCTGACACTGGGGAGTTTTTTTTAATTCTTCATGTGCTGGTACCATTGTGAAATTCTATCGCCAACGAATTATTTTTCTGTAATCATATTAGTTCCTTAAAAACTCACATTTCTACTAAGACATTCTTTGTTACTGAAAGATGGAAAGGTTTGTCTTAAGTTTTGAAATGCATTTATATCTCAGGCGCCATTTCCTACTTATTTCTTACTTTCAGTAAGTTTCTGTGGACATTTTATTAGTTTACTTTCTATACTACATGTATTTTTACTTTGAAAGATGATTTTTAGCTGGAGAGCTAATATACCAGTTGGCTGCGTCTAAAATATAATAATACATCTTATTCATAGTTCTGGCAGATGGAGCATTCCTCTTTCTATAATTTCCTGCTGTTGAAATTTGTTTCTAGGAAAGCTAAATCCTAATTTTGAACTCTGATAAATATAAAGCAGCTAGAATTGCTAAAAAAATATGCACTGCACAGTTATGATTGTTTTACTTTTTTACATTTCTTTTAGTTAATGGGCGATACCTGTACAAGAGGTTGTCGTTTTTGTTCTGTCAAGACAGCAAGAGCGCCACCTTCTGTTGATCCAGATGAGCCTCTGAACACGGCAAAAGCAATAGTAGAATGGGGTCTTGATTATGTTGTGCTTACTTCAGTGGATCGTGACGGTATAAGTTGTATACACACATAATTATCGAAATTTTCAAGAAGCTAAATTGAATTGCTTGACTCCGTGCTTATTGACTAAGCTTTTACAATATCTGACATGTATTAGAACAAGCATGTTAACTTTTTTGTTAATTTGTTTGTAAATTAAAAAACCCTGTCTTTCTTTATAATAATTAACATTGACAACCATCAACCAGCATCTGATTTATTTATACATTTGAACACATTGCAAACCGGGATGTACTAAATGTGGGTGGGGACACTGAACCACTGCAGGTGTCAGCCATGAACAGGTGACTGTAGCCCTACATCCTCCCAAAAAATAGCCAGAATTATAATAGCCACTTAAACTGTCCGATTAAGCATTCCATCAGGCGGCCAGTCTTCCATTCAATACTAGCTTTGACGTTGCTTAACTGTGGTCCTTAAACACATCGGGCCACTGCTGCTAACAATGACCCAGTGCAGGAGTACTTTACTAGTTAACTGTATTAGCCATAATTATCTGCAAACTGATACTTACAGCTAAATGCAGTTACTCTATTGCCACTGTTGCCAATATTAAACACTAGTGACCGCTGAATGGAGTCCATTCACGCTACACTGAAGCAGCAGCCTAAGCGGTACCATCTTACTACATCATTTCTATTGTTTTTTAATGTTGGTCTAGCAGCATTGAAACGTACATGACAAGATGTTGTTTCCAATTCTCAACTAAGCACTGAGCACTGCTTTAAAGGTGTTTTAAAGCATCATGTACTACCATTATCTCACAAACACTTTTTGTAGTTTTTGATACATATATATTTTACACACTTGTAACAAATGAAAAAGATAATTCCCAGTTTAACTTGCATAGAAAGATCTTATTTTAGTTGCTTTATCCAAGTGTAAGAATTAACTCAAATCTAAGTTCCATTTTAATACATTATGATTGTCGAACTAGTTTTAGTTCTGAGTTTCTAGAAATTGAATTAGTTGCAAGAATGTTAGTTTAGATTTATAATGAACCAAGGTTACTTATGTCTAATCCATTAAAGTATTTTATCTATCTCTTAAATGGCTACATATTATAAATTAAACTTATCATGTTTTGTAGATATGGCTGATGGTGGAGCAGCACATTTTGCTCAAACTGTTGTCGAAATCAAGAGACAGTAAGTAACGAAATTACATGACATTTTTCAAAATTTAATAACTGGAAATAAGCTGCATAAGTTACAGATAGATAATTTAGTAAAGCAGATAATTCGATAATGTTATTCTTCTAGAAATCAAAACATCCTTGTTGAGTGCTTGTTACCTGACTTTGGTGGCAACAAATTATCGGTGGAAAAAGTTCTTCGGTCTGGTTTGGACGTGTATGCACACAATGTTGAAACCGTAGAAAGGCTTACTCCGTATGTATACAGTTTCGATTGCTACTAGTACATTGCAGAAGGATTTTTTTGGAGTATCAAATTAATCCCACCCCCTTGTGTTTTATGTAATAATGTCATAGTTTAATAGTACTTATCTGTGGGAGGAAACTGACATTCTTTTTTTCCTGAAATAATTGACAACTAACTTAGGTTTCTGCATCTTCAGTAGCTAAAATGCTGGTCCTAAATGGACTTACTTCGACTGATTGCAAATTTTGCTCATCCTAGCGATTTTAGTGTATATTTTAATGCTCTACACCTGCGTCCATTCTTTTGATGATCGACTCGCATTCAGTGATTGATTAGTAATCAATAGCCATTCCAATTTGGGTGTGAAAAATGCCAATTCCAGTCAGAAGAAGAGAAATTCTGAGTTATTCACATATGAAAGTTTGAGTAATAAGAAGTAATCAGTAATTAATTTCAATGAAAGGCACCAAAGTGCTCAAAAAGTTTGCTGAAAAATTGTGAAATTTTCTTTTCATTGCCGTCTTGTGGGCATGACTTGTTACACTGGTTAAGGTCAACGGTAGCAGCATCTTGCAGTAGTGAGATTCATCAATACCTGTGTAAGGAATCTTCTCATCAGTGTTAAATTGTGTTTCATAGATGCATTCAATTTCAGATTTGTCCGTGATCCAAGGGCTAGATATAGGCAATCCCTAGATGTTTTGCTTCATGTAAAGAAGGTCAAGCCGCAAATGATTACAAAAACATCGTTGATGCTTGGACTAGGTGAAACTGATGAAGAAATATTCAAAACAATGCAAGGTAGAGTAAAACTATTGTTGAATCTTTCAAGATTACAGTATACAGATTTGAACTTATAGATTCAGCCACTAGTGCGTCTTATTGTTTTTGGGACTCCAGTCGTTGTTCTTAACATCATTAAGAATGTTGGTGGTGATTTATTTATTTCATTTAACATTGGTTTGCAATCTCCTCAAAAAAGTAGAGATTATTTGAAAATACTGAGTGGGTTATATAATGAAAGGAAAAGGTTATGCAGTTGTGACACTTGTACAAAGTAACATTATGAACATACATGTATCTTTTCTTTGTTTTTTATTAAACAGATTTACGGCACATTGGCGTAGCCTGTCTCACTATTGGACAGTACATGCAGCCTACAAAACGTCATCTATCTGTACAGGAATATGTTACGCCAGAAAAGTTCAAACATTGGGAAGAAATTGGAAAGCAGCTAGGTTTTGCATACACGGCTAGTGGGCCACTTGTAAGATCGTCGTATAGAGCTGGAGAATTCTATATCAAAAATCTGATTGCTAAGCAACGATCTTAGCATTAGAAACAATGCAACATTGTAATGTACTGGTATCTTTGTTTATTTTGTCACATACAAGAAGTGTAAAGTTGTTCAGTAATACTTCGTAGCCTTTCATATTGACTTGTTACATATATTTAATAAAATGCTTTTTTGTTATTCTTACATTACTGCGACGGGAGCAATATCTTTTTGCTATACTTTGAGAAAGTAGTAAAAATTTGTCTTTTTTAAAATAAGGTAAAGTAAGAATTCTTAGGTGGGATGTAGATTAACAGCTTTCGAAACTGTGAAGTCAGAAATTATGAATTAGTTTATACATAACAACATTATATATATTATGTTTCACAAAACAACATACATAAAACATTCACAATAAAATATGACATCTATTTATAACACGTAGGACTAATTTGAAATAGAAGCACTTTGATTAGCATCACGTTAAAATTTGCCATTTCTACTGTTGCTTAAAATAGAGTAAAAAAATAAATGTGTGTTGGTATATACATATAAATATATAAATAAATCGCTGAACAGTAAGAAATATAGGAAAATTCAAAACTAGGAATGATCTTAGCAATGTCCAATTAGAATTTGAGAAGTGACAGTTTGTAATTTCTTCTTACTTATAACAGCTTTAACTGTTAAATTACAAGATACCTGATTAAGACATGTCAAAAGAATATCAGTTACTTAGATAATTATTAGAAAGACGTGGGATGAGTGATACAAGTGACTGTCTTACAAACATCACCTCGTGCTTGCTCTACAATTGCTTTACCAAATATGGAATTACTAACGATACAACATGTTGGTTTCTAACTTTCACAAATACTACAGAAACCAATAAACTAAAGTTAACTAAAAAGAATGAAGCAGAAACTTGTTAGACAACAGAGATATCTCTTTGGTAAAACGTTTGAGCAATTCATAGAATGGTTACTGTCCATTGCAGGGACTAAGATGCATGCTGTGCTAATACCTCAACTGTTAAATCTAATTCTAATATGCTATCCCAACCTTAAATGTTACCAAAGTCATGTAATACTGCAGCTACCATAAGACAGTTCCTCTTTGTAGCATCACACCGCTAGTCATAACATTCTCGCAGACTATTTCACAGTCTATGAAAGCAAGCAGCTACAGTTTTCTTAAAAATCAAATAAGCATATAATCTTTAACATCTTCTGTATCCTTGGTTCATTTATATCAGAAAAAATAGACTGGTTCACGGTGACTACTAATTACACTAAAATTTTTTTCATCCACAAGAAATTTCAACAACATACCTACAATAACAAGCAATCTACTCTACAGTAATTCAACAATAAATATATTAAGACCTATTATGTCATACTTATGACTATCACAACAAATAAATGCGCTACACTTATCAATAGACCATATTATATGACTAGAGACAACATCGTGCTCATAAAAGTTCTACATGGATCAACTACCTTCTGTAATGCTGCTCTATATGATGTGTCAATTAGTGTTTAAAAACTGCAAGTGTAGGTTGCCACTAAGAAGCTTAAAAGTTGTTTAAAATCCGCCTAGTAAATGATGTTCAACAACATGACAGTCCTGTAAACATGCAAATACATGAAGAATTCTATTAAGAATATGTGTTACAGATTGTATCATAAGATTGGTTATTCACAATATACAACACTTTTACTAAGACGGTTATGACAAAGAAGTTTTGGCTCCTGTTCTTATGCAAAACAAGGTTTGCCTTCTATTATGCTCATAAGCTATGTTTGCAGAATTCCATTTTCTGTATTGACTGATGCAGCAGCTAAGCTGACTACAGTCCTTCAGGTTTAGACTTTGTTGTATCGTAAACTCGAACCAGTTGTGACTGTGGAATGGCACCATGCTCCTCCTGTGAGAACGCATAACCATCTAGAAAAATAAAAGTAAAGCTTAAATGTAAATTTTCTTATTAAATGGTATCCATCATCCTAGTAGAGGCCTTTGTAAAAAAAGACCCACATTGTCGTGCAGTTCAGTTTCTCACCTTTCAAAAGCACAGTAAATTTCCCTCTAGGAGTGGCCAATTTGTGCCCATTTTTTGCAAAACTTCTTAGTTTGAGAAAATGGAATACGCCAAGAGTATGTAATACCTGTTGAAAACTATCTTCTATGTTGGGTGTAGTAGGTATAGTTAGATTTCACAGGAGGCCCGTAACTTCTCCCAAGAGGCATTTTTCAGGACCTAAACTCCTGATTTTTTTCAAAAGTTTGCCAAAGTACCAGTGCATAAAAGGTCGTACTGACACTTGGTGTGGTCGGAGGGAAATTTATAGCTTCTTCTTACAAATGCCTCAGCCAGGATGAGGGGTTACGAGTTTCGGGCAACATTTTTTCTGGACCATTGTATGAAAAAAAAAGTTCAATTATAAAATTTTTGAAACTGCACGACGAAACTACTAATGTTAAAATACGGTAGCACAAACATTCATGAGAAAGTTAGAACTGGGCTGAATAATGAATTATAAAGTATTACATGTCAGTATTCTCATCTCGCGTGTTGCTGGCACAATTACTTTCACTACAATATGGAATCCTAAAAAGCTTTAGAAAAGCGCAGTGGTTAAAGAGATATTTGACAAAAATCAGAAAGGATAATTGCAATACAGAAAGAGCTGAATGCAGTTATTCATTGTCTAGCAAGTAATGATATAATTAATAAAAAGGTGTCTTTCATTCATTCAATTACGGTTTTTTTCAATAAATCACCAGTATCTGATGCTGCATGCAAAAGCAAGATTTTTAATGAAATTGCAATGCTACAAAGCTAAGTTTCACTTTACACAAAATACTTCAGAGGAATATAAAATATTTATTGGTCAAACATGTTTACTTTTTTCAAATGTTCTATACATTGCATCAATTAAAAAGCTCAAGATACAATGATTCTATACAACAAGTTTCTTTATCTTGCAAAGTGTGTTTCAGTGCAGCTTAAAATGCATCTATTCGACTAAAAATGGCAAATACACAGAAAAGCACACATAGATGAAATAGAAAACCAAAACGCTAATCACTTCAAATGGCAAGCATTTTTGAAAGAAATACAATTTCTGTAAAAATACTTTGTCAGTTTGCAAAGGCAAACCTAGACTCCGTCGATGTGGAAATATGCTAGGACGTTAAAAGCTCACTTTCACTCATGAAATAAATTTTGGAAAGTTAAGTTCTCTCATCTACCAAACCATTTAATCAACCAATCAACCATCTACATTTTTGAAAGTCTTTGTTGCTTTTAACCAACTACGTTAATACTATATTTTCTATGAAAAAGCTTTTAGGCATTTATCGGTTTTCACAATGAAAATGTCTTGATGAGTAACAAAATGTAACAAATTACATAATTGGAAACTAGTGATGAATTTGCATTTCAACTGTTGTTTGCTGAGCAAGCACTGAAAAACAAACAAAAATTAAATTTTTTTATAAAATGTGCCCGAAATGTGGCTGACCTGCTACGACGTGTTTCTGCTAAGCTATGATATGTGGCTTCTAAGCAAATGTGCAATATAAACAATGATGGCCCACAAAAAACTAACATTAGACTTATATTAGTGATTTTAAAAGGTTTGCCAAGAAAACTAAAAATTCACTTTTTGACAGTTGAATGTGAGAGATCTAGAAAAGAAAGCAAACGTGAAGTGGCTGCATTCACAAAAGAAAGTGAAACCTTAAGCTAACTGAAGCTGGCAAATGATCATAAAATCACCGTATCTCAGCAATGGCGCCGAAGTTTGGGACGAAGTTACCGTGAATACGGCTTGTTGTGGAGTTACTGAAAAATCCAGAATACTTGTGTTATTTATTCCAGTGAACCATGCTTAATAATTTTCACAAGTCGGCTAACAGATACTGATCCACAAACACTTTAAATTAAAATTACACTCATGCTTAGTCAACAAACAAAAAGATCAGGCAAACCAAACAAAACTAAATCATTTAGGAAACAAATAAAAATTGCTTGATTAACTGTAGTTGGCTTCTATTCTACTTACGCTGTAAGTCAATCTGTTGTGACGGCGGTACACGAGGTATGCGGAACACAGTCTTAAGTAAACGTGCAGTTTCAGTTAGTGTCTGCTTTGTGGCCTTGTAGACAACAGTTGCCGGATCTTCATTAGCCAGCTCTTTTGCTCTCACTTCTTCCATTAAAGTTTTGAACAAAGTTCGTTTTATACTAAAAGCAAAATATTATTATAATACAATATAATATTAAGACCCCACCTCTTGGGGACGTTTATTCTAAACTGTGTGATGCAATCTTTATGAAAACTCTCTATAAATTATGTAAACACTCTAATCTTGCAAATGGTAAGTATTCCTACCGAAACCAGAATGAATATCTGTATACATTTGTTCTTTATCATTCGTTAATTTTTTGTTTGCTACAACCATGAACATTGCTTCATGATATTTATTTGTTTGCCCCACGGCCTTCAAGTACCCTTCTGCTGAATTTCTGAATCAGCATTTAAAAAACATTTTACAACAAAAATTTTAGTTACTTTTAAGTAGTTACGTGATTACATTTTAAAACTTAATGCATCCAAATAAACATACCATTTTGGAAAATGCTAGTTTATTTACTACACTTGAAAGATTAAAGTGATTAAAAAACACTTACACTTTATATGAGATATCTCCTAATAAAGAAACAAATGGAACAAGGAACAGGCCCATCCAGAACATCCCCGAGCTGAGCAACATCTTATCTTCACCCATCAGTTCTGAGCCAATTGGAATGGTTGGCCAGAAGTTGCAATAAATGCCAAGAAACAGAAACCAGCTCAGGATGCTGCCCCACAATGCAATATGAGTAATCTGTAACAATAAATGAATGTTCCACTGGAGTGTGACGAACATCAATAGTATAACATATTAATGTTTAGTACAGTGTGTGTAGTATACCAAATTAAGTTTTTAAAAAATTTGTTTTAAAAACTACTTAAGGTTAATTCTTAGATCGGAATGGTCAGTTTTTTACCTTAAAGCAACAAAGAATATGTTAATGGACCTTTTTTGTAAATTTTTTTCCTCATTGTTTCCTCTAATCGGTAAAGCATGGGCATCATTCTGCATAGAACAAGAGTTTTTGCCTAATCTGATTCACTGTAGATTAAAAATGATAATAAAATTTCGACTGCATAGCGCAAACGTTACAGTGTATAAAACGCCAAATAAGACTGAGTTAACATACGGATGTCCAAGCGTCCATTTCCAGACCAGCCTTGAAGCAAACAAGGACCAGCGTATACTGAAAAGTAAGAGTCAGACATTAAATTTTTTTAGGTTATAAATATAAATGTTCAAAGAACACGATGCGAGAATTTCACACATATTCTCATATTACAATAGCAACTGTGTAATTTGTCATTATTACCATTAGGTAGGCGTTTTGTTGTTTGAACATTTTCGTTTGTACGATAAACTGAAAATAATTTGTTATAAACAGAAATAGTGCTTGAAATTCAATAAAACTGAAAAATTTAAGTAAAAACAGACTAAATGCGACAAAAGCTAACTAATACTCACAGTATACACCAAATTTCCAAAGAAGTAGTTACTAGATGTACGACCGTTGGCCCATGCCACCTCTGGAAAAAATTAAATGTCTGATGTAGTAAGAAGTGAATGTTATACTAAGCTTTGCAACATTTCGCGTGCTCACAGGTTTAAATGCTGTGTGTTAGTGTTGTCTGATACTACATAATAAATATCGGAATACACAGATATTTAACACAATTCCCCGATATATCAAATTGCAAATATTTGCTTATATATGTCAACTGATTTTTATAATATTTTACAAACTTTCAATAGTTGTAGTGCTTTCTAAGAAGTGGTCACTGTAGCTCTCGCACATGCATGTGAACTTGCTTGGCTGGCGAGCAAGTATCACACAACTAACATGTATAAACTCATTAACCTTCAGACAACCTCGTACTGCTCTGGTCCAACACTCAAACCTATCTAGCAGTTGATGACTCATGCTGTAGAAAAGGGCTGAATTTAACTCATACATAACTGTTTGGGACTTCATTATTGATTTTTCGCTAGGCTGTTTTAATTTTGCTAAAGCACGAATTTTAACCTTTTCTTATTTTCTTTCATGAAATGATGAACAAGGTTCATGAGGCTGAATTTCATTCATGGCGTTGTCAATTTCACTAAATACGTTTCCTTTTCTAAAACTGTATTACAGTATTGAATATGCATT
Source organism: Tubiluchus corallicola (assembly GCA_030141605.1). Classification (NCBI taxonomy): domain Eukaryota; kingdom Metazoa; phylum Priapulida; class Priapulimorpha; order Priapulimorphida; family Tubiluchidae; genus Tubiluchus; species Tubiluchus corallicola. The sequence continues at coordinate 169,154 of JAQGDQ010000024.1, forward strand.
CTGTAATATACATTATCACTAATTAAATATATAAAAGTAAATAAATTTAGGATCATCAGTTTGAATAGGCAAACTTACAAACAAAATTTGAGCCTGTTTTATACAGCTCTTGTAGGCAAATACATAAAAAAGATATTATAACAGGAAATTTTTTGCAATATGGATCATATTGAATTAGCACCCAAGGTTAAATAACAATATTATATCGGATGGGAAAAACAAATATCGAACAACACTACCGTGTGCAAGGTAGAGACGGATAGCACACATATCAAATCACTGCTTCAAAATGCATGTCGGCACAGTGTCTTACTCATTAAGGAAGCAATTGGCAACCTGTCTGTGTTTACATTTCTTCAGTTAATTTACACAATCAAGTAACATATGCGGTCTTATTTAATTGTTATAGTTGTCAAAAATTTTAATTAACTAACATGAAATAAAATCTAACAAATTAAAAAATACTGCAGGCTTTTCTTGCATAATTTTATTATAACATTAAGTCGCAACGTGTTTTGTTCCAAGGACAGTTTCAGGATATCTTTGCTTTCACCAAGTGCCTACGTTCTATATATTAAAGTAATTATAAAACAGAATTCTATTTACAAAAATGATCTTAGATAAAGCTTACCTTGAGTAATCAGTGACCAAGTTAACCAGAACACAAGTATGGAATGTACCACAGCACTGCTGACCCACAACCAAAACACCTACAACAAGATAAATTCTGTTGCACGCAACCCCTGCCAGCAATCAGCATTAAATGATATTTATTATTACTCTAGTTATATGTGGATGAAAGAACAAAAGGAACTTCTTACTTACAGGCACTCTTTCAGTACAGTGGACAAATTAGTTGACTTTGTAGTGTTTTGTGTAAAGAATTTCCGAAAAGAAACTATAAACAAACGACTGACAAATCAATAGGTGTAAAACTGACAGCACAGCTGTAATAAGAACTAGTCATGACAGAATAATATGATACACAGCTTTAGAGCCTCAAAAGTCTTCACTTAGTTCTGCACTGCTTTAAACTCACACAAGTGTACGAGTTAAAGGTATTCTGAAAAGACATATTTAGTAGTTAAAATTGCAACACTTTTACCAATATCTTCAAACGTAAAAGACTCAATTCATTTCAAAAAGCACTGAAATCTAACTTCAGTCATTTTCATAGATCATCATTAATGTCGATATAATATTATACAGATTAGCAAAAGACAGATGAAACAGATTACCGAAATGAGAAGCATCGTAATAAAATGACACGCGAGTTCTTATTATTGTAGCCATGCTCGACATCGAGTTTACGCTACGTTGAAAATGACAACTATAACCTAGGTTTTGCACGATTCTTTATTTCCCTATTGGCATTTAAAGTTTGAAAAGAAAACATAATCACAATTTTATATGTATTTAAATGCTGACAGTTTAACGCATACAATGGGTATATACATTTTAATGATCTGTAAGAAGTGCTACATTTTTGCTCAGTTTGAGAACTAACTAAAAACTTGAATACTGTTTGAAAGTACCTTAACATTAAACATAATTCCAGACTGTGAAGATTTGTACAATGCGGGAAATCTTAGCAGATTTTCTGCACTGCAAGTTCTGTCGAATAAACCAATCACCAATGGTGGGCAAGCCGTGAATATCTGCAAATAAATAAAAATTTTGTCAGTTAAATTGAATTTGTGATAGTTGTTGATATTACAAATAAAACCACTTAAAAAATCATCAACATATTTAACATTATATTATTGGTTTGCAATAGTGTTGCACCAATGTTCATTTTATTGCTTTAACATCTTACGCAATATAAAATTAATTTTGTAGGTTGCTTTGAAAATATGTGTGAATTTTAGCAATATATAAAACACTCACTACATTGTACATGCCAACTGTCCATCTTTCGAATAATGTTTGACCAGAAAATCCACAGAGCATGGCAAACCACAGCTAAATTAAAAAGACTATGACTTTTACCAAAGCCAAAACTGTACATTCTGTGAAATTGTTATCAACAAACGACAAACCAGCAAAGAATTACCGATAATAATTTGACAATAATTTTAATGAGTGGCTATACCTAAATAAAAAGTACTTCTAGCTTTTTATTATAAAAAGAGATGCCATCGATTTATAAGACAAAAACTTGTAAACAAACGCATTTAATCCTAGGGAATTCATCAAAAAGTTGCTAGACTTTAAGCTAAATGAGTTCACTAAAAAGTTTACCTCTATAACGTAAAGACAAACGTTTTTATGAAACGAGTAGAGGATAAGTTTAGTGAGTCGACTATAACTCCAGGCTCCATGAACAAATAACAGCTTCGTGAGAAACCGAAACTATACAGAAATAAACAACGTATCACCTTTACTAACTTTTGACAAAATAACTAACCAGTAGTCATTAATTCAATATTTATTCACCCCATGTATCATTATTATTAAATATAGATATAACTTAAAGTCAAAACCCATTTCCAATATGAAGCACAATACAAAGTTTGCCGTACATATGTACTTTCTATAGATTAAAAAAGTTAACTATTATGTATAAAATGCATGCAGAGGAGACACTTCGGTCCATAACATGATACACAAGGCAAAACCTTTTATTACCTGCGCAATGGAGTAATCAGAAGCACATGCCGCTTGCAAACCTTCCACGCCACTGATTCCTACCCCAACATGAGCTTGCTGAAAAATTTGACAAACACCATCACCAGGCACAGCCACCACAGCAATTAAAAAGCATGTAGTTCACATAAATGTCTTGCTCAAGCTTGCCACTAGCACACAGATTGGTTTACGTATCAAGCAACTGAAGCAGGCAGCTTTCAGACACATTTGGGAGTTTTACCTGGTGCTAATTGTCAAAAACAGGACATCACAAGTCACTACACATAACTGTCATCGTAATGCGAGTAACCTAGTAATATATTTCTGTATTCTAGAAGGGAAGAATAATGATCAGCATTCATGATTTGGTTTTATTTGTTATTTTTTTTATATAACCTTAATCCATAGAAGAACATTGTGTTTTTAATGAACGTGGTTAAATAATGCGTAATCCAGTAAATACTATTCCAAGGTGCATACATCTGGTTCACATGTAATTTCATCAGAAAAAAAAACGCTTTTTGCTCTTATGTATTTGTATGTATTTGTTTGTATTTCAAGAATAAATTGAGAAAATGTAGGACTCTGAAATACTTGTACAAAAGTCACAATTACAGATCATATTTAGCAATGTTTTGTTTAGTTTGGATTCAGCATATAGCCACAGATGTAACTTATGCAGCCATGCTACTTATAGCATGTTTATCAGTTGGTTAAGCTGAAATGCTTCAAAAATGCAATGTAAACTAATACAAATCATATGGTCTGAAACCGGCTGACAAAATTCTGGGCTTTTATGTTTCATTGTTTCCTTAAAATTTCCAAATGCCAAACAATCACAAATCCGATGCTGCCAAGCCAAACAAATGCTCAAACCACCATGTGAGGCAACTCAATCACTTACCTGTATCATGGCAACATCATTAGCTCCATCACCGATAGCCAGTGTGACAACATTGACAGTTTTTCTCACCATCTCTACAACTTCGGATTTCTGCATTGGTGAAGTCCTGCCAACCGTCATAAAAACCATAACAAAACCGTAAAACTAATGTTCTCAACTAAATTAACTGTAGCAAATAGCAGAGTAACAATGACGCCTAACGCCTAAATGAGGCTTAATAGCCGAATAAAGGTATGACTATGGGACAGCTTTTTGGAAATAGACACAAAAGTTCAATTGATGCACTTACCGGCAGCAGATAACCGTTCTGCAAGACATGGCGACATCAAGGAAATCTTGTCTTACATCACATGACAAGGCGTACTTTAAACTCTGAAATAATCAGGAAGCATGAAAAAATACCACCCTTAAACATTTTCATCAGATGCAAATACGCTTGAGAATAAACACATTTTAGCAAAGGCAAATAATGCTACCAATTACAAACTAATCAGCTTATAATTGGTTACTGTAAAGGGTTTTGAACAGCATATTTCTCCAGTTACTCAATTTTCAAAATAACACACTGATGGTGATATTAACCAAAGTTTTATAAATCAATCAATGAACACTTTATTTGGCAGAAGTTACCAACTGCAATAATTTTTACCTGACCATCAATAATCAGAGCCACATCTATATTGTCTTTCTTTAAATGCTCTCCGAATTCAGTTACATGCCGATGTACGGTTTCTCGAGTGGCCTGCAATTACAATACAAGTAATCAAATGAGTATCATAAAATGTAATGATAACTATCAGTATAACCAGGAGTATTATCAGCAAGCATCATAAATATTAATATAAAAAAAGCAAAACAAGTAACAATTTTGTGACTGTGTATCAGAATGGTAATGCAGATGCCTCTCAAAGGTTTTTTTTAAAATCACCACTTACATCTAGAGTTTCTTCGTTACAGATAAGCAAGTGCATGCCCTGAGTAAGTAGTTTACATGCATATCCGATGTTGATCGCTGTCTCCTGTTTATCACCAGTCAGCATCCATGTCTTAATGTCGGCCTTCATTAACTGAGCAATAGCTTCAGGAACTCCCTCCTGTAATTTGTCTTCAATGGCTGTTGCTCCAAGTAGCATGAGGTTCTATACAGAGTCGAAATATTAAATTTTGAAATAACAAAACCCAACATAGTTTATCAAAAAATAAATGCAAACCGGATAATAGATATAATCCTAAAATAGGACATCATCTTTTGCTAAATAAAAACCATTCTTTAATGTAATTAAGAAAGTAATTAATTGAAAAGTAACAAAAGTCAAAATAATTAGAATGCCAACCAACAGCCACTAACATGCCCCCAGTTTAGGTAATAATCAAAAGCAGAGTACAGAACATTCGTATTTTGTTCTTATTTCTACCTATGAGTTTGGCAATAACAGGAGTTAAAATATTCAAGTAAATTAACAAAATTATCAAACCCGTTCAATCAGCTCTGCTGCCTCTTCAATCTTTGACTCTCTATACTGTATAGCGATGCTGGCCTGGTAATACGTTTGTTTCCACTCCTCATAAAACGGTTCGGGAATATCTGTCACAGCACAGCATAATGTCCGTAAACCTAATCAGAAAAAAATCAATTTAACTCACTCCTTACTTGTGATTTGTTTGTTAATTAGATATCTCTATGCACTAACTTCTTACTTTGGCACCAACACAGCTTATTATTTTGTTTTTCTGTCCAATCCAGGCACAAGACAATGATGACAAAGTGACAGAAAACTTGAAGACAATGTGCTGTTACAGCCCAGCTACTAATGAATAACTATAAAAACAACAAATAAACATTAAAGGCTTAACTCTTAAATTAAGTTAAATTAGTTTTTCTAACATTTTCCTTGTGTGAAGTCTTGCGATTATAAATAAAATGAAGCGAAGCCTGCAAATGGTATTCAAAATCTTACCACTCGTAGCAAATTGTTCTAAATGAGACAAGGTCACATCTCGGTATGTCTGATTATCACCAAGCCTCTCATAGATGACAGTATCCTGAAAAATAAATCATTGGTACCCTCGAAAATCCAGTTATATCAACAGAATAATTTCAAGGGATCAGAAAAGACAAGAACTGATGAGTTATGTAATGAAAACCAGTACTCTAAGATACTTACGGCACCCTTGCAGTAAAGCTTGATTCTTCCAGACGGTGTTCGTACAATTACTGACATTCTCTTTCTCGTACTAGAAAATAAAGTAACTAAAAATAATTTACTAGAATGATTATTGTGTTTTCCTTGCCATCCTTGGTTAAAACAAAAAGTGTTCAAGATCCTGGTTTCACTTTTGTTCAACACACGAACACACAACACTCAACCTTCATCAGCTAGCTGTCAGTCAACTGCGACAAACTATTCTAGCCGATGAATGTCGAGAGACCAAAAGCTTCTAGCCTGAAATGAACTTTGAAATCAAACAGCAATTTTGTTGACTTTTGCAAAATTTCCAGTTTCAAGAGAATATTAATTTACATAAGAACATGAACTATCACTAAAGATTAGTAACTATTCTTCTTAACAGTCATTTCTAAAAAAACTTACTAGTTATGATTATTTCTTAATTGTTAACAGTATATATAACCTTAAACTTACAAAAATAGAAGAGTTCTCTTACCTAGTGAACTCCAGGATATTAAGAATTTCATATTTTTCCTCACGACCAAACTAGAAAAAGAACAAATACCTAGTATCAAGCTGTGAAAAGTACAGAAACTGGATAAAGTTACAAAGCAGGTTAGGAATTTTAAGGCTTTATCACCATACCTTCGAGACTTCTAGTTGCTATACTCTTTAATTTAAAAGTTGAACGATGTATAATATAACGTAAACACTGGAAGAGCAACTTACCACTTCAACCACGACACTGTCCGGTGTACGAACTTTGAACACAAAGCCAAGTTTTCTAGCACCTTTAACAAGTGCCCCTTCATCTAAAAGCAAACAAAACAATACAAGTTGGGCTTAATGTTGTTCATACACAACTTATAAAACCATTCTACTATGTCAAGTTTCTAATAACTTACAAACAATAAAAGTGTTATTGAATAAAAATCAGCCTTCAGATAAAGATTTTAGTTAAGAAGGTTTTTTGCAAAAAAAATGTTGCCAATGTAACAGTTATAAAAGTTGTGAAGTGTTTGGATAAACTCAACTTATCCTCCATTGCCAAAAACACACTGCTTAAAACAAATGCCATCTAAATGAAAAATTCAATATTTAAAAAATGCATGAGTGATATCAATGATGTACCCGGTGAGGAAGCCTGATATGTGATTTCCACGTCGCCATTAGTTTCCGGTACAACTGAATGACAGATTGCCATGAGTGTGAGAAACTCTCGTATGATTGGTCCGGATGGGTGATTAGTGTTCAAGTTTTCTAACAAGGTCGGATCGCAAAATGACTCCGCACTGTCTATGTTGTCACTATAAAATAAAAAAATTAATTTTCAATGGGTATTTGTCAAAGTTCCAACACATCTATAATTAGACAAAGTAACTAACCATCTGCAGTACCAGGTAGGAGGTATTATATATTTTCTTAGTCAGATGGAAAATGTAACAAATGATGCTTCCTGTTTTTAATTTGAGAGGTTTTAAGTTTAATTTGGTAATCAGGTTATACCAAAGACTTTAAAAATAGTACTTCTTGTCAACAAAATCAAGTTTGTCTTGTACTCTACAAAAAGTTCTTTTAATTTGCCCTCTTGCATAAAACCACATTTTTCATCAACATGTATGTCATGTCTATACGTCCAATGCACTTGCAAATGTTAAACCGAATAAAGGAAATGACTTTTCCAGTCACAACAATCAAAATAACCTCTCCAACAACGACAAAAGTAATATGTGTTATGTGAATATTCCCATATATGAATGAAGATATGCTATGCAATAATACACACCCATATACAATTCCGGCAATACTGCACTTTTTAAATACCATAACATTTCGTGTTAAAGTTCCAGTTTTATCAGTGAAAAGATATTGCACCTATAAAATAGAAATGAGTAAGAACACATTGTTTGCAAACAACACAGTGTGAAATGTCATAGAAAATATCCAACTATAAACATTTACGTTTACAAAAATTAAAAAACTCTCAGATATATAAAATTTTTAATTGGCTTGTTTGATCACATCACTAAATATCAATAGATGTTATAGATAAAATTTAAAATGCAAAGTAATACGCCTAAAAGGTGTTACTTTTACGAATTTTGCAGTACATATATCAAATGATTTGTACATACCTGACCTAACTCTTCGTTAAGATTAGATGTTCTGGCCACAGCAGGTGTATCACTCATTTCGTCATACATGTCTTGATCCTGGAAAATGACAAGTATCGCGTTAAAAAATTTACACAGACAGAAAGGCCCAGTATGGCAATGACTGGTCATACACATACGTACAGAATCAATCAACAAATGACATTAACTTGCTTAGCTTGTGTTCCTGGCCACAGTACAATAAACAAACACGATACTAATAAAAACAATAATAAAATTTCTATAGTATGTTTCAGTGGTATAGTACGCTCTTATAGTATCCTATTTACTATTTAGCAATACATGCCTAAGTCTATAGTTATTATAAGAAGGGATTGATAAATAGTGCGACTGCATGAGAACCTAGCTCATTATCCATGATAGTCTTCTAACACTGTACATACCATATTGATGAAAAGTGCTTGTATAAAGCGAACGACCTCCAAGGTAACTTGTAAACTGATTGGAATGAGATTATTGTAAACAATGATATAAGTGAGAAAATTGTAGCCAAAATTGTTGCTAGACAGTTCTGAAATAAAAAATACAGATGTCACTGTAGACAAAAGTGTTTAACAATTACTGAATGCAAACCAAGTCATCTGGTACTCTAAGTAGCTACTAACCTTTCACATTTTATGAAATAGTATCAGACATGCCAACCATTTGAAGTAAAAATGATTGGGAAAGTCAGAAAGCCAGAGATCAACTCGCCCCTGGCAAGAGTCCCCAAATTTTTTTGGTTTATTTGGATACCAAAAGCAAGTTATCAAAAAATTAAGGCAAAAAATAAAAATAAATTGGGGAAATTTTTGATGTGCTTAATTTTCAATAATTGTAATACCTTTTAATGTAATATGCATTGTGAGACTCATGTACTATATTACTGAGAGTAGTACTGCTAATTGTGTTGTGGTTGGTAGTGATGGCAAAGGAAACCAGGTGATTTGCAAGCTTGCATGCAAAGTCCCAGAATGTATGAGAAATGAAATTCCATGTGTGTGCACATGTGAAAGAGTTAAAATGCATGTGACACAGCCTAATGCGTGAGAGTTGGCAGGTCTGCGGTATGACTGTTACATCCAACTACGAAGATAGACATTGCACTGATCTTACTGAACTGAAAAGTAATGCTTACTGCCTATGGAGCTAATAAAGAGCTCCCGTTTCAGAGAGAATAATGTCTAGAATTTCTTCTGATGAGACAAAGCACTACTATGCTAAGCTGAAAATCTTCGGCGTTATTCAACTTGTCTGTGCCTCATATCAGTTTTACTGACAAATTCAGCTAGTGCTTTTGGGACTGGGAAATAACATGCAGACAGAGAGGCCTAATTTAAAGAAAAAAATGATTTGCTTTAACATTTATTAAACATTTTTGACATTCTTTTAAAAATTATATGTCACAGTAATGTACAAACATACTAAGTTCACTAAAGTTCCAGCTTAAGGTCAAAAAGAACAAAATAAAACGAAGCAAGTACTCAAATTTTAAGTATGAAGCATTTTTAAACAAAAATGAGTCAAATGCGTACCATCAATGCCAAGGTACCAGTCTAAGTGTATGTGCCATTTATTCCACACTTCCCCTGCCACAGCAGAAATTAGACACAGTACAATGAGCACCATGAACATCATCAATATTTGAGTGTTAGTGATTCGATCAACAGTAGAGCGCTTCAATGGTGCAGGACTAGAATTCTGAAAACACAAGATAAATAAAGAATTTTAGTATTGTGAAAAACTAAAATACCAGTCAATTAAAAATTTGAAATTGATTTAGTGAAAAACACATTAATAATTCAAAACTTAAATAAGTACAAACATTATGCCTTTCTTTCTCATACAAAATTTAGAAATTAAGAATTCATTACTATTATCTTTTAAATAAAGGGAGAAACGGACAGCCCATTATATGTGGACAAAAACTGGCCTAAAATCATAAAAAACGGCACATAAAATTTTTAAATCGTTTAAAAAATTATGGAGGCATCTGTGACTTCAGTCTGGCTGTTTTTCCCATTAATCAATAAGATTTGCATATAAGTTGAAAATGAATATGTAACCACTGTGAAAACTCATGATATAGATTGCTTAAACATACATTCGCAAATAATCCAGACAAATTTGGTGCTCTTTTATTTAAAAATTAAACATGCTACTCACCATTACAAGTTTCGTTTCATGCCCAGTATAGACAACAATCCCAAATATCCACTTTGTATTCCGCAGCATGGCGCCTCGTAACAACAACTGATCTGGGCCAAGTGGGATCGCCCTGAAACAAATATATATTGCTCAGAGCAATTGCGGCTTCACAACATTAAAATACTAGTATAGCAATTTGCAAAGCTTTGCTTCAAAGAACTTTAGGAAGTGAATGTTGAGTAATAACCGAACAACACAAATTTCACAGATTAACATGAGAAATAAATAATAGCGAATAAGTTGTTATTAGGACAAATTAATTATCAACATTATCTACATGACAGAATGAGAAATATGCACTCTGTATTTACCATAATTATTATTCTCTTATTATTCCCTTACTATACAAAAAAACTTAAGCATTGATACAGCCAATTGTAAAATTGACCAACAAGTTGATTACACTTAATACTTATTTTTCAAATACTTCTTTTGATTGCTAAAACATTTTTTAAAAAAATTAGAGTAGATATTTAGCCTTTAGACTTTGCTTGCCAGAACTTGCTTTTCTTCATTTGCCCTAATTGCCTAGCATTAAAATGCATAAAAATTCGTTAAAATATTCATAAGCTAGCTTATACACATTAACAAAAAATGTAAAAGTTTGAAAATGCTCCGTGGTTTGATTACATGTTCTCATCACAAAGATAAATTTTAAGCAGCAGAAATAGCAGCAAGGTTAACTGAATGCATGCATAATTTAAGAAATCATTTGAACTTGTACGTACGTGCGACCTGATGGTCGTATGTTTCCAGCAAAGTCATACAGATGTTTGTTCGGTGGTTCACACTCAATGGTTCCTCCTAGTTGCATTAGATCTTCATGACTGAGTAAGTTTGCAGTCTGAGACAAACCTTGTCGAATCTTGAGGTTCGTCTCCCCATCTAAGTTTGATGTCTCTATGTAACACATAGCCTGCGGCTCGCTGAAAAGTTTAGACAAATTTACGTGAAATACATAAATAAAACAAATTGACCATTAAAAGAAATTATAAAGACACTGATTTATGATGAGTTTATAACAACTTGTGTTTGATTTCAATCAATCTCATCAATCACGGGCCCACTAACATAAACCCCTTTCTTCTCTACACCAAAAAGTTGAACACTTATTTAGAGCTATTTTAAAGTACATTGTAAAGAAGTAATCAGTAAATATCATTAAAAGCTTTTTGAAATGTAATCAATTTTAAAGAACTTTTATATGAGTATTTGGATATACTGTCTAAACTGTCTTGTTATTTGTAATAGAAATTATTGGTTGTGAGTTTGATAAACCATAAAATTAATATTTACTATTCCTCGTATGTAATGCTACTATTATATTATCAAGTATTCTGTCACCCTAAGGTCCTATTATAAAAAATTGAAGTTTTAATGAATATACCTTTAGTATTAAATTCCCAAAATAAAAGCATAGAAATAATGGGGCGATCGACCATGTAGGTAAATTTATCTAAACTTGAATAGTTGCTGACCAAACAAAAAACTAAAGGCAAATGCCACAAAAGCAATACGTTTACTTAAAGTTTATTGCATAACTGATAGTCAGTCAAGCATTCCTGCACGTCAAGTATGTGGAGCAGCTTTAATAAACAATAGATAATGCCCATTGACAAGACAATGAAACAGGCAAAAAACGGGTACTGATAGGTTAACATACCTTGAAGCTAACAGCATAAGATCTGCAGGGAAGAAGTGACCATTGGTGACTTTCACAATGTCTCCTACCTTCACTTGTGACCATTTCACAGACGTCCATTGTCCAGCCCGTAGCACTGAAACACAGATCAAAGTGAACTTAAAATTAGAACATAAAAATTATTAAAAAAAAATAAAAATACAGTTATTTTCAAGAGCCACGATGACATATTTCAAATAGTTTAAAATGAAAAACCACAAAATATAATGTATTTACTAAAAGAAAATTTAAAACATGAAATAAAATAGAACTAAGGGGCAAACAAGGATGTCCTTAATAATACTTACCTTGCACTATGGAATTATTCCTCTTTCCATCAGCTTTGTGTCGTTTCTAAAGGACAAAAAACAGAAGATCAGATAAAGACACCTATCTGGTATACTAAACTAAGAACATTGTTATACTGATTCTGGAATTAAAGAATCGCATGCTTTTCACTCTGAAAGTCTTCAGATAAACTTATTCACATGTTGAAAATATTGATAGTCATCAATCATAAACAGTTACCTTACACTTAATAACATTTATTTTAACTGCAAATGCTGCATTTTCTACTTTTCGCACTTTAAGCATATTATAACTAAATACCAAAAAGGAAAGACAGCCAAAAAAATGAAAATCATATTTAAATCTTGGAAGGCTATTTTCTGCAATGTTAAAATGTGCAACCTTTCAGTCTAACATAGTGTCTACTGGATAACATAACAGTGATTTCCACATTCAGATTCTTGCCATGGGATTGGAGAAATTTGATTTCAGTCAACAAAACATAAGCAAATTACGAATAAAAGCTGAATGCTTACGTAATCCTCAATAATTTCCTTGATAGCAGACACCGAGAGAATAAACAGCAGGGGAACCGCTGTTGTATATCGTCCTGTTGGTGAAACTCCTGGAATTTGCTAAAACAGACACAGCATATATAACACACTAAGTGATTAGGAGTTGGTTGGGAGAAACTAATTTGCTGCAAGTGTTAGCATGTTCAGGCATAAAAATGCTAGTTCATTTCAAATGGTCTGTGAATATCAGAAACAGAATAACTGCAATGGTAAAGAGAAAGACAAGAAGAGTGGGTCTTTTACACAAATATTCCAATAGAAAAATCTTTCATTAGAACTATTTAGGTCAAAGTATCTATTAATAAACTATAGTCTATAAGCAAAAATACAAAACATACAGTAAAAATTTTATGGCATTTTAACATAGATACAGCATCCCGGAAGGGTCCAAAGGTCATAGAATGCTTTATTTTGACTAAGGAGCCATCACAAGTGTCTGACATATATGCAAAAGAATAAAAAATTAAATAACTTATAATTTTGAAGATAAAAACTAACTTGAAATTAACTTAATAAGTATGGTAAAATCTACTTGGTTTTCGTTTTATTTTATTTATTACATAATTCTGCTACATAATGCAACTCTGCTACATACAATATACTTAATTTGTAAAAACAAATCTTGACAATTATACGTAACTCTTCACATAACATCAACATACAGGTTACACCAATAACAAAATTAGTACAGACCCTTGGTACAGACTAAATAAAAATGACCTTTTTCTATTCGAATTTTACTAAAGACACCTTTCAGGAAATAATGTGCACATTGCTTGGAATTATTTAAAAATGGTTAAATTAAATGATTTTTGTTCACAGGAATTTTAACTTGCTGCTCAGGAAAGCATGGGATGGCTATAATATTCAGAATGGTATCATATTCACTCAGTTTGTATTAAACAGGCATTCAAAAAGATGTGTCCCTATATAAGTAAATATTTTTTTCAATACACAGCTTCAACTTTTACAAGATTTAACTTCCGATGTTCATCAGAATCAAGACTTTATGAAAATGCCATTAACAGTCCTAAACTGCACATTTGCTCACATTCACATACATGTTTACTTGTCTTAAAAAGGCAGATCTTTCAGAATGTCTAGAAAAACCTAAGACGCAAGTGATGCAAGAGCATTTTCAACAAGTTTGCAAAACATTTACATTGAAAAATCAATTTCACAGTGGTCAACCTGGTACAAAAATGCTCTAAACCAGCAGCTTTCATTAAAAGAATTATAAAATTATAATTGTCAATAAATTATAATTGTACCTACCTGAAGCAAAGCGATGAAAAGAAAGAAGATGTTGGCATAACGACGAAATTGTTCAAAAAGGAACTTTGGTAAAAACGTCACAAAACTGTACTTAGCTGTGCTGAAAATAATGTGGAAATTGCTAAAATATACGTAAGCCAGTCAAAGTTTTGCCATTTTATTATTAATATAGCAAAGAAAATCATAAATAATATAGGCCTAAGCTGTTAATAATACACTAAAAACATTACTATGTAATTTTTTTTTATTTCAAATTCTACTGATTTCTGAAGATTCAATCTGTTGTTTAGATTTTACACTGATAGATTTCCAGCATAGAAAATAAATTTAACAGATTTTCAAGAAAAACAGTTTTAAAATATGCACATTATTCATACTTTCAACTATCTAATAATAAAATAATAATAGTAGAATGGTTTATTGTCTCTTTAGAGATCACACATACAAGTAACAACAACTTTCAAATATAACTTGTGAGATGGAATGACAGAGAGGACCATACGGTCATCACTGCTGTCATCCCATGTTAAGGTGGCTAATGCTGCTGTGAAGGTGGCTAATGTTACTATGCTTATTTATAAAAAAACTTAGAAATGAAAAAATCATAACAGTTGCATACTGAACGAAACTTAACTAAAACAAATTTCAAGCAAAACAAAATCATAACAAATCAAAATAATATCAACATAAAAAATCAAACGAAAATGCAATTGCAATAATACATGCAAGCAATGAAAAACAAAAGGAATCAAAGCAACGGAATTATTTTAAATGCCAAAATTTCATACTAGAAACTCAAAATGCTTCATGCAATTTTAATATCTCTTATAATATACATTCAATAAAGTTACTGACTAGACAGTTGATCAACTTTTATTTAGAGTTATCTAAATCAACATGGTCTATATTTTAACAAAATTACATGAGAAACAAAATTCAAATTTCAAAATTATAATTATTTAAATCAGTGAAAAAAATTCTTTTTTCATGTGGAACATAGTAGAAAGGCACAAAATATACTATAAAGAAAGAAACAAAAGGTGAATGACATTAATAGAGTAAATATTATATCGTTATTCTATATGTATTAATCAAAGACTTTTTCTATTGTTTCTTAAATGATTTATACGACAGATTTCTTAAGTTTGTGTTTAGAATATTCCAGATCAATGTGCTTTGACACCGTAATGACCTTTGACCTAATTTGAAGTTGAACCTTGGTAGAAAAAGAAAGCCTGATATAACAGCTCTAGTGGTGTATGAGTGTATATTAGAAAGTTTTGTGTAATAGCTATTAGACAATGGAGGAGAATGGAGGAAGTTATATTTATGCCTAAACTTTGCAAGTTCTAGTTTATATACCTCTTCTACTTTTAAAATTTCTAATATATAATAATATTGTGTTACATATTCCCCGTGAGGCGCATTAGCAATTATTTTAACGATGTGATTCTGGATTACTGTCTATGGATTTAATGAACTAGAAGCTGCTGTACCCCCAAGCGAGGACAGAGTAACTTATAAATGGATATGCTAAAAACTATCATCTAGTTAACCTATTCATCAAAATAGCTTTAGTAAATATTTTTTGGTTTCTATGCTTTACGTTCAACAAAATAGCAATATACAGCCACCAGCATACCAATATAAAATACAATTTTTTCCTGATATCTAAACTTGTAAGCTTATACAACATTGATATGTGGCAATATACATAATGCACATATGCACTTGTTATATGTGTATACGCACACTGTATTTAATTAACTAAAATAAAATTATTACTGGTTACATTAGATTTTTAAACCAACCTGACTTTGTTGGTGCAGAACTGTATGGGCTGCTCTTTATTTATAAAGATAACTCTCTGTTCTGCTGATTCGTTAACCTCGGTGATTCCAGATGTCCTATCATCTTCATCATCTAACAAAATAAGATGTAATAAAAAATAAACTTGTGATGTACTGTGAAACTCTGCCAATATTTTGTCTCATGCACCACATTAGCAACAGGCAGCAAGTCTTTTATGTTGTACAAGCAGTCCAAGAATTGCAACAACATAACAATCAATAAGACAAGCTCTAAATCATCACTGACATTGTAGGTGCACAAATCTAAGCTAAGCAGTTTCTAAACAAGAAATGTTTAAAATGAATTTGATGTGAGTTTTTTAAATGCACATGGTAATAAGTGGAATTTAAGTTAACATCTCATTTTTTAATAAATGGTTTTCTCTAAAAAAATGAAAAGTAGAATGTTTCGTTGAAATTTGAGTTGAATCTATATGAAGCATTTTCATAATTATATTATGAACTGCAAATGTCAAAATTACTAGTATATAATAAGAAGTGAATATAACAATTATAAGTTCGTGAGAAGTGAACTTAAAGGTGTGCACTTAGTACAACTTTACATTTTAACAAGCAAAGATGCGATTTTAGTCCTGCATTCTATACCCAAATAGGGTAAGAAGAGTAGAAGACTAAAATTGTGTTTGCAAGAAAAAAAGACCAAGCATTCAATTCATTAAAAGTATAACTTCTTCAAATTTAGAGATTTTGACGAGCTGAATAAAATAGCTCCTGGTGCTGGTAAGACTGTAGTATCCAGGCAGTATTGGGTGTGCTATTGATTTTCTTCCACCTCGTTTAACTGCTTAGCTATCCATAACAGCTCTTGTCTAACACTCTGGGACTGACATCTGTTTTACAAGCTAACAAGACTCTGAGGGTTTCATCAACTCAACAGCTGCAGTCCAGCTTTAAGGTCATATTTGATTCGCCTTGAACAATAATTCCATCTCCAATTGAATCTTCAGAAAAATTATTTCATTTTGGTCAGAATGTTAACAATTTCTGCACAGTTTCAACCAGTAGATAAGACAAGATTTGTTTTTGCTTTTGAAAAAAATTCTTTCTCTTTTTAGAATTAACTTTGTTTTTCACATTTATGTTAACACTGTAAGAATCTACTCTGGAGTATCCAAATAACAAGTTATAGTAGTTTCCTTTTCAAAAATTTTGCTTGATTTAGTGGGAAACCAGCATCTTTTTAACATGGCTTTTTCATTTTAAAAACTCACATGAAAGTCATTTTACAACTACAGCATTTAATAATACAAATTACAAACTCACAAAGCACAAGAACTACAAAAATTAGTTAATAATTTTACATTCAAGTTGTTAGTAGACATATAGATAACTCGCATAACTTGTGAATGACACATCTATCCCTAAGATGTGTAATGGGATGAAGCATATATGCACACTACAACAGTGTTTCTCAACATTGGTCTTTTGACTCTATTTGGGGTTGTCTAACCATTTGCATGGGGTCGTGATTATACACCAGTATTTTCAAAAATGAAAATATTTCCAAGCACCAGCCTCTTATGATATACGACGTAACAGCTGGCGGAGTGAGTAAACAATATAGTAATATTTATAGCTATGCATCTATTGCATACATTATTGTAACTTTTCACACAATACTATTTCCTATAATTTTCTGTTAAACTTTTAGGCACTCTTAGCAAACATTTTAGCAGAAGCAAGATCAAAGTATAAAAGTTGTTATTGGCAATAAACAAAGAGAAGGTTCATACTTCACACTGATTTAGATAAGTTTTCATTCAATTTGAATAACTGAATTTTTTAAAACAGAACAGCTTTATCCGGGTAAACAGTTTTTCAATTATTATTAAGAAGAACACCTTTGTTTGATGAAACAGATTTTTAATCATTTTAAATAGCACAGCTTTGTTAAAAAACAGAACTTTGTTTAATTACTTCACTTATGATATCCAGGTTTCATAAGGACATGAATTTCAGTCATTGGATAGGTCGAATCTTAACTCCACTTGGATAAAATCATTTTGTCCACTTAAAACTGATTTAAATACTAGTTTTACTGCAGAGGCCTACTATATTGTTTTAATAAAAAAGTTTGTCCAATTTTTCCATCATTAGGCCTACTATCAATAATCAGCATACCATAACAGCAAAGTATGCAAAGATATGACATAAGCTAGTTTAGGCACAAGAGCACTAATACAGTAGTATTTATTGTATATTTATGCATGGGGTGCAATTATAATTTAAGATCTTTGGTATACATGAAAAGTTGCCATGGTCAAGGATAACATCACTTATTGATAGAAAATTTAATAATGTCATGAAAAATTTTGGGATCCTTGACTAGGGTACAATGTAGTTGAGGGAGTGCGAAGAGTAGCAGCTCCAACTGATCAAAAAGCTGTAAGTTGTCTTCGACCTTGTATTCAACACTCATTGTAATTATTATATAAATATATCTACAACCAATGCAGCTCAACTTGATAAGTTTTTATAACTACACTGTTGTATAACACTCAGAAGTAAATTGCTTAAACCTCAATGTCACACAATACGTCAATACCTTAAACTTCAAAAGAAGACTCTTCGGGTGCTAATGTTGTAAATACGTCATTTAAGTGTATGACTATAATTACACTAGATTTGGATATAATTAGAGTAGATTAGGTAATTAATTTATTTTTCTCCTTCAGTTTACATTATACAGCAATAAACTCAAAAAACACAAAGCACAATGGAAATAGAGTGGTGAAAACTAATGGTTAAGCAGTCAACCACAAAAATTTTTAATAACTAATACTATGATGTGCAAACTGATCGTAGACCTTTTACTGAAACATAAGAGAAAGCTACCAAACCGGATAGCTAACCTAGTTAGTACGCACTAGTAACTAGCTGGTCCAAAATCACAATAATGCTAAAAAACACCAGATAAAAATAACCTCCTAAATCATTACTGTGCACTACAACTAACAAAATTACCTTCGTCAAGGCGCTGCCCATCTTGAATGTGAAGCTTTTTTGATATTCCCGACATCCGTGCAACATCAGTTATCGGCTGCCTTTAATTCACAAGTCATAACTAGCAATCTTTTACCAAATATTCCCAACAATCTGCAAGAAAATGCCGGAAAACAAATTTCCCTCCACCATATTGAAACCACCCTCACTCCTCAGTGCCCAGTCTCACAATCAATCATAAGCTTTAAGCATGGCTGCAAGCCGCAAGCGCTTGATAGTGTTGCCAGATAGAAGAAATTTTTTTCTAAAGGGTAAAAAAGGCAAGAATATAATTATGTCTAAAAAAACTTTCCATACAAAGTTATACCATTTTATATTACACTTACCTGTTTGAAAGACACATATGTAAAAATTCTTAATAATTTAAATCGTTCCCACCAGCTGGTAAAACGTCACTGTTTCGATCACTATCCCAGTGCATGTGGAGATCGAGATAATTATAATAAAAAGAACACATTTTCCAAAGTCCGTTATACAAAAAGCTAATATGGCTCGTGTATCGGAATCCCAATTAAAAATCTTTAATTGTACCAGCTAGAAATTAATCCACAAAAGAACTACGGACTGAGTCATGGACAAAATTAAATAGCGAAATAAAAAAGAGGCATGTACGTAGAATGTGGTCTGGCTTAAAATATTCTGTTAGTGTTATGTTGTGTTGCGCTGCCCTATGTGCATAATACATACTGTAACTATTGTGGTACTATAACTACGTTAAGCTTAGTTGTACTACATGTTATGCCACGTTATGTGTTATGTTATAATATGTTATGCTATGTTATATGTTACATTGTTATGTAATTAAGTTATGTTATGTTACCTTACCTTACTTTACGTATATAATGATATTATGTAATTTATGTTTTGTTATGTCATGGCATCCTAAGGAGCACAACAATATTGTGACACCAATGTTGTGACAACATGGAAATGTGGATTTGCTACAATACTGTACCAATATTTTTAACAATATGTGTAAAGCATGTCTTTCCAACATTGGATGAAAATATTGGTTCAATGTTGTTCTAATATTGGACAAAAATATCCAATATTGTACCAACGTGATGACAATATTTTTCTGAACCTATTTTTTGTCGAGATCCTGATAAGATCGTAACCGTATGGTGACAATATTGTGTGCTGCCTGGTATGTCACCTCATGTTATAAAAGCAAATATATTTGTATTCGCGTCGAATGCAAGGTACGCGCACGCGATTAAATATTTTGGTAAGAAATAAATTGATGTAAAATTGTCTAACGTTAGACCAAGTAAAAGAGACCCTTCATACACTTTGGCCTTCATGCACATTGGAAACAAAGTTGGCAATCCTGCACTGTACACATGTACTCCGTTATTTTGGTGCATCACGAGCATCATGGCTGCAGCCGCTATTAAAATTTTTAGTGTTAACGCATGGGTTAGCAATTTTCATATGCGTACCATAGTAGTCATTTAACAGTCTCGTTCATTTTAGAAATGAAAGAAACGCCTTTATCAACGTGTGAGCGAACCTTTATTTTGAATGCCATCAAGGAGAACTTGGTAATGTTTCATGAAAAAAGGCTGTTTGATTATTACGAATTAAAAACTATTATTTGTAAGTTTGGCGAATTTTCATTAGCAAAGTGCTAGCACAGTCTAGACTTGTTTTATAATTCCTGGTGCTTCTAAAACAAGCATTGGTTACAATGTGTCACTAGTTTCAAATTCAGTTTTAAGTCGGCCATTAGAAAATGGTCTGAGGGTTCTCTTAGTCTTACTTAGTTCTCTATGAGATAACCAGAATCCATCTTAAACTCATGGAACAAGTTTCAACACTATGCTACCAAAAGTCTCTTGCTGGTGTGGTGAGTTTGACAATGACAACATGATAAGTTGTGATACCTTCCTAGGTTGGTTTCATTTTTCTTGTGTAAATTTAACATCGGCAGAAGCTGCAGTTGGCCCAGCAGGTAACTGAAACACTCAGCTGTTGCAGTGCTCAAGTAGAGTTCAAGTAGATGCTCTGCTTAGTTGTTACTAAATGCAAGAATTAATTAAATCTTTGGTCGACATTTGTCATCAACACTTGCACAGGATACAACAGACTTGTTAACCATTTGACATAAAACTGAGCGTGAAATGTAGAAAACCCCTGGCAGGTGTCCAAGGGAGCAAACTATGCCCCTGAGCATTTTACTTTTTTAGTATCGAAATCAAATTAACAAAAAATTAAGGCAAGAAAAAATAAAAAAATGAAGGTAATATTTGGGTACTACTGAAATTTCTTATGATGTTATTGCAATTCACAGTGATTTGTATGTAAATATGTTGTTATGTACACATGGAAAAAGCTCAATATCACCCAAAAATACTTAATTTTTAATTTTGGCTTTTTTGTAACATACATCGTTAGAGTCATGCCACTGTATTAAGAGTAATACTACTAATTGTGTTGTTGTTGGTACTGATGACAAAGGAAGCCAGGTAATTTGCAAACTTGCTAATGCTAGTGAAGTTGTGGAATATGTGAGAACTGAAATTTGATTAGTGTGTGCGTGTGACATATGCCTAATGCGTTGGGAGTTCGCAGGTCTTCTACTAAGGTATTTTTAATGGTGGTAGCAACTGTCACGTAGCTTCGAGATATTCTCTCATTCACTAGGGATGGGACAAAACTTTGCTATTTGGGTACTTCAGATTTTGAATCCGAATCGAACCTTTAATTCCATTATGCCCCCCCGTTTTAATTTAATTGCTTCGGATGTCCGAAATGCAAAGCAGTTTTCATAATTTGTGTTTAATGTACTCAGTTTAGGAGCAAATCCACTGTTAACTAGTTCTTGTGAAATTTACTTAATTTCCCTTCTTACTGGTTTAATAAAAGTTCAATTTTTGCGATGTGCACCTCGCCCTGCTGGCACTTTTAATATGATTGCGAAATTCCGTAAATGTTATGCACCACATAATAATTCACCAACTCAATGCCCGATTGATGTTATATATTTTCAACAGTGACAGAACTTACACATAAGTTTTTGGTTATTGGGCTTCTAAACACAAACAATATTTTAGCACCTATTGAGTTTAATTTCCTTTTTGCTTTCTAAACTGTTTTGACTTAGTTCAAAATAAGAAAGTACAGTCATAAAATTTCTCTGACTTCTTTTGTGCATAGGTCCACTCACATTTTGCGTAGTAATAACATTATCTTCTACATGGCATAAATAAAGATATATGTTTATACTATTTATATATATATATATATATATATATATAACTGCAACTGATACTAAACTGATCCTAAGGTGAAAAGCCTAACTAACATTAAGTTACAAGATTCAGACTGAATTTGGTATTGAAAATTAAGAGTGAATTAAGGATTTACATTCGATTTGGTTCTGGAAATGAAGCAAAAAGCAAAAATGGGCTTCAGATTCGATTCATTTTGCAAATTTAAGCTTCGTGCCACCCCTATTGTCCACAGCTATGCATTGCTCATTTTTTAAAATACTTCTGATTAATTTGTAACAGTGCTGTTGTGATAACTTCTGCTGCTGCTGTTACTTTCTCCACTATGACCAGCAATGATGATCAGTGAGGAATGCATAGTTTCAAGCAAGAATGTGTAATGTAATAAAATAAACAACTTTGTTTTACAGAGGCTAGATGGCCGTCAGGTATATGATTACAGGCAAATCACTATTACTTATGGTATTGATAGAGGATGCTGCCAAGTTTCACTTGGAAAGACACGGTAGTTTTGAAATTAAACCTCTTTTGAACTGTAATGTGCAATTCTGTCTCTGCTTATATTTTGCGGCAATTTATAAATTTGGTCATGCTACAGCCTGCATTTTGAAGTGAGGACCTGTGGATTACTTTTTTTATTTAACTCTTAAACATAATTTTGGTCAAGTGAAGATAGCTGTTAATTATATCTGAACTATTTAATAAAATTAACAACATTGATGTTTTAGAAAAGATGCTAGTACTAAGCTGAGGCTGTGATTATGACTGGAAATGATGACATTGTAATAATTTACTTATAAATTGTAATTTTTTAATCAATGTCTGTAAAAAGATTTATTTTGGATATGTGTATACACAAGATAGTTATAAATCAGTGCTAAACACTAAAGCAACTTTGTTATTTTAGTTTTTTTGTCTTTTAGAGTTTTAGCTCAAGCATCTTATGAAGTAGTTGCCCCAAAGCAAACAAGACCAAATGAAGGAATGCTGTATATCAATTTGGAATTATCTCCAATGGCATGCCCGAGTTTTGAAGTTGGACGGTTTGTTGCTAAACTGTATTACATAGTAACACCCAGATCCACTGTATAATTTCAAAGATTTTACACCTATTTAAATGTAGGAAGCTGCGAATGTAATTTTCATAGTTAAGTGTTGTTTTTCTTGTTTTCTTCCTTGATTGTGTATACCTGGTATTCTTGAATATAAAGTCCATGATAAAACTGTGTTAAATCGAGGATAATAAATTAATTTTCCCTATTTGCTAGGCCATCTGATTATAGTGTAGAAATCAATCGGGCATTAGATCGCTGTCTACGGGACTCGCGTTGCTTGGATTTGGAATCGCTGTGTATATCAGCTGGAGAAAAAGTAACTTATTACTAAATTGCTTTAATTTCAGTAGATTCTTCAGAATATTATATAGACCTATTTAATTGCCAGTTTCTGTAATGTGGACAGTGGCGTAGCTAAAGAATGGTGGGTCTTTTCAGAGGGCACTTTTCAGAGGGTGGCACTTTGATCAAGTGCATTGAAAAAGTTGATTCTGTAGAAAGACACTCCTCAGATAATTCAATTGCCCAGGAAAAGTAATGCTTGTAGCACTTATTGCCAAAAGTTTCTGGCAAAGGAAGATGATAATGTATCACTGATAGTTAGTACAGTAGGCACCGCTTAATAGACTCACAGTTAATAGACTCAATCACTTAATTGACTCAAAAACGCCTGGGACGGGCCGCTTCTATTCAAATATACATAAAAACTATGTAACTATGTAAACACGTAAATGACGCAAATAACTCTGCATAATTGGCTCAATATTTTTCCTTCACCTACTTAAAATAAGATATTTGTATGTGCCAAAAGAGCCTTTCCTACTTTTATGTTGTCTTTACTTCCTTTTGTGCACTATGTTTTCAGAAACAATCATGTTAAGTACCGTTTTGTTTGTAAGAAGGTATGTTTATCATGCACTAATACGCTAGCGTAGGGGTTTTGCTTTGAATCTGTTACCCGCTGGCCCACGTTACCCAAAGAATTTCTGGAAGCTAAACATTTACTCACTTGCCTAGCAGTTTCCTTTTCATGCTCTTGTTGCAAATCACGCTTTCAGGCGTAATGAGTTAACAGTCAAAGATGCAGATACAGTAATCAGCTGGTATTCCTTGTGACTTACAAGAGTAAACATTGTACAACAAATAAGGGCAATGTAAGTGAGCAGACGATTCAGAACTGTTTTAGTCACACACAACAACAGATTTTCAACATTTTTATAATTACGAGAACTTTGTTGGCCAACTTCTTTGGGAAAAAATGAAGAAGCCGACTTTGAAAATTTTTTTGTAATTTTTGCAAATAAACAGACTTAGAAAAGTCTGTGATTTAGAAAAGTATACTTTTTAATTTATTGCTAATTCACTTATATAAATTAATATTTTAAATTTTTTTCTAATTTTTAACTGCACAAAGGAATTTAGGCATTAATTCGTTTATAAAATTCATTAAACACCTTTGCAGTGCATAGTAAGCTGATGACACATAGTTCTATACCTGTAATTGGTTAATAGGTTCAGTCAGTTAACTGGATCAAAAAAACATGTCGGTCCCAAAGTGAATCTATTAAGCAGAGCCTACTCTAATTTATTAGCTTTGTAATATTTACATAGTCATTCACTCTCTACTTTCATAGTTTCTTCACAGTACATGTTTTGTGTTAACTGACGCTTTGCGAAACAAATACATATACATAATCTTTGCTCTGTTAACATTTGAAGAAGCTGTAAAATGATATAGCTTTTGCTTTTTGAAGCGTGTAGGGTGAATTTGTTTCAACGTTTACTAGTACTTTTAATGCTTTATCATTCTACCAATTTTTCTACACATGAAGCGAACAGAAGTGAAGGGTGCTTCTTTTTGAAAGAGGAAAAAGGCTCGAGAGGAATTGTTAAAAAAGAGTGAAGGGGCACTGCTGAAATATCTCAGTCACAAGGAAACTGCTACTGCTAAAACTGAGCCATTTCTGAGTTCCATAATGTTTTTACATTTTCCCACACATTGGTTTCATTTTTGTGTTTGACGTGTTCAGTATTAACATATAATGAAGCAGGTTTAAACTAATTTTTATTGCCATGCAGTTTTTATTCCATCATTAGTGTTTCCTAAAGTTTTTCAAAATAAAGACAAAATTTGCATACATGCTTTGTGAGCGTTAACAAATTAGAAATATCAGTATTTGTGGTTACTAGCGTTTTAGAGCTGAGGCTCTACTGCCACAGGAGATACAAGTTTAAAGTGTGTGGACTGCTTAGACATAACTTGTTGTTGTTTCAATTTCTATCTGCCGTGTCTTGAACATTTTAAAATCGAAAATCAAACAAGAAGTTAAAAATTGTCTGGCAAGTTAATTAAGATATTTGTTGATAATTAACAGCACAAACTGAGTCTATTTCAAACTCACTGTCCAGCTCTATATCTGTAAAACAGTTACCAAAATGTAAACAGTTTCATTTCATTGCTACAGGCGGCAGTCAAAATTCCAGAAAAAAGTAGACTAATTTTTTACACTAGTACTCTAAATCGTCTAAATTACTCAGAATTAGTCGCTGCACTCCTAGTTTTTAAACATCCAAAATATTGCTACACAAGGACATTGTTACACAAGGTGTTGTAGTTCAGTCGGGAGGGTGATGGCAAACTGAAGTGCCGCCCCGGGCGCCTCGAACACTAGCTATGCCACTGATAGTGGATTTGACAGCGCATTGCTAATTTACTTGAAGGTTGTGCATACATGTCATTGTCTAAACAGTTGTTATTTGTTTAAAATGTCTTAACTCATAAACAAAGACAGTTTATGAATTGTCCTCCTATTGCAATCCTTTTGCTAGCATTGACTGGTTTGTTACTGTTTTGGACTGACTGTCACTTTCTTAAAGGATAAAGCACTAAAGAAAGCACTTTTAACTGGCAGGTTACTTTTACTTTGATACGCTTCGGCCAAAAAGATAAAGTGTTGTATTTTTCTTAGGACTCATTTATACTGCCTTTGTAAACTAAATTTCATTTACTAGTGTCACATTTCAGAAATGACTGATTCATGCATTTTTCTTGACCCAGTTTTGAGAACAACTGGATAAATTATGTCAAGGATGCTGTTCCTCTCTCAAGTCCATGATATTGATACTCTTGTTAGTTCAGTAAAATTTTCTGTGCTATTTCTTTTATTATTGATTCTAACTAATCGCTTAAATCCGACAAAATGAATTATGGTTTGTAAGAAAACAAGATGACTAGGATGGTGTAAATAATAACTACAAGTATATTAATGATTTACTGTGAAGCAATTCTATTTGTTATTACAGGCATTTGAAATTCGATTAGATATTCATGTATTGAATCATGAAGGTAACATCCTTGACTGCTGCAACATTGCTGGTATTGCTGCTCTAGTTCATTTCAGGTACATGATAAATTCTCAAGTCCTGGAAACACCGAATAAACTTAATAATAACTGTATTATTCTAGTAATCTTTTGTAATTGTTAAATATTTTTATATTTTTGCTTATTTGTTACTGTTTCACAATTTTAGTACAGGGATTCTATGATTCCGCCATTAAAAGGTTTAAGTATCTACTTTGGTAGTTTAAGGATGCCTAAACTCGAGATGCTTAAACTCACTTGTTTAGGCAGTCATTTTACTTTGTTTCTCAGAATAGACATATATAGAAATATAGAAATAGACATATCGACATATAGTACAGGACTTCTTAAAAATGCAGACACTGGGTACAACTGACTATTTTTTATGAAATTTTGCACGATTTTGGTTAAACCATTGGAAAATATTTCTATATATATTTCTATATATGTCTATATGTCTATATAGAAATATATATAGAAATATTTTCCAATGGTTTAACCAAAATCGTGCAAAATTTCATAAAAAATAGTCAGTCGTACCCAGTGTCTGCATTTTTAAGAAGTCATGTACTGTGAAAATTTTACTGCTTGCATTAGGTCAGTTAGTTTTACATGTGTAAATGCAGTTTTTTAAATTGTGTATGTTTTCATGCATTTGAAAATTTACCTTACAGGCGTCCCGATGTTACAGTCTCTGGGGAAGAAATTACAATAGTAAGTTGTACAATAGTAATTTGAAATTACAATTACAATGCAGTTGCAACATCATATAACTTATTCCCACTGCTTATTTTTATTTCTGTTTTTGTGTTTATTAATAATAAGTTGAACATGAACAAGATTATAAATGTGGCTGGAAAAATAGTTTTTCATGTATTGATATAATGAATTAAAAGCGATGCTATTTAATTTTTTAACTTTACTGTTTATAAGTGAATGCTCACAAGCTAATTCTTTTCAGCGATTTTTTACAATGAACTTGAAATCTTCTGAATCTTATTTTTTACTATTTCTTTTTTATAGCATCCTTTAGATGAGCGAGATCCAGTACCACTGAATGTCTACCATATGCCACTCACTATAACATTTGCTTTTTACCATCATGGGTAAGTAATCCATCACAAAATAATAAAAATGCTGAAGTCAGCATTTTTTGTGCAATGCAGTCCTAAGAAACATCTGATTAAATTTTGCACCCTCTACTAAGGTATTATCACATTTAAGGATTAAAAGGTCAAAGTGTTATTATAACTACTTTTTAATTGAATATGTACGTATGTAAGCTTGTAATAATAAGAATATGTAAGCGAATTGTAAAATTGAATTATAAAAATAAACTTTTTACTCGGTATTTAATGTGCAAATATGAATATTAACATAAAATTCATTGGCTCTCTTCCTGCTTCTCGTGCACAACTTTAGTAAAACTTTATCAAAATGTGGAACTTTTTCTTGTTGATTATGATCTAGAAGTCTGACTGTCACATTGAGGCATTTGCTAGATTTTGTCTTGATTGATAAAATGGAAATGCCATGTATTTGCAAGTTTAAAATAACTTTGATAGTGCCTGTACAGGAATGCCAACCCCTAGAATTAACACGACTGATAGTTAATTTGTTTTTTTTTGCGTGGCTTTGCTTTAAGTCAGTTACTTTAGATCAGTACTTGAAGAGATTTAGAGTAGCTTGATTTTCCTCCAGTGTAAACTAACTGCCTCAAAAGTAAATCATGTTTCTTAGATCATTACGCTGCTACACAATCGCTGGTATATCTTAATTGTGCTATGAGTCCTCCGCTTTTTATTTTATTGTTTTCATAATCATGTAAACATTAGATTTTTATTAACTAATGAGGCACGAGTTGGATCCTTCTTGCAAAAAGGTGTGTATGCATAATGAGTAATATTACTACTATAATATTAATACAACAATACTATTGCTAGCAGCGTCTAGCCGTTGTGCTGTCACGCGTAGAAACGAATAGTGAATGCATGATTTAGGTACACTTGCTTATTCTATGCTTAAAGGTCTTAGTAATGTTGTAATAATTGATATTTTACGTTTACTTTTTTTTTAAATGCTGTTAGTTTTGAAATTATCTTCTTATCAAGAATTGGGTATATGCTTCTCCTAAATAGCCTTGCTTTCTTACAAAACTTGAAATTTGTTTCTTCTCTATATGTAACGTAAAAAAGCAAGTATGTACTAATGAAATAACATATGGTGCAGTAGCTAGAAAAGGAATATAAAATTGAAAACTGTGGGATATTGATTATTTTGTACTCTAGTGTATCACTTCGATAACTGTAGACATTCCTTAAGTATCTGAATAGAAATAATTAATTCTAAGCACTTTACTTGGAAGCTACTTTTGTTCCAATTTATGCAGAATCATAAAATTGAAATACTTTATAAATGACATATTTATTAATCAAAATTTAAAACTGTGTTTCTGGTGTCTCAACCTTACAGTCAACCAAATTTCCATTTTTACTTTTTTCTGTTTCTAGAAATTTCTTATTGGTTGATCCTACAGAGAAAGAAGAGCGAGTGATGGAAGGAAAAATTGTTTTGGGTATGAACAAGCACAGAGAGTTATGCATGTTACATGTCGGTGGTAGTATGTTGGTTTTGAAGGAGCAGGTAACAG
Organism: Tubiluchus corallicola; assembly: GCA_030141605.1. Taxonomy (NCBI): domain Eukaryota; kingdom Metazoa; phylum Priapulida; class Priapulimorpha; order Priapulimorphida; family Tubiluchidae; genus Tubiluchus; species Tubiluchus corallicola. Next base: position 198,208 of record JAQGDQ010000024.1, read on the forward strand.
TGGATTCTACTTTCTATTTATTGTACAGTAGACAAGGCACACTAGATTTAATTCTAAATCTGCTTATAGTTAAGATTATTTGTTCATGTTTTACTACTAAAATTTTATAAAGTCGTAGCAAACTTGATTTAAGGATGCTCTTTGGAACAGAAATGTGCTTAATGAGGGAAATTTGTTATATTGAAAATGCCTTAACCTATGAAAATATTATTTTTGCAGTAATTGACATTGTCCTAACCTATACAGAAGGTAGGTTAGGTATGGAATAGGGAAATACAAACATCTGAAAGGCATAGGTTCTAGTAAATTTCCTGCAGTCCTATGTTTGTTAATATCTACTTTTCCAGCATGATAGTCTGTCTAGTTTGACCAAGTGGTTGTACTTGTCCAACCTTCTGCAAGTCCAAGCGAGAAGTAATGTTTTTCGATGTGGTTATTACTGTTTAAACTAAGGCTACATTTTCCACAATGTTACGCATCTCTCGCCATTCCCTAATAAAGAGGGCAAGTCAGCGAGTTAGGTAAAAGAATAAGTGGCCGTGATGCAATAAATGATGATATGAGTATAGAAAAAAGTAGCCTATTTCTTATAAACGTAAGATACTGATGTCCGCAATATCCTTTCCTGTTAATACTGACACAATATTCCTGTTGTTAATTTTGTAGGTGTTGAGGTGTGCTAACATAGCTGTAACAAGAGTGACTGAAATCACTGAGCTCATTCAGAAAGCTTTGCAGAACGATGCCGATGCTAGGTAACTAGTTGCTGATATAAATCTATCTCTAAAAACTATTTTATAACATATAGAGAATTCCAGCAGTGCTTCTGTAGTCGATGTAGTTGCGTAGTTTTTAATTTCTTACATGCGGTAAATAAGAAGTTAATTGAATAAGCGATATAATACTAATTTGAATATTTTATCATAAGAACAAGCAGGAACTATTTTAAACCCTTATATATTATAATCGTGTAATCGTGTAATAACATTTGTCATATTTAGTTCTTTCTAACAGACTATTACAAACCTTCTTGGCTTGGAAAGTAACAAACAAGGTCGAAAGAGTGCCTTTTCTTAGGAATTTTTCAAACAATTTCTCCACTCTTTTACCCCCCGCATATTCCATTAACATACTTGATTTGTCCTTTTGCCGGAGTCATCCGTTTTACACGATACATCTAGTCATCTCTTATTGTACTTTCTCATGAGTTGCTTGAATATTTCACCTGTTCATGGCACATCAGTCTTTCTTGGTAATGTGCTTCTCTTCTGACAGTGAACAGATCAAGTGAAGGTTATGTAAATATTGATTCATTTTGCTTCTGTGACAGATTATTATAGTTTTTTGTTAAAGGAAGTGAATCAATTCTTTTTTAAATTTTCTATAGCACCATGAGTGCATTTATGCTTTTTGCATGTTAAAATGTCATTAGAATTTTTTGTTATGCAGGTCAACATTGCAAATAAATGGCACTACATAAGACTGTATATTATAGGAATTTCTTGTGTTATTATATGTAATAGTTGATTGTTAACATTAACAACCATCCGATACAACTGTTTAGGTCACGTGGTGAAAAGTTTGGATTTGCTCAGAGTGTTCCTGCAACTCCAAGTATTTTACAACATAGCAAGGAAGTTACAAAGATATCAATAAACAATGTTGAAGTAGTTGCTCATGAAGTTGCAGAGAGCAGCAAGCAAACGCTCAATGATGATTTGGAGAAGGCCAAACAAACACCTGTAAATATAAAGGTATAAAGTTTTGCTAAGTAAAAGTATGTATGATAATGAGACTTTTGATATCATCAATGTGAATGTTGTTTTGTGGCTGCTTATTAAGATATTGTTAACCTATCACTGTGTTTTGATGTCTAGAGCTCGTAACCTTTCTGCTTACACAGTATTTCTAGCTTTTGTTTGTTTTTTAACTTTACAGTTTTAAACCTGTAATCAAGATTTCAATGTCTGAGTTGCAGTTTATTAAATGCAGTTTTTTAACACCATCTTACTCATGCTAATAGAGCATGGTAAATTCTTTTCTATTTTCTATTGCCAGATGTCAGGAACTGGACAAATAGGCATAGGAGGTCCCAGTACTTGGGAAGAGGTAGAGGAATCAGACAGCGATATTGAATTCTTAGAGATTGCTCCTAACAAGCAGAAAGGGCAGCCATTTGCAAAGATGCCGCAAAATAAAGCTGAAATTGGTAAATTTGAAATATTCTTCAATGTTTACAGCTTCTTATGGAAGAAGCTGCTGTTAATTCTCAAAATATAATCATCTCAGTAGGTGTACAGTGTTAAACTAGAATGTCTCTTTATAGGCATAGACTAAGTTGCATGTACTGCCAAGGCTCTATGGATGTTAAACAAAACAACTTTAGCGTCATAATGTGATACTTTTTTTAGCAGTACTCAATTTCAAATAGTATGATCCAAATTATTTTGAATGAGAAAATAACACTCAGCTAGGCATCTTGTATAACGGTGCATTAACAAGTGAACTCATTATTAATACCACCAGTAAAAATACTTGAGTGCATTCAGTGTAACATGTTTAAGCAACTGATACTTTTGGGTTACTCGCTTGCGATGTGACTCTTATAAATAGATTGCCGGGAAACGGTTTCATTCTCATTCAAGTAATATAAAGCTCGGTACTCAATTAATACATAACATCTAATTTAAATTTTTGCTAAAATTAATTGATGACCGTAATTACCATCATTTCGGGAGCATTTAGCAAAGACTGTAGAATGTTCGTGATCATCAGTGGATGCGTTTGTCATTCTGACAAAGTTCTAACATTGTGCGAAATATTTTTGTTGTTGCTGTTATTTTACTGAACTAAAAAGAATCTGATTGTTGCTTTTTATTTACAGTAAATTTAGAAAGTGATAGCGAAGAGGAGGTGATTATGTTAGAGAAGGAGACAAAGAAAGAAGAGAGAACAAGGTGAGGTATTAGGTGTTTATAAGAAATAGAAATGATTTGCTGTGATTAGTAAAGCTGTAACTAATGCAAATTGTGTGCCCATACTGCTTAAGCCAAGAATGCTCTGAAATGTTTAGCCTAAAGTGAAAAGAAATACTTTTAATATTACAAAGAATGGTAATATTTCTTGGACGTCAGTGTACAAATTCATGTTGAAACTCATTGAAACGAATCGTAGCATAACTTTGTGTTTATGAAATACAACATTACTCCTTTTTAGTGCCATGGCCTTTCAAGTTATTTAATTTTCACCATTAGCAATGAAGTTTTAGCATAACCATCACAAATAACACTATATTACTGGCGTGGACTATCAGTCAGTCAAAATTACACTAGATTTAGAATTAAGATACACTAAATATTGGGCACGAGGTAATATTTGGAAGACCAGTTTCTGTGTCAACTTTGGAAACGGGTGAATTTCCCGTTTATGTATCTGCTCCATCTACATTCACAGTTTTTTGATTGAAATGTGTTTTTATTGAGATTTTGTATCAGTTATCGCTATGAAGATTTATCACCTTCTCATTTTTTGTCGGTTTAGTGAAGCACTAGATTCCAGCCAATGTCAGCTACCAAGACAATTGCCTAATTTTTACTATGGTCACTATTTTCTGAAATTGTAATTACAATTGCCAAATTTTTACTATGGTCACTATTTTCTGAAATTGTAATTATACAATGTGTTTCAATACTGTAGCCACGGGATGAGGCTTCCTTGATTGCTATTACATTAGTCGTATTTAATTAATCTTGATAAATGTTCGATTATTTTTGTTTTTATCGTTTCTATTATTTATTATTATTGTGCATCTGAAAGAATTCACGGTCGCTTACATTGCTAGTTGCAATCTTCATCACTTTTTCAACCCAATTTGCAGCTTGATTGATACATTATCACATTACTTGTGTGTTCATGTACAAATTGTACATGCAAGAACTGATGTTGTGCTTGTGTGATCATTTCAGTTCACCAGAGATACTAGATCTGTCGGTTGCATTAAAGTCAAGCATAAACACCAAGGCAAGTGGAAAATCATGACTGCAGACAATTAAATAATCCTGTAAACATATTTTGTATATATTATTTTAAACAAAGTTATTTTGCTTATTTGTCTACTGTAAGTGCATTATATTTTCTTTTGTATTGTAATGGGTATTGGTGCTTCCGCTTTACATACAGTAACTGATTATTATGTAATTCCTTACATACCCATTGGTAATACCCTACGTACTATAATATTTCAATAAAACATCCAAACTCCCTTTTTATAAAATTATTTTACTGAACAATTTTCAGCAAAGATGAGTACATTACAGGGGACTGCTAAAAATAAGTGTATGCACAATATGAAGACTTCTAAAATGAAATGTAATACATAAAAGTAAACATAACTCGGTGTGCCATTTTGGATAAGTCAATCGACTGGTAGACATAAAAATATAAAGCATCTTACACAAATAAAACTAACAAGTTTGATTAATACAAAGAGAACCGACAAAGCTATACAGTGTTGAAAAATGTGAAAAGAATGCCAAAAAGCATACAAGCGCAACACGTCACAGACTTCACAGTTCAAAATTATAAAATTAGTTTCTGCATTGCCAGATGGAATTGTATTTATTTACAAGCCTTGCATTAAATAAACATACACAAAGAGTCACACACATGACTGAATATCTCAAAGATCTGCTGGCTCTATTGGGACTTGCATGACTGAACTTCAAAATCTACCTGAACATTAAGATAAAAACCTATGAAACATGTTGTGAAATTCTGGTGAACCGCTGTTAGAAAGCATACATAAGACAACATTAATTTTATTATAAATATGCGAATTGAACCAACTGCCTTAGCTAAAAAGAATGAAGTTGGACTTTACTAAAGCTGTTCTCACTAAATCTAGGATTGCATGAGAAATAAAAGAGTGCCACAAACTTAATCAGCAAACACAAGAAATGTGGAGAAATTATCAGTATTGGCAAAACAGTATTTATTGTTCAGAATTCCCATGTGTATAAACATGTTCTGAAACAATTCCGGACTTTGTAATCGCTGAATAATCAATCGAAGTATGAAGTACTAATTTTGAGCAATGGCTAAGATACAATAGCTAACTATACAGAGAACAAAAATAATGTGATTAAAAACTACTTTATTAAAACTATATACACTAAGGAAAGTTTGTAAAGATAATCATGTAACAATTTCAGCAGCTAAACAAGTTTATAAACATAAAGCCAATGACATACAGAACTTGCTACACTTCGTAACTTTGGTTTTTGAATTTGTTTTACTTTCAGCCAAAATTTGAGAAAAATACCATAAAGCAGATATTAAACAAAAGTCACAAATACAATGTTTACTACTACAGTGTTTCCCCTGTTTCTTAGAATGCTATATAATTTTGAACTTGTTTACAATATTATTAAGTAGCTATCTTACACGCAAAGTAGTATTATGATTCACTGTAATACATGGTTGGTTAACTATCTTCTACATGATGCAGTTGTACTGTTATTGTTAAATAATAACTAACTATAGTTTATATAGATCTTGTGCTGCATCAATTTCACAACTTATCAGTGAATCATAATAACTGAGCTTGAGGTCGGTATAAAAGAAGATCATTACTCGTCAGATTCCTCGTCTTCTTCATCATCATCATCTTCGTATGCTGCTGAAGCTGAAGCTCCAGCAGAAAACTTGGGCTTCTTCGCTGCACTTCCAGATGCTCCGCCTCCTCTGGCACGGTATGCCGCCATTTCCTAAAAAGATTTTAAAATTTTCCTAGTATTAAAAACGGTTGTAAGCAATTGCAACTTGATAAAGCCTTGCAGATTTTAAGCAACAACACGGCCTTTAAAAACGGAATAAATTTCTTTCTTTGTTAAACTGAACTGAATACTGAACACTTTGTTAAATAAAAAAGGGGGACCTATATATATGACTGCCGTTCACAACACTAATTAACGCCTGGAATGCAGTATCAAAACTAAATTTATAACTATCTTACAGTTTCATATCGTTTCCGGTCCTTGGCAGCCATAGCTTCGTACTGAGCTTTGACATCGGCAGCAACCACTGCCCATCGTTTACTCAACTCCTTTGCCACGTCTCCTACTCTATAGTCTGGAAACTCTGCCATCACCTTCTTCCTCTCATCTTGACAAAACCAGAAGAAGCCAGACCTGAAACGCCAAAACGTTGTGCAATACCAACAAAAATGTATGACACCACTTCAATAACATGAAAATAAAAAAATCTGTATAGTCTCCTGGCTGGCTTTGTAACATAAACAGCAAATCTGAATTCAATTGCATTTGTTTAATCTCAAGTTTCTAAACTTGTATGCTGTGGTCTACAAGTGTTGTTAAAACAATTGAATGTAACACACTGCATTTAATTACTGCATATACGCAGTAAAATTGAAACATAATTATTAGGCTTACATTCCTCTTTTAGGTGCATTAGGATCCTTCTTCTGACGTTGTTTTCGTGGCCGTTTTTCCCCTGGTAATGGTTGGTAAGCCTCCATTTCACCATCATACCGAGCCTTGTCTTGATCAGCCATTTCCTGGAACCGTTTCTTTTCTTTGTCTGACATAGTCTGCGGAAAATGATTAAACTCATTAAAGCTATGCTCATGTAATACATATGTCACATGACTACCTTTACTCTAATGCAGGTAAAGACTTATTACTCCATCTAGTAATAAAAATAATATGCACTTTTCCTTATTCACTTTATTGTTTGCTTTTGCAATTCTTTATGGGGTGATTTAATTTTTTTAACAGATTTAGCCCGTATTGGTAATTAGGCAACAGTTTAAAATACACTAGCTTTTCACACTTCGGTAAACAGATTTAGTGTGTTTAGTAACATCAGCATTGCAAATTGTGCTGGTTAGATTGTGACATGCACAATGTGGTGACCTCTATTGACAAGAAAAAGTAGCAAAGTTTAAACACAGTTTTTTCAACTTTGTCGGCATATCTTTTTTTATACGGTTCAGCTCACTGTAAACCAGAATCCAGCATTCAACGGCAGGTCCTACTCAATATAGATGGTTAGGGGGGATCAAGGCCCTGTCCCTTAACATAAGATGCTAAATTGGTAAATTGTGATCACTTCACGCTTGAGTGCTCCCATTTTGAATGCCCATTTTTCCACCAATGACATTGTTCATCGGCTGAAGAAAAACACCAGTCTGTCAATTTCCGTCAAAAGTATAAGAAGTTCTTACAAAAAATTAGATACCTAAATTTAATATTATTTTTGCATCAACATTAGGTAAGCAGAAGTTTGAATTGGATTATGCGCGCTGAGAAAAAGCCAAGAGGTGCTTACAAAGTCACAAAATTGACCACTTCTATACAGCAATAGTATTAACTTTATGCTTTTGAGATACATGTATTTTTTTGTTTTGTAAATTTCTTTGTTATATTTTTCTAAATTTAAGTGACAACAGTAAAAAATCCCAACATGGTAAGTGAATGTCCTTTCATTTAACTTTGATCAAGCATACATATATATACTGTGACCACTTCAAAACTGTATTTTTGAGATATTTTCTCTATAAACAAAAGTCATAAATGTGAAATGTCATATAAAAAATTGCAGTAATTACTTCATCATTTATGACATACATATTGAAAATATCTATAAAATTTAATTTTTAAATAAATTCTCCTACATTATAAGTTTTTGTTGAAATTTAAAGCGAGGAAAATTTTGAAAGACATTAGTATTCCCCTTTGAAAAAAAGCCTCTATTTCAGAATTGTAGAATTTTACAATTTTATGTAAAGCGCTAAACCAGACTGATTTTACAATCGATGTCAGGCCGACAGAAATGCAAATTAGTCAGTAAAATTACTGAATGCTTTGAAAGCCAAACCAAAAATACTCTAATAGTCATCAATTTTCCCAGCTAATGCACTTTTTGCAAATTTTTTTTTTAATATTATTTATTCATACAACCTATTATTTGTGAAAATGAACATTGGCCTACCTAATTTCAAGACTTGCGCACCATCATAGCTTGTATTAGTTAGGTGCATAACTGTGCCTCTAACAATTGAAGCTGTAATGTAGATTATATGTGCAGCATGGCTACATTGTATAGTGTATATAGTCAGTGCCACTGTTACAGTGCAGCTAGTGTTAGACATATACAAAATTAACTTTTCCTGTTAATTTATGCATAGCAAATGTTTTACCTTCCATCTTTCAGCACATTTCTTGGCAAACTCTCCAAAAACTACAACCTCATTAGGATAGTTCTTTCTGTGCTCATTTCTGCATGTCTGAACAAAGAATGCATAAGCCGACGTCCTGCCTTTTGGTTTATCTACTCCTGGCCTTCTCCCCATGTCTGCTCAGTCCGATGCTATAGTGTAAGACCTAAGTATTATAAAGATCAATGCAGTCTACACATTATAGTGAACGTGAATACCTGGGCACTATGGACCATCCTGAAAGTTAAGTTAAATAGCTGAAAATTCAAGAACATCAGAAAAAAACTATTTTGCCTCAATTTGGACACTAGAATAAATATAATTTGTTATTTAGAAAAGTTATACAAACGTACAATACATATAAAAGTAATACACGCATTGCACATAAATAAACTACTGTCCTATGCACGCCGCTCATGCCGGCGCGAAATCTCAATCTCGACATCGACAACAAAATGGTCAAACGTCGGATAAGTTCCAAATCGACAAAATGAAGACAAAGATTTTCTATTTTTACACTTTTCACAACTTTGCAATCCATTAAACAACTAAACAAGGCCACTAAATTAATCTTCGCTTAATAACGCATCTGAACGTATACCTTATACCATTACAATACATGTTAAACTGGCAAACTATGTGTACAATATACTTACGTATATTTTCAATGTAACGTACTCTCCTTTGGTAAAGTACAGGGAAATGCTGCGTTCGTTGTGTGCATTAGTAATGGAAGCTACGGGCGCGCACTCTGATTGGCCAGATTTTAGCGTAGAGAGCTCAGGAACCAATCAGATTTTCGAAAATTTCGAGGTATGTCTGATAAAGCGCTGCCATTTCCTCAGTACATAACCGATTTACCCAGTATTCTTGCAGTTACGAGGGTCTATTTTCGCACTGCGATGGGGGTCCAGTCAGTTTTCGGGAACAATAGATAGCTGTTAGGAAGTATTCTGCAGGGAGTGCATTACTTAAACCACTGCCACTGCTTAAATAGGGAAAACTTGAATGAAAGGATTTAGCGGAGGTTTTATTCTTTGTTATAGTGCGCGTGTCAATCAAGCATGACGTCATTTTTGTTGATGCTGTGCCTATTGGTCTCGAGAAGGTATACTGTACGAGAATATTGTTTTCGTTCGTAAGAAAAAGTAATTTCGGCAATTCTGGTGCTGTTTTTTTGAGAAAGAAACATTCAAGGTGCGTTTGTAACGGGGGTATTTGATTGCACAGATCACGTACTACCGTATTTGTCAAGCAGTTTGCAAAGTCGTGGTTGTTCATATCTGTATTTAGTCAGAATTTGGAAATTTGAAAGCTAACCTAGTTCATTGTGCCATTTGTTTGGATTTTATTAAACTCTTGTTACTTCATGTGTTTTTCTTAATGTGCCAACTATTGCTTTCTAGGGTACGTAATGAATGGTTATAATGGTAGTGCAGATGACAGCAAAGGGGGACATGGACAAGTTTGCTGTTTAGTTGATAATCAAATACGATGCAATCGACCGGCTGGAAATGCTTGTTATAATAAACGTATTCAAAAAATTGTGACCCAACGAAAGCTGAGGCTGTACCTTGATAACAGTGTAAGTATATCAGCAATGTTTTGTATTTTTCCATCAATGACGAGATCAGCTTATAAATAAGTTGCAAATCAGCATCTCTACCTTTACGTTAGGATACCTCAGGAAGTTTTGGCAAAGTAAAAACTTCTAGCCAAATTTTGCATGTATGTCAGACGTCATATCCTCAATTGAGGCCTTGTAATTGTAGACCAGATCACTTGAAGCCCAGTGCTTATCCAGTTTATTTTTGAATGTATTTATACTAGGTGCAGATACCACTTCATTTGTCAGACTATTCTAGGTATTAACGATCATGTTTGAAAAGCTGTGGAGACATACCAGTTTATCTGCTATACTTTTATATAGCTTCACATGATGTTTTCGTATAGCAAACTCTGCCTTGAGATGTAGCTGGGGGCTAACAGCAGTGTCATACTTTTGGTGCAGGATTTTAATTCGTTTCTGTCTTGTCACCTCTATGCCATCTGTAAGTCGGTGTAGGTGTTTAGCTGCCTGTGTCTCTCTTCATATAGTAATCCTTTTAAGTCGGTCAGGGTTCTTGAGGCGTATCTCGAAACTCGTTCAGTGCTACCAGTTAAACTAATCTTAACAGGGTGCCAAACTGAGGTAGAGAATTTAGGATGTAGCCTCACCAGCGCCATTGTATAACCAAACAAAGGTATCATGATCCATATTTATGAAGTTTCTCTGCATTATTCCCACCATTGCCTAGATTTGGTATATTTTACGAATGGACAGCTGTTGGAAAATATCTCTGATGACAACGACTTATGATCTTGGGCTTTCTAATATCTTGATGTCAGTTATTATCTTCATGTTTATATCATCATCTTCGATATTTGAATTCATCAACACATATAAAGTTACGACTAATTGATGTGTGTGCATTTAGTAAGTATTTACCCCCTGACTTAGTGCTTATATAAATGTAAAAATGTATTAGATGTTCAGTTTTTATTAACCTTTCATTATCAGCAATTTTTTTGTTTTACTGCATTGAAAATATAAGCAAACAGCATACCACTTCATCATTTTTGTAGTGCAGTATTTTACGTATTTTTCATTGTTACCTTCAAAGTTATAATTTTTTTCAAAGCCTCAGACTGCCAAAATTTAGACTATTATGGCTCTTTTCTACTATTCAATTTTGAAATAATGACACATTTCATTTTATTTAGCTTCTTTTTGCCTGTTTCATGCTCAGATTTTTTTTATACGTCAGCACTGCATTTATTACTGTTGTATGAGTGCCGTTTTCACTAAGTTTTCAAACCTCCAATTCTGATACCTTATGTGTTTTTGCTCAGAATTAATGCAAAATTATGCTCGTAACCAAGTATGAACCTTATCTAGACTGCTGGCATCATTACCGAATCTGTAACTACTATTGAGGCTATGTTGTTGTATAAAGCGTTTGGTAATCGTCAAAATGTTTGCTGATGATACTAAAATCTGTCAGCAAATTGCATTTTACAATGACAATGATACACTGCAGAATGATGTCAAGACAGTGGATGTTTTGTCATGCAATTGGCTAATGCCGTTCAGTAGCGATAAGTGGAAAGCACTCCAAATAGGTAAGCACCCCAAAAATTTTAAATACACTATGCTCGACAAGAGTGGACAACCCACACTTATTACTACTATTCAAGTACAAAAAAATATTGTTACCTACATTGATGACTCACTGTCCTTCAAGGAACATATTGATGAAGCCTCAAAAGTTGATCGGAAATGTCTGTGGTCTATTCGTAGGGCATTCACATGCCTAGACTGCAATATGTTTTAATAGACTACAAATCCTTTGTACGCGTAGTAATTGATTATGAAGACATAATATGGTATCTAGCTAAATTAGTACACATCAGAAAGGTAGAAGCCATCCAGTGCAAGCAGCCAAACTGGTACCAGCATTGCACCTGTAGTCTATCATATTCCGAATGCATGCAGAGGTTAAAACTCATATCACTGATACAGAAGATGTGGAGACATGTTAACCACATTTCAATTTCCAACAATGACACCGAATTAAATCCTGACTGTTAGTTTCAAGTCAACTGTAAGGGTGTTGGGTGCATTATCTGTAAGTTTAGATGCAGTTACAAGAATTCTTTCACTTTCTGGTTCGTTAAACTTTGAAACAAGATGTCTGGACCACTGTAAAAGACAACTTGAGTTACTTGACAAATGGTTGGCAGATCATCCAGATAAATACCGTAACACCTTTCAACCTGAGTGGACACTAAAGGCATTCCAGTAGTCATGACTGCTACATATCACTACCAGACAGCTAGCAAACTAACTAGAGACCTTTTTTTGCATATAAAACTAGTTAGCACTAAGATGGAGAAAACTATGGGCAAAAAGCTAGATAGCTTTGCCTGTACATCAGATACATCACAGGTATTTGTAAGACCAATGGCTAAAGGTGTTTCAGACACCGTTCAACATAAAATTATGAGAATTTGTAGACGAAGTGTATCAATTTAATCACTGTCTGACATCAGAATAAAGGCTTACATGATTGACGAAAGGTTGGAAACACTTCTAAGAATACTTGTGCAAGTTTTAAATTAACAATATCATTTATAGGTTCGTCACATTTATATTTGTGATCACCACAAAGGGGTCATACAAAGTGTTAGGAACAAGCGAAAACGACGAGAGAGTGATGATGGTTCAGGATCACCAGATCATGAGTATGACATTCCCGAGGTTGGTTTCTACTTAGTTTTGTTCGTTGTATTTTTATTTTGAAACCTTTTTTTGCCAATTTTTATGACAGCTTTTATTCTCAACAGAGGTATAGGTTTTACCTACTGAATAACGTGATAAACCTAACGTCACCAAAAACATCATAAAAACACGAAAAAAATTAAAAATAACAATCAAATACTGAAAAGGTATTTTTGCCAATTTTTATGCTGGAGTCACCAAAAAATGCCACCAAAAATGCAGAGAAACCACAACACCAAAAAAGATTTTCTTAGACTTGAAATTGCTGTATTTGTGCATGTAGGTACAGATTTATTTCATTGTATCAAATTTAATAATAAACTGAGCATGATTTAGCTGCACTAGTTGATTGTTTCTTAATTTGCTCAAATAGAAACTAGGGCTACACTGAAATTATTCACGAGAATTTTAGGAGATGTAATTTGTCCCTGTATGAAAGTTCCTTCTGCTTACTGCATCTGCCAGGATATTCTCGAATTATAGTCAACTAATGAAAAATATTACATGCCAATATCACAGATGTAATTGTCTCTCAGAAGTCATAATATACTTTAATCCTTATTTTTTAAGTAAATAAAGCAAAATGTTCGAAAAGAGACACAGATAAAGTAAAGCTTTGAGAGAATACATTTAGTCAAGCTTTATGAAAATCTGAAGTGAACGTCTGCACTTAGTATGCTTCTGCATGTGCGCCACCTATTTCAAAGTACTTTAGCTAAATCAGGCCATGCATTTTCAACATCAGCATTTCAAGTTGCTCGCATAAGAATCTGTAATTATTAGATCAAGTTTGTGACAGGTCTAAAAGCTCTGAATGTTGTTGCGTAAACTTTTTTCTTCACAATGCGCCACAAAAAACATCTAGAGATCTGTGACTGTCAAATCTCAGTGTAAACACTCCAAATAGCCTTAGAGCAACTAATCCACCAAGATGGTGAAATAAAAAAAGTCTTAATGTATATAAGTGATTTGACACACTGTATATACAGAGACATGAAAACACAGTACACCTAAAGTGTCACTCAAGAAAGCGTATTTTGAATTGTTAAAAAGTAAGCAATGTTTTTGAATTGTTAAAAGTAAGCAATGTGTTACAATGTACAAATTACAAGGCAGTTTTTTCTAAGAGAATGAATGCGTGTCACATCAACTGAGTTGTTATGGTGAAATGTTTATATATTATGGATTATTGTACATTTTTGGATTGTTATGTCATTCTTTTTTGCAGATGGATCTGTTTCAGCTTCCTGTGAATACACTTCGTCGTTACAAACGACATTATAAGATATCTACTCAACCAAGCCTCAGTAAATCTCAATTAGCTGACGTAAGTAAACACTAAACACACTTGTTCAGCTGTAATCTTCCACCATTTTTGTTCTGCGTACATTGTAAGCCATAGTGTAACATTAATTTGAAATAATAAATATATTAGATAGCTGATATTTAATCTTTGATGACAGGTATGTTTTAAGACTATGTTTAATAAATGTGTATATGTATACACTTATATGTATATATGTATATCACTAGTTCTCACTAGAAAAAGTACATGTCATGATTATTTATTTCAGACTTTAATTAAGCATCTTCGAACAATTCCCGTTGTTGAGAAAGAGACGCTGACATATTTTATCTACATGGTTAAAAGTCACAAGAGCAAACTAGATGAGAAAAACAACGACTCTCTCACTTAGTTATCTGTAATTCTTTGTTGCCTGTAAAGTTTGTAATTTGTTTCTCAAAAACTGTTTGTCCAAAATTTGGCTTGTCCAAAATTGTTCACCTAGTTGTTCTTATTTAATTGCTCATATGCTTTATCCAGAACCTATTTCACACAATCCCTAAGCATAACTTCTTGTGTGCTAATATAGTGTTTAAATGCAATTCATGAAACCATTACGCAATATTTTCATTCTTCATAACTGAACTTTAAGAAGTATACAGTTGCGTAAATTGATAGTATTGAAAAAACTCTTTGTAAATCCAAATTCATTATGATGCCCATGGTGGATGAGCTTCTCTGATAAGTTGGTGGAAGTATATCATGAGATTTAAAAACCGAAGATTACTATTTTTATAACATGTTTTGGAGATTAATTTTATTTTACCACATCATTCTTAAGTTGCACAAAATTATTCAAATTTATTTCTGATCTGAAATGATGGATAGATGTATTATTGTTGGAGATACTGGAGATCCTTTTTGCATATGAGTTTCTTCGACGTCGCACTTGAGTTTCTTTTAACAGAGACTTACAACAACTTTTTTAGCATTTTTGTGCTGATTACCATTCATTGGTTACTATGTATCATTTCGAGTTGATCTTGGTTGCAGGCTAACTGAAGTTAAAGGACAACCAAATTAGCAGGACAAAACTTTAAAGCCCTTATGAGTTCTTACTTAATATTTAAATCTTTAGTTAGTGCAACAAGTCTAGCTGCTAATTATGTTATGCACTATACAGAATAACATCAGCAAAAATCATTTTTGAAATGATAAATTGGTAGTGGTGACTTTTATATGACCGTGAAATTGTTTTTTTTTGTTGTTGTTTAACAAAGTAAAACAGAAAGAGAGAGACTGCATTAACTGTCAAAATTGCATTTAGTTTATAAAATTAGCATATTAGACTATTAATTTACTAGTGCAGTAACATAATAACCACCCAAGCAATTTGCGCTATAGCCAAATCATGTATTGTATATATTATTTATTGCTATAATAAATCATTCCAAATAAAATTCGCTGTGGTTGGTTCTTTCTAATAATATGGCATTCGCAGTAATTGAAAAAAGCTTGAGCCAAGCAGATGAATTCACTAAATCCACTAGGTAAGGTTAGCCAAATTTAGACAGTTCGACAAAGTTATACAATTTTGAAATTTGCACTGGATGTGGCACAGTTATGCGGTAACAGCTGTGTATATAGCCTAAGGCACGACGGTTGTGGCCCTACATTAATTTTATTTTTAAGAAGGTGCTATAGTTTTGATACTGATTCTGGCTATTTATAGGCCTAATGTTCTAAAACTGCAAGCAATTTGTATAAAATTAATAAAACCCACTGCAAAAAACAGATACAAGTATTTAATATGATACTCATTAAATTTATTGAAAGTGAACTCTGTCAATTCGTAACGTAAACCTAACTATTATAAGTCAATGTTGACTTCAAACCAGTCACATAAAAATAAAACTATTACTTTTATATTAAGTACATTTTGCAATTAAACTCTATAAGATAAAAAACTACATTAAAGATAAACGATTTTTTATAAGTTAGGTAATAAATTATGACTAATGGTCACAAAACTTCCTTTTAGTAAAACACTTGAGAGCACAGAAAGCCTGCGATTTCCCTTGTCGCAACATTGATTTTAGTTTTAGCACGATTCAATAATTAATTCCTACGAATTCCTTTGTTACCTTTAAGCTTGTTGCAAGATATTTACCGATACAAAAATTGCTAGGCTAACTGTTGCTTTGGGTGAATGCTGGTCATTGTAGCAAATTTACATTATTTGCCACATTAATTTCATGGAATAGTTGTTAAAAACAATGACAATGAAGAAATAAAGATATAAACTAAATCTTTACTTGGTTTTCATTATGCACAAATTAAAATCAGTTTCTGGCAGCATAGAGTGCAATTACTTGTGAACAGGGAAAACCATCCAGTGCAACTATATATATATAGGGTCTAGTGGCAAAAAAGTGCTAAACGATTTGACGCTATCGTAAGCAAACAACGGCCTCATAAGCGCTGTGGAGTTACTGATGCAATTTTATAAGCTTGTGTGATTATGTCCATTTAGCTCATTAATAAATTAGGCAGCTGCTTATTGAAAAATATATTACTTTTATATAGTAAGCAATGCATAACAATTAATATCATTTTTTTATATCGAATTTGGTATTCTATGATAATTATACAGTCTTAAATAGCACCGGCATAATCACAGTTAGAACAAAGAGGTAAATGATGGGCCTATATGTGTGTGTATCTATATCTGTTGCACATGCACCATTACCTTCTGATATAAGGTGTAAGACGACTTAAATAAAAATCACTAACTTATATTATGCATAACAGACCAACTTAATTATTGTTTGCCCAATATAATGAGGTTCGTATGTCACTCATATGAGTAGTTTGTGCATATATAGTTCGTGAAAGGGAAGAAAAGGCGGGCCCATCATTAATAATTATGGTTTTAATAAGTAGGCCTAACGTGTTTTCGACGTTATCGAATACAGAGTATAGGCAAGTTGAAAGCAACATCAATATGATGAGGTTTCTTGCATGTTATTAACGTAGGGTCTCACGACAAGCCTGTATGAGTGTGGCTAACAGTAAGAGCAAAGTGTGAAATTGTGAAAAAAGCCATCCAGGACAGATCCAGGGATCTGGCGTCTTAAGGTGGAGAAACTATCCATGAATGAGTGAGAACATCTGCTGCAGTGAGTCTTTCCTTTGGGTCAACCACTAATAATCCATTGATCAAATCCCTCGCACCTAAAGTGCAAGAAATAGTATCATCTGCTTATCTCACGTGAAAAAATACTTGCCCAAACTTGCCACGTAATAATATGCATACACAGTGTATAAAAGTAAAGCCTTTTGACTGGCCATTTTTAGCATAATATTCGCAAAAAATTCGCGATTATGATCTAGCGTTTTCGATCTGATGAAAACCAATCCTAACTCACAGGTCGCCATCATCGTTTTTCAATTACTCTGTCTTTACAAAATAAACCCACGTAAAAAGTAATAGAATTGCGTTCACAAGAGTTGGTGACTTGGCGCAAATAAAAAACAAGCTAAGATTTATTTTAAAATAACTTTCCTGCGACATCGTAAAATTTAGCTGGAAACAACATACTGAACGCAGTTTCTTGTTTCACTTCTGAGCGAATTTTGATGCTGCCTACGGACATACAAGCAAAAATCTAGAAGTAAATGTCACATACAGTTGCACTAAAATAAAAGTCCATTGGAAATGAGTAAAAAGAATTTTTAGCATTAGCTGTACAATGTTATAGGAATAAAATGACTGTCCTTACATACGCACAACCTGACAACGGAGTAAGTATCACATTAACTTCCAATTTACATAGCACAGAATAGTTGACAATTAAAATACATAACATACGTTGAATAGATATATATAAATATCATGTGCACAAATAAATTCTTACCAACTGATTTGTACAGCTAACCTTTGGTCCACACCATTTCAAATAAATACATTATACAACGCGATTTCAATAGCTGCTACATGGGCACTTACCATCCGACACATTGTTCCAGAACGGTTCTAAATATTCAAACTCTCCGTTTTTGATTTGTTCGAAGAGTTCAGTTTGGTTTCGTTCTTTGCTGCGAAACGGTGGAAAACCGCAAAGCAGAATGTAGGTGATGACTCCCAGAGCCCATATGTCAACTTCTAGTCCATATCCTACAACAGGTAAAACATAAGAGTTTCTGCCGACGTAAGAGGGAGAGAGAGAGAGAGAGAGAGAGAGAGAGAGAGAGAGAGAGAGAGAGAGAGAGAGAGAGAGAGAGAGTTCTTATCTACGTAAGAGAAAGAGACAGAGGAAGAGAAATATACACAGAGAGAGACAAAAGCCACTGATTGAACTGATCCATTGGACTGAATTTGAGAGAGAGAGAGAGAGAGAGAGAGAGAGAGAGAGAGAGAGAGAGCAACTGACTTGGTCATGGAAAAGGCAAAAGAATGAGATTCGAATTTTAAGCTTCAGTTCAGCGGGTACTTACACAAATAACATCCTTTATTATCAATGCTCACCTGTCTCGCTGAGTATCTCTGGTGCCACATAAGTGGGCGTGCCGCATACTGTGAACACTGACTCTTTTACTTCCATCGCTAAACCAAAATCTGCCAATTTTGGTATCATAGTTCCGTCTTCCTCCACTTGCATCTAATTGTAAGTTTGGGAAAAAAAGAGATACGTTAATATGTGATGTAAATTTTCAGAAAACGCTAATCTAAAGTAAGGTTATCGTGGATTAGTGTCGTTTTCAGTCAACAGATGTGGCCATAGTGGATTTTTTTTGTTATTCCTGTCTGGCAAAATGAGCCTCCCAGCACATATATACTGTACACGTAGAAACCACGTGTGCAACTGCGCTGTATAACTAGAAACCACATAAACTTTTTCAATTAAGGGATTTTTGTAAAAAAAATATTGTAAATATAACAATCGTTTTCGTCACAACATGCATGAACATAGACAGTAAAATTTACTCAAACGGAACTGACTGCGTTAACACACATACAATGTTAGTCAATCAAGTAACGCAAAGCCAAAGAAATAGATGTTTGATGAGACGCCTATGAAATATTATCCAATACACAATAGAGAATGCAGTCATACCCTGAGAAAATAGAGAATGCAGTCACAGCATTCACACTAAATCTGGAGTAACCAATGAGAACTCGGACTCTTACCTAGCTGCTAAAATATCTTCGCCCTTTTAGCAACAGACGAAAACTGCAAGTTTTTCACTTTTTTAACTTCTGTGGTATGAATTTAAAATGTTTATGGCGAATTCATAAAACGTTCGGATCGAGACCGAGTCGGATTTGGTCATCTGCAGCGTGAAGATGGTATGGCCAAATTAACTGGAGAATTGATACAATACATTAGTCTTACGCTTGACTGGCTTCATTACATACCAATATATTTTCAGGCTTCATGTCTCTATGTACGATGTTACGATCGTGAAGGTACTGCAGTGCACTAGCTAGATCCCGTATTACTCCAGCGGCTACCTTCTCTTCAAATTTCGACTGTTTGGATACTATCTCAAATAAATCACCTCCCTTAAAAACGAACATTGACATGTTTTTATTATAGCACTTCATCTAGCAAAATGTCTAAAGTAAATCTGTATTCCAAAGTAAACTATTTCACTCTAACGAATAGTCCTGTATGAGTCTGTCCATTAGGCTTCAATTACCTTTACTAATTCCATGATAAGCACAATATTGTCTTTAGTCGCGTAATCTTCATAGAGAGTGACAATGTTTGTATGGTTAGAACGCTTCATGATCTCAATCTCATTACCGACTGTCATCTTGCGACCTGTCAACACACACACCATTCAACTATTAATGAATTATAATTTCACCCTTTTGACGGTCGGTGGTTTATACAAGAAAATATGTTGTAAGAACGAAAGTTTTTTGCTGTTGAGAATTTTTTAACAATTTTTTAAAAAGTCTAAAAGAAGTACATCGCTTCAAATCATATAATTATGTCTACATGAGGTTCTAGGTAGGAGGTATCTTCGAAACCGCCCCTGAGAAATTCGTACTTCATTTGAAGCACTTTGACAATTTGACGATTTTGAGGTAGGAATTTGATAATTTTGTATACGATGATTGATTTCGGCGGCTTCTGTAGCTTTTATCCTTAGTGTTCCCGGAGTGTACCTGAAAAATATTATTTTCAAGAAACTTTTCAATTTCAGTTGTAAATGATTATTTAAAGAGAGAGAACTACCCCACCTACTTTATAAGCGTTGATTTCACTAGAACATAATTTTTACTTCTAAATAAAAGCTATGAAAAACACTTTTCACAGATTGTCACACTTCATAATACCAACTCCGTCATAATACCTGTGTAATTTCTACCTGAAATAAATGTCAACCAAAGAGATTGCCTGCGGTCACTTAAGCAAAATATTTAGCGAGATCCATGTAGCTTATCTCAAGTTACAAAGAAACAAAACACAAGGCGAACGGCCTTTAGTCATTGCAACATGCAGCAAATTAATTTCATGGTTTCAGATTATAGGTAAAGACGGAGCCGTCTCATTGAAATAGAGTAATAAATGCCTTTTGTTTAATCAGTAACAGTATCTATAGTAATACTCACCGTATAATAGTGAGAACGGATGAAACGGAAATCAAGACAACAAAACTTCATCGAATCAATAACGTTTACGGAGGAGTAATGAATTATTGTTAGCTTCAACTGTTTCAGGCAATATTTGTAATTTCAGCTTCAAAGTAAGCTCTTCAACATCAGATACATTTAATGCTAAGCCAACAATTATTTTTGCGTAATAAAATTTACGGTACAAAGACCACTGCAAGACATTTGTTTTGCTGTTCCGCTTTCTTATTAATTTGCTACTTTTAATATAGGTTGTATCTAGACAAACCCAAATCAATTTCATGTTAACTAAATATCCCAGAACGGCACTGTAAATCTGGTACAGGGAAAAAGAGTGCAGAAAAAAGGGGAAAATAAAAATGTAGAAAAAATGTCACAGTTAAATAAAACGTAAGTTAGGTTTAGTGTTAATTGGGATCAGGGTTAGGGTTAGGGATAATTAATTTTTTGTTATTGAACTAAATTTATTATTACTGTATTAAAATGACATGTGTATCATTTTTTGGTTTTCCATTTGAACATATTTGCCGCGTCATTGTGCAAACTTTACATTATCACATTTCATGCGCCATTTTTACGTGTGCCTTGTTTCGCAGCCATCCAAAAGCATAACGTTTGTTCATACAAATATGACGTCTGGGAAAAAATCACATTCATTTATTGAAGGACGTGCTTTGCAAAAAATAGACTACAAAATCAACGTAGATCGCGCGTTATTGATTCATATAGTAATTTCAATTTCATCTCATTTGCTCGCAATTTCAACGCGAAAATGTTTTTGCGTGGTCTTTTTTTAGGCATCACATTAATCTGCTTATGCTTAAGCTCATGATTTTAAGGTAACCCAAAAATAAAGTTCTAATTCTTTTTAATCTCTGTCTTATTCTCTCTTTTCTATCTCTCTCTCTCTCTTTCACTCACGCACTCGCTCACTCATTCACTCACTCACTCACTCCTACATGCTCACTCACTCGTACACGCACGTACGCACGCACGTACGCACGCACGCACGCACGCGCACACACACACACACACACACACACACACACACACACACACACACACACACTGATCTCGTTTGGCAAGAAGCAAATTACACAGGTGATATTGACTTCTTAGCATCTGTTTTACCACCCGCCATTTTCTAACCCAGATTAGTCACTAATCTCTGATAACATCGCCTAACATTTAATGCAATTGGCAATTGTTATGATACAATTGATAAACCTATATAGCTATATGTTGGCTACACGAAAGCAGACTTTCGGTACAAAATAAACAGGCTGAGCAATTTAGATTTTTTTCGATAACACTTTTGAGATGTAAATCTACTGTACATAGGCCTCATGTATGCAAGCAATTATAAATGACTGCGTTATTCACTTGCGACGTAACTTTATAAACAGGTCTCGCCCTCGTTTTCGTTGTTCATGTAATAAGTTTTTATACTGTGACATCACGATAGAGTTAATCCGTGCTTTAGATTTTTAAGAAAAAAAACGGATCCATGATAATGACAAATGGTTCTAAATGATACATTCAGGAAAAAACGATAAATGGCGAATATGCAAGTAACATATTTAGTCAGTTGGGCAGAAAAAACTCAATAAGCGAGTAACACAGTGCTTCGCATTCTGGACTAGTCGTAACAATGGGATGTTTACTGCAGTGAAATAAGAGCATTGACCTTGATTTAAGTAACTCAAACGTTAACCATTATTTAGTATTCATATTTAGTCAGCACAACTATTAAAGTCGAAAGCTGAGTGTCTATAGAAGCCCCATACAAAACTTTTATTTACATGTATATCACTCTGCCTTTTTCCAGAATTCCGGGATACTCATCACTCAGATACTACATTACATTTTAAAAATTTCTGTTTACAGTGTGAAGACACTTTTAACTATACTTAATCATTAAAAATACTACATGTGCCGTAGTTTAACTTTTAAGTGAATCAAAGAAGATCCACGAAGGTTATTGTAATTCCATTGTTTTTTAATGTAGAATAATCATAAACGAAATAAATCGTACGGCATTGTAAATGTTAACGTATGTAATAAATTTTGATGTACTTATAACTAGTTGTACAGTGTATTTTTAATTATTGTACGACGATTATAAAGCAATTATTTACGTTTATTGTCTTAGTATATTATCTTGTATTATATTGTATTGTATTGTCTAAATTGTATATAAATATATATGTATGTCGTTATGTCACTTGTGTTTATCAGTAAACCTACTACAAATTGTTTGCGTAGGTATATGAAAATTGTAATCGTTTCTCATTATTTCATACAGAATTAGAATTTAGAATTTATTTATGTCATATTCTGTGCGCGATCATACACCTGGAATAATACAAAAATAACAACAGAAACTAAACAGAAAGCTATATGACAGAGCTATTGCGTTATAGCTATTGGTATAGCCAAACGAATACTGGTGATAAGTATATTTGTATTTAAATTGTTTTTGTGTGTGTATAGACCACGCGTCGTTTGACTATACTGACTAGTGGGTCTCTGTCTTGCAAATTTCTATATCTTTGTTGTTATTTTGTGTTGCATTATGTGTGTGTGTGTGTGCGTGCGTGCGTGCGTATGTGTCTGTGTGTGATCATTTGCACTTGCTCATTAATTGCAATGTGATCATTTGCACTTGCTCATTAATTGCAATTCTAGAAAAGTTGAAAAGATCTTGATGGCGTTCAAAGCATTAAAGTATAACATAAACTGTGGGAAACGAATACAACCTTATCGGATTAGCCGACAAAAATAACGGTAACAGAAACCCGAAAAGAGTGGATATTGAAAAGAGAAAGCTCACAAAAGAGATTCAGAGAAACAAAGGAAACATGAAAGCCTGTGAGATGAAAGAGCAAACAAGTCAAGGGATAATGAGCTTACATATGTTACATGAAAAGGAGGCAACGAATCTACGTAAGTTATTGCACGGTGTAGAATCTACGTAAATTATTGCACGGTGTAGAATCTACGTAAATTATTGTACGAAAGAAACAGTGCAGTAGATCAATATGGTGAAATAAGTCGAAGAAAATGTTTCAAAATGAACATAGACTTTTGCATTACGACATGGCAATGACATAAAAAGTATTTGCATAAATCGAATTTTCCTGCCGTGCGATACAAATAATTTCTCCGTTGCGGGCAAAAGGGCATCTGTGAGTTTGAGGCATTATCACCAGCAGACCTATTCCTTCAGTTTACTCCAACTGTGCACACAGTGCCTACTCGAAATCTACAATTGACTGATTACCACATTTATCTCCTCTAAGTGCAATAATTGCCACCTATACAGACATATAATCGTGAACCACAACAGCAAATTTATAAAAGAGGCGAAATAAATACCCCCATTATATGAGGTCATAAAAAAGAAAGTGACAACAGTCTCAGAAAGTGTTTGCCCTGGCCAAATCAGAGCAGACATCGAGTCACAGAATGTGACGGTACTAGACATAGAGCGAACTGAAAACAGCCAAAACACTTATCAACTACTTATTCCATTAAATCGACGAGACAAAGTCTCCAAACACGATTTCTGGCAGAAGGCTACAGAAGATAAGACACTAGCTACCTAGCAAAATGCAAGATGATATAATGAGTAGCATCACACAGATATTCCAAGTTCCAATACTTTCACATTTATAACAAAAATGATTATGGAAAGTGAATTTCAGCATAAAGTCTTACAATTCTGCAGGTCTATCCCTGCAAAAAGCAAGCTCCATCTATAGTATAATGTATTACTGTAGATTGACTTCATATTTCCGAACTGGAAGATCTAAAGCTTAAAAAACTGATATTGAATTTATGGGTTCAAATGTTATTGATGATGGCAGCATATTGCAAGGCAGACCATCTGGCTTGACGAAGAAGAAGACCTAGAAAGAACGGTTAAGCAAACATATAACGTCAATCACCTGTGAATCAAAAAGATTTTCCGCTGTAGAAAAAATGTGTCTGACAATTGTGTAATTGCTGTGATAAACTTCTACATGTCAACAGTGCCTTCCAGAGTTGGAGCATGCGTTTAATTCAACTCTAGAAAGTTAATTTTAAATCAGCACGACTGTGTGATCCTTGCTAGGGACTTTGATTTAGTTTGAACACGTGTGACGATGAACATTCATGACTATACTTATATTAATAGTGGATTTAACATAGCTTCAATTCTTCATCACTTTTATTATTTCCAATAACCTGTATAATGCTAATTTTGTAAAGCTGAACTTCATCATTTAAGATAGACATTACATCTGACTATTCCCCAATTTTGCTAACGTTTTATGTTAATATAATAAGAGAAAGTTATAGTAACAGAATATACCATGCTCGCTCTTCGTGGGCTACATCGTTTAACGTACATTTGCAAAATTATCGATCACATGTAAATAACAAACTCTCGCTGTTATAACCTGAGGAAATATTAGAAATGCCATCTTGTGTAATATTAGAATTCTTACTATTTCTACTGCAATTGTTTGAAAGTGATTGATGCTTACTGCATCCACATTATCAATGCTTACCTTGAAGCAAGCAAACTGCGCTTGCCTCAAACAACAGGCCCTGTTACTGACTATGATCCCCAGAGCACAAGACACAGATGGCTACGAAATGACGAGGTAAATCTCTTCGCGAACAGACCTTATTTTGGTACACATTGTGGTGCTCAAACGATAGGCTACACCAAGGCCCGTTCATAAGTCTTTTGAAGGTGCCTTGGGGTTGTTGCCGCGTGCCAGAAACATAACGTGCTTTATTTATTTCAGTAACTGCGATATCGAATGCATCATCATTAACGTCAACATGTTAATTTAAGCTATGATCATGTTATCAGAAAACAGAATGCTCTTTGTAATCAAAAAACGGTTGAAGAAGTAACTGAATTATATCTATAATAGATTTTTGGCAAGAGGTGAAAAAATCATGCAAAATAAAGGAATCAATGACGCTACGCAATTTCAATAACAAGTATGTTTCTAAGGATTTCATTACCATTTTCATCTCTCATTAACAATGTAGCCTAGGTACAGAAAAAGAACAAGATCTATATGCAACTGTTTCGACGAATTGCAGAAAGGATTTTTTAGAAAACTGGTGTTTAATAAAACTTGATATCAGATGTCTTCCTACGTACTGGGCTTCATACAGTGTAAGATTAGTTTGGTTATAACAATTGTTAGAAACCCTGTATGTTCAGCTGTGTTTAGCTGAATGCAACTCATCACATCTAGTCACCTACCTTTTATTTTATGCTTGTCGATTATTTTCAGAGCATACTCCTTTCCAGAGCTCTTCTCAATGACTCTTTTTACAACAGCATAATTTCCTTTACCAATGTCTTCCTTGACATCGAATGCCTGCGTAATGGCCTCCACATTGTCGACATCATGTGGTAAGTTGATATGTAAGCCGATGCTTTTTGGCTCAAGATTTGTTTTATTTGCATTAACATCAGTACTTTGCTTTGAAAGGGCACCCTCAGAATTGCGTTTGTTTTCATCAGCATCATCCTTAGCTTGTCTGTCAACGATGTCACCTTGACTTGGAGACACAGCTTCATCTTTATCCTGAGACACTGGTGCAGGAGGATCCTGCAGTTGGCTTTTAATACTTGCTGTTTCAGAAATGGTCTTGTTTTTTGCATCTAATGAATCAGCAGATGCTTCTCGCATCTGAGTTAGATGTTCCTGTGTTTCCTCCACTTGCTGATCATTGTTTTTGTCATTAACCATATGTTTTTTGCTTTCCATGAACTTTTCGTCTTCATTTTTTGATGTCGTTTCTTCTTTTCCTTTCTCGATAGCATCATCTGTTTCTTTTTGCATTTCAGTTTTGCTGAACTCTACATTGTCTGTAATGCTTTCTGCTTGTAAGTTACTTGTTTGGTCATTATTGTCATCATCAACATTTTTAACCTGAATGTTGTTTTCATTGATTTCGTTACTTTTGCTTTCAGGTGAGTTTGTATCATCATCATCTTTCACTATGGGGCTTGCTGCTTTTACATCATCTATTTCATCGTTTTCAAAATCGCTTGCATAGTGAGTGTCTTCGTTGTCTTCCTCGTTTGTGGTAGTTATGCTGCCCTGAACATCGTCCTTGCTTTGCAAGTTTTTGTTTTCCTTGTTTTGCGCCTCCTTACTGTCTTTGTTGATAATATCTTTTTCAGTGCCCTCTTGTTCGGTATTTTCAACTTCAGCAGCTGCAGCATTTGGGCTTTTAGGTGTTGCTGACGAGGGCTTAGTTAGTGTCGAAGAAGTGTCTCTGGAGGAGTCTATAGCTTCCTGTTCACTATCTCCAGATTGTTTTAAATCTAGCGAATCAAGACTAGCTTCGGGATTTGGAGTTTGAGCCACATTTACAACTTGTCCGTCATTTATGAATGTAATGTTCTGATTCGGAGCTAAAGTGTTCTTTTTATTGGTAATTTCAGGCTTTTTTGGTCCAGTTTTCTTTGGAGCCGCACCAGAATTGAGAGATTTAGATGTAGTATCACTTTTTGGAACGACGGTGGCTGTTCCTGGTTTGATGGCTGTTTTGTTTTTAGGAACTCCAGTTTTTTCAGCAGGTTTATTTCGAGTATTGATTTCTGTTTCTTTTTCAGTGTTGTTTGTTACAGTTTCATCTGTAAGGCCATCGGTCGCTTGTTCAAGATTACTGACGTTGTTTTTTTCCAGATCAGAATTCTCGTAGCCACTGTCATGATTTGCACGAGGTGAAGCATTAGGTTCCGCATCTTTTCTTGTTTTTATTACTTTGCTCATTGACTTTTTTCTGGCTCTACCTTTTGCTGTGCTATCTTTTTCTTTGGCTGCTCTTGGACGAGCAGGTTTTGCCGTTTTTGCACGCGAGTTAATTTCTGCTGCTTCACCATCAGTTACATGACCATCCGCATTGCGAACTGCAGGAGCACTTTTGAGGAAAGTTGCCTTTTTAGGTTTGCTCTCTACATCACCATCATTTGGCTTCTCTGCTGCTTCTGTTATTGTAACGTTGCCTTTTTGCTTTTTCTTCCATTCAGCAAGAAGCGAGTTTAATGATGGCTTTTTTGCCACATGGTCAGCAATGATCGCCGTCATGATTACCGGATCTGGGGTTTGTCCATCAGTCGCTACAAACATGTCAGCTCCTTTTGAGAAGTCTGTGAAATTCTTTACTGGTTTTCCCTTTAGAGTCAATATGGAGGTCACCGACTTGCTTCCTAGTGATTCACGAATGTCGTTTAGGATCTCTTCATAGGTCTGTTGACTGTTGGGATTCAGCAAGATAGTAACTTTTTTTCTAGGTGGCGTTGTATGGTGGACCACGCTAATGACTTTAGGTCTGCTTGTTGCGTTCAGCGGAGGCGTGCTGGATGTGCTACTTCGAATGCTGCTCAGTTTATGTGTATCACTATTTAATGGTCTGAGTCTGCGAGCTGCTAGCCTCTGAGCAAGTAACTTTGCATTAGCAGCTTGTCCTAAAAACGGAAAAATCGGCTGTTGTAAATCTTGTAGAGGTTCAAATATGTTTTTTGTCAAATATAATATATTTTGCACAGACAAAGCAAACAGAGCAAGAAGGACACTGGTTGTTCGTCATTACAGTTCATAACTTCATTACCGACATCATCATCGTCACCATCAATTATCGTTACGATCGTCCTTATCATCATCGTCAACGTCATCGTCATTTGTCGTCGTCGTTATCGTCGTTTCGTCACCGTCGTCACCATTATCATCATCTGCAGCAGCAGCAGCAGCCGCAGCAATATAGTATGAACGCCTGAGTTTAGTCATGTGCCTGATGTTGCGTTCTCACCACCACCAATATATTTGACAATACAAAATAACTTCATTAATAATTTTCGGGGTTTTTTTGTATAAAAATATTTAAACTTTTTTGTGTTTTCTGTACGATGCAGTTACAAAATACTGCATTTAAATGTTTTGTGCAAAATAATGAAGTAAAAGCTTGTTGGCTTTTCCCATGATTACTATAGTGATGAGGCAGCTCAGTTACACGTCTTAGATGAATCTTTAGATTAGGTTTTTTACAAAATAATTGCAAGTGATACATTATAGCGGCTGAGGACACCTGTTTAAGACCGCCTTTCACAGATCTGCTTCTGCTAGTGAAAGCGGATATACATGAAAAGGCACGCTTACCACGCTTATACAATGTGGTTGGTTAGTTTTCATTGAAGGAAAACGTTTGTGTTGTTCAAAACAAGAAAAGGAGTGGCGAAATGAAAGATTAAACATAGCAGCACAACCCAAAACAAGCCACTTTCTGTGACAATTAATAACACACGTAACTCACAGACCTATTGTCTAAATTACAGACTTGGCGGAATAGCTGATTTAAAATGGTTTTGCATTTAAATCCCAAGAAATGTGAACTACGGTTTTATGCTTCAGAAACAATGTAAAAACTGCTCACTATCCTGTGTCACATGCCTGCATGTAATCAGTCCAGGTTATTATGTACTTTGCATTAACTCACTACAAACCAAATGCCTGTGTTCCAAAGCAAATCACGATTCTTTGATGCGTCGGTTGCTTTTGTCTGGAAGCACAAAACATTTCCTCATGACGCATCTGATGCAAGCTAACATCCACCCGAAGCTGTGAATCCAGCCAGGTGCGCCGTAAGTCAAAAATCAAATACGGGAAATGAAGCCAATTTGGTGATCCTTGTACAATGTTGCTCAGGGCGTCATTCCTTCGGGGTGTGGAACAATTGCGTTTTTCGTTTTGTTTGTCTCCAAAAAAATCAAGTTTTATCTGTAAACCTTCAAGTTTACCAAATCGTTTACACCATTTTGTATTGTCCTTGCAAAATGATTACCCTGTTTTTGAATTAAGACTTTGTGCCCTTGAATTCAGGAGAATATATCAAATTCTATTTTTGGGCTGATTCGCATTACGACTGTGTACAATGCATTTCACAAATTTCTAAGAATAAATCGGATTGCATAGCTTTACTTAACTTCAAATTATTCTATTTTTGCTTTCATAGCAATTGCTTACAAACATTCTGTTGATGCATTCCGTTAAGAAATGTTAGACATTAGGGACAAAAAAGAAAACGAGACGTTGATGACGACGAAGATGCTGATGATGTGACAAAAAAGATGGACACTACAATGACCATGATTACAATGAAAAGATGATGATGTTGGTTGATGGTGATGGTAATGGTAATTGTGGTGGTAGTGGTGGTGGTGGTGGTAATGATGACGGTGACGACAATGAGATGACGCTATCAATGTCTTTTAATAAATAATTAACAGGTAAGCACTTAGGCTGAAAACAGGAGCTAATTCAATCAGACTCAGTTAACGTTGCTAATCACGCAAGCGTTCGTGAGAACATATGTATTACGCAAGCTACAGAGAAACTTCCGTAAGAATGTTACAGTTTAATGTCTGCAGCAAAACTGTGTGTATTATTTCAACTTAATGCGTGCGTTCTATTAATGCCCTTTGCAGTGCTTAAAAGAACAGCTAATACTTCGTTATTGATTGCAACCGTAATTATTATGCGGCCACTTTAGGTCACGTGACAGCTGGTTACCTTTTTACAAAACTTGCGGCAATTGTGGTTTGTGTGGGGGTTTTGACCTGATTGCTACCATTGTGACTTGCCGTACGCATTAGCAGTACAACGCAACTACAGTGTATTAATGATTCGTCGATCGTATTTCTATAGGGTCTTGCAAAAGTTAGCGTATAATCAGGTACGCGTGGTACCTTTATCAATATACCAAATATAAGTCTGTCATATTAATATGTGTCACTCAAATAATAGATCGCAATTATAAATACTTTTCTGCGCATTCTCATTAAGCCCCAGAAGTATTATCGACCTATTAATTTGTTAATTTTCTAGTCAGCCCATATATTGATACCGTTTCGCATTACGTAATAAGTGCTACATTTCGAACACACGTGTATTAAAATTAAGCTTGCTGCTGTTATCGCTGTTACTATTGCTGCTGTTCCTGTTATCCCTGTTATTATTATTACTGTTTTTGCTGTTGCTTTTACTGCTGCTCTGTCGTTATTGTTGTTGTTGTTGCTGCTGCTGTTGCTGTTATTCCTGCTACTGATGTTGCTGTTATCGTCAGTGTTGCCGTTGTTGTTGTTGTTGTTGTTGTAGTCGTTGTTATCAACATATGCGTAGTTGTTGTTGTTGTCAGCTGCTGCTGCTGCTGTTGTTGCTGTTGTTGTTACTGTTGATGCTGTAGTAGTAGTTATAGTAGTAGTAGTAGTAGTAGTAGTAGTAGTAGTAGTAGTAGTAGTAGTAGTAGTAGTAGTAGTAGTAGTAGTAGTAGTAGTAGTAGTAGTAGTAGTAGTAGTAGTAGTATGTAGTAGTAGTATTAGTATTAGTATTAGTGTTAGTGTTAGTGTTAGTATTAGTATTAGTATTAGTGTTAGTGTTAGTGTTAGTGTTAGTGTTAGTAGTAGTAGTAGTAGTAGTAGTAGTAGTAGTAGTAGTAGTAGTAGTAGTAGTAGTAGTAGTAGTAGTAGTAGTAGTAGTAGTAGTAGTAGTAGTAGTAGTAGTAGTAGTAGTAGTAGTAGTAGTAGTAGTAGTAGTAGTAGTAGTAGTAGTAGTAGTAGTAGTAGTAGTAGTAGTAGTAGTAGTAGTAGTAGTAGTAAGTAGTAGTAGTAGTAGTAGTAGTAGTAGTAGTAGTAGTAGTAGTAGTAGTAGTAGTAGTAGTAGTAGTAGTAGTAGTAGTAGTAGTAGTAGTAGTAACTGTTATTGTTATTGTCGTCGTCTTCGCGTTATCTGTTGTTGCTGCTGCTACTGCACTATTGCTGTGGCTGTGGTCATTTCTACAATTTGAACTAAAATCACAGCTTACTATTAAAATGTTTGTATACGTATGATACTTTTTATATGGGATTGTAGCCTTTATGAAATTCATGAGATAAATTGGTCTATTTATTGCAAAATCACTGAATCACGACGAAAATGATTCTGAATACTTGGCGGCTGTGCAAAGTAGGAACAGAATCAGAAAAAATCGTCAAAAGGTATGCTATTAACTAGTTTGCTTTTATTTTTTGTGCAAATCCTACATACCAACATTCCATTCTGGAGAAGTTTGTATCGAGTTATACCGAATTGGCTTAAATTTTTCGAAAGAGGCGCAGACGTATTCCCCTCCATCCTGCAGGTCTTGTATGGATGACAGTTCGGTTCCTCCGGCAGGTGTGTAAACTCTGCGCACGCCGTAGGGGAGGTTTACTACTCTTGTCAGGTCACCAAGTACATTGGCGAACGAAGCATTCTTACTGATGGTCACATTGGTTGTCTTTGGTTTAAAGTACGCGTCTCCGTTTCTGTAACAACGAATCTTCCGTAAGCTCAATTTGTTGCTGTCCATGAGTCGGTCCAACGGCTTTTTTGAGCTGGATTCTTGGGAAACGTCGCTCATTATGAGACTTCAAGAAACATACGTTTGCCTAAAAGTAAAGAAAAACCATTATTAGGCCACATTATCCATTAAAGATCATTTGTGTCGATAAAACCTCAAATGTGATAGTCAAGTTGAAGTTAATGTTTGTCATATCTGAGGCACTGGCATCTAATTCTAATTCAGCAAGTGATTTAACTCCCGACGTATTTACATTATACCAGATACTAAGCACTGATCCTTATACTTTTGTTCACTCTGGTCCCGGTGAACAAAAAGGCGTTTACCAATGACTGCTAGGGAATAATTTATCAAATGAATGAGTTACGAAAACGTGGAAAATCCGAGACGCCGCATTCGCAAGCTATTACACATATCGTACAGTGTGCGAAAATTGTAAATTTTGAACCTTGTTTTCTACAGCACTTATTTATTCTCTTTAACTCGTTTTTATACAAATACGTGGCAGCGCGGATGTAGAAGAACCATGCACTATTTTTTTCATTATTATATTAGGCATTGAGTTGTCTAGGCATCCACTTTAAATTAACGTTAACTCCTAAACGCAGAGCACTAGGTTGACCCAACTTGCAGAGTAGATGCTTGGGTTGGAGCATAGACAATGGCATGATGAAAGATGATCTCCGTCAAGGGGTCAAAGACCTCTGGACACTGGTCAATTCGAGTCATAGCATTGAATAATTGTAAAATTATTGTACCTAGAGTTGAAGTCAGGGACTCAAACAATGATATTTGATTCAAAAACTGTGATTGGTTAACGGCTGGCAAACTGTCAGTCGCGATTGAGTAAACGGCCCTGGATCTGGCATAATGAAAGGGTACGGTCTTGCTCGCGGATTTGGATCTGAATTCATTTAGTCTTGTTATAAAAACATTCTTGAGTTTTCTTTTAATTGTGTCTTTCTTTTATTTCCTTTAATTGCATTTATGTCATCTAACCTTTATCCGCTGCATATTCTTAGGTAAGTTTTAAATTAAACTACATTGTGAGCAAAATTAAGTATTCTTGCTTTTAGCCGTGTATTGCATTATAGATTATTTTAGTTTAGTGTAAACTTTGCTTATTCAAAATGAATATATAATACTGACTGCGTCTGATACAAGTATCTTCACAGCGCAAGTGCTAAGCGCAAGGTGCTAATGAAATATAATGGGCATCACAGCTACTCTAACGTTTAAGTAGATCAAATAATTGGCTTAAACACAAATCGAAGATAATGCATTAAACATACATGAACAGCTTACATGTTAATTCGTAGAAACAATTATAAATAACAAGTAATAATAAGATTCACGTGTTACAGTCTGGTGGTTGAGTAGGTCATGCAATAATTAATATTAACAAGCGTGGTCAAAATTTATATTACATATCAATTTAGTATCCTAAAATAGTTAACTATACGTACGTTATTTTCTTTTTATAATCATGGTTAAAAGATGTGGGGCTTATGTAACTCGGACAGTCCATATAATGATCGTCTACGGGGTGGAACAAACAAATTTATTGCACTTTCGCGGTCTAACAAAAAGTTGGAATAATTTTTAAATTTTCCCAGTATGTGAAAATCTAGCTAGGCACTGATACACATTTCCAAGATTGCATTTGAAATTTTACGGGACAAAGCAATAAAATTCTGGTCTTATTGCTGTTAATTTTAAACAAATGTATAGGACGAATGCTTGTCAATAGATGTCACAATTCTCAGTCTTGACTTGGCTTCCATAGCAACTTGATAACAACGCGGCAAATAACTTGCTTGTTGTAACTAAGACGCCACAAGTTGTTGTTTTAGAAGTTGATTGCTCATATATACATTTGGTAAAACTTAGTTTGTTGGGGAGGGTTGGAGTAGATCCTTGCTTCTTCAGTCAAGCAAATGTTGCCTCAGCAAGGGCTTATCCTTTCAACGATCAGCCCTTCACTGTTGTAAGACACAAGGTGCATCGTGCAGCCAGCTGTGAACTGGAGAACCACAGAATAGGTAATAGAGGGTAAGCTATGATCTACACTGTGATGAACCCAGCTGTAACTGTGCATGCGCCCGTTTGCGAGACGGGAGCGACAGGTCGATCCGATCTCCGAACTCGACCTTTTAATTTTTAAAACATAGGCTAAGTTTCAGATCAGACAATAGCGCCACTCGACGACATTTAGTTTTGAATGGAAGAAGTTACTAGAGACAGGAGGGAAATCCCGTCTCCGAAACCCGAAATTGTTTCTTGAATTAAGCTATAACTATAGCGTTAACTGGGTATCAGACTCGTGGACTTTACACTCAGTTTGTGGCGGAAGTAGTTCTCAAATTAAAACTGAAATTAAAGCAGCGTAGCTAGTTAATTAATGTTTTAACTTGTCGTTTCACAGCCACGGACTCAGAGAGCCACTTGTAATGGCCGATGAGTAAACTCGCAAATTAAGTTAATAAGTTTCAAGTTTTTGGCCGCTTATTCACGGCCTCTTTGCAAATTGATTTGATCTGCCAACTTGTCGCTAGCATTTTGCCAGCCAACGAGCGAAAAAAGAAAAAACATGAATTCCCAGAAATTCTCTAGGCAATCTATATATATCGTATGCATTAATTTCGGTTCTATTAAAAAACAATAACAGTATGAACAAAATAGTACATATCAAATGAAAATGTAAGACTAATTGTTAGCTGTCATACTTAGTATATATATATTTAACGTCGATATACGATATACATATACGAAGCGGAGAAACCAAACCACAGAAGCTTTATCTGACATTAAACTATGCCACTATATATATATTGATATATTGTTGTTGTT
The DNA here is from genome assembly GCA_030141605.1 of Tubiluchus corallicola. Classification (NCBI taxonomy): domain Eukaryota; kingdom Metazoa; phylum Priapulida; class Priapulimorpha; order Priapulimorphida; family Tubiluchidae; genus Tubiluchus; species Tubiluchus corallicola. The sequence goes on from JAQGDQ010000024.1 coordinate 232,943, forward strand.
GGCATCCTTCTGTCTCGGACGACAGAGAGTCAGTTATTGATCACATTGATGGAGCTGCAGCGTCGACTATATATATATATATATATATATATATATATATATATAGTGGTAATATATATAGTGGTATATTTTAATGTCAGACAAAGCTTCTGTGGTTTGGTTTCTCCGCTTCGTTCTAATCGACGTTAAATAATTTTTTCTAACTTTAACGAGAGTGTTTATTAATTATATAACAATTCAAGTTGAGCATGGCCTAACGCTAAACGTATAGGCTTTGTTCAAATGTAGGTTGTACTATCCCAGCAGTTATTGTACTATCCCGACATTTCTTCAGAGAATTGGAACAAATTCCGCAGACGGTCTACAATCAACCAATTAATGTGGGCTACGTCGGAGCTTCTTGTGCTTTATAACCAAGCCAATTAGTGTGGGCTACGTGGGGGCTTCTTGTGCTTACATTCAGGCCATTATGTATTGTCTGGCTGTAATGAAGCCGGTCAGAGATTTTAGACGCTCATGGCTAACGGACATGAATACAATTTTCACAAAATTGAAGACTTTACATATTAAACCGTCTATAGGTAAGTACAAAGGCAGCAGGTAAGCATTAAATTTGTTGCTAAAATCCCCGATGATACTAAGCCGTTGTAACAGGCGTGCTGATGAATAATAAAAACAAAAGTACGAGTACATTATAATAATAGTTCATAGAGCTGTTGATAACGTTAAAGTAAATGGTTTCTATGTACACAGTATAATCAGGTAGGTATGAAAGCAGTGCGTGTCGGTTTGTTTGATCGAGGCTCTCATTATTGAGCTCAGAATTTGTTGTTTGTTCTGCGTCACGGTAAAATATGTCGTTTTCTTTGCATCATCCACGTGTGAAGCCCTTAGTTGGGCGATAACGACCTTGAGGACGCAGATCTCTGCACGAAGCAAGAAACAAAAATTAGGAAGAAGAAAGGAGCGTTCAGTTCACCTTAAGCAGATCCACGTTTAAAGGTTGCTTCCTTCCTTGGGTTTTCAGTTTCTAAATCACTGCGCTAATGTTTATCGCCTGCGCAATGCCCTTCACGGCTTCGCGCTATCAAGAGGTAATGAAATCCATGGCAAAAAGACAATAATCGTATTGTACACAGCCATTAGTGTGAAATTTTACTTTACTGCAGAAAATAACCAGTTTTTTTTGAGAGATCGAAGTAAGTAATGCCACCATAATGAGACAAGATTTGTTCAGACGAAAAGCTGAAAGCATTATTTTCATTTGCACTATTTCACGTCTTGAAAAGCAAAAATTTGAAAGAGAAAAAGAAGCAAATAACGTGTCGCAAGTGAGTAGTAGTATTAAGTTAATGTAGTGCGTGTAGTTAATGTAGGACAAGGCAATTTCAAAAGTCAGTTATCGTATCGTTATAAATAGTGCAATGAAAGTGAAATCTAGTCTAGCCCTGTCAAAATTCCAAGTTAGTCCAAGCCACTCTAGTTCTAGTGTAGTCTAATTTAGTTCAATGCTCTGCAGATAGCTATGGAAGTAACAGATGGGTTACAGAGTTACGTAGGCATAGTTTGTAGACATGCAGACAGACAGTTAGACAGAGTCGTGGAGGCAGGCAGGCAGGTAGATAGGTAGGCCTAGTTATGTAGCTACATAGTTAGTAGGCAGGTAAGCAGGTTGAGTAAGGCAAGTAGGCAGATATCTTAGGAAAACCCAGAAAAGAAAAGAATAAAAACCAATGACTTGAGCTCTTTCGGTAAAAATTTGTGCGTAAGTCATAGTTACGACGATAAAAATGCTGAAAATTTTACTGTTGATCTTTAACAGGATTTATGCCATTTTCAGTCATAAATAGATCATTTCTGTTACGTCTGTTACGCCTATAATGTAATTCTTTAATGATATAACAAATATAACAAATAGATTTAATGATATTCTTTAACAAATATTTAGACGAGTTTTTGTGCTGTTAAAACAAAGAAAGAATACTGTAATATTTGACTGACAGTATTTCCGACAGTAGTCCCATAAACCTATTTATAAATCGTCTAATCAGCCTGCCACGTATTAATAATTTTAACACATACCTTTTTACTGACTGAATTAATATTGAGTTGTGTCTCTAGCTTACAAACACTCAAGTGAATTGTTAGACTCTCCTGTTTGCAGACAGGTAACAAGTCTACTCAGGTATCACAGGTGCTGCATTCAGCAACCGATTACTGGTGAATGTTTGCCACAACATCAGTTGAGTTGTCAGGTGTCGCGCAGTCGCTAGGGGACGCATGGCACACTCGCAGTAACAATCGATTCTACACCAAACACAGGCAGACAGGTGACAATAGGTACACAGTGATGAAAAGTGAAATGTGTCAGTTTTTTCTGTCAATGGGCAGATATAATTATCAGTGTCACTTGGCGATAAAAGTAATGGGGGCTCGAGTGTTGACGTATTAGTGTGTACTCAATATTTCTGGCTGCTGATAGTAGAATCATTAGTACATAATTTGCTTGGTTATATTACTATCATTATATTACAATTTACCGTTACGAATAACAACAATCTGTAACAAATGTTCTAACAACACCAAACAGAAATAAATGTTGCGGCAACAATAACAGCAACAATGCCAGTGAGGACACCGTCAGAGACCAAACAGCAATAATTAGATAAAATATGAGACTATAGAGCATAACAATTGCTACCTGTTGTTGTTAATATCTTGACGATTTTAGTGTCATTGCCATTAACAAAGTCATTATCACCTTGATCATCGCTATTGCAAATTCTCATTTTTTCGCCATCATCGTTATGATTGTTGTTGCTTTATCATCAGCATGCTCATTCTCTGCATTACTGTTGTGCTCATCATCGTCATCATCATCATCATCATCGTCGTCGTCGTCGTCATCATCATCATCATCATAATCATCATCGTCGTCGTCGTTGTCGTCGTCGTCATTATCATCGCCGCCGCCGTCGTCATCATCGTTGTCGTCATCATCATCATCGTTATCACCACTACCAACGCATTTCCTTTTTGTTTGGTTCTCTCCTCTCCTCTCCTGTTTCCCTTTGCTTCTTTACTGGCTTTGCTGTTGATTGATTTCCATCAGTTTTAACAAATTTTATTTTTCTGGTTTAGCATTAGCTTCAAAAAATTCTGCTTAGTGTCAATTGAATCACTAACTTACTTGTTAACCATAATGAATAGAAACATTCTTTACTGCTTTCACCCCATTCAAAGTGCTTTCCGCCCCAAGATATAAAACAACGGCTTCTTTGTATAAAAGTATAAATGAAAGCAATGCTTGAGAAATTACAAGGTAAACAAATCAAGAGTTTCTGGCTTATGTTAAGTTAGAAGCTCTTAGTGAATTTTAAACACTGCGTGCGCGGCTATGCGATTCAGGGCGGTTGGTGACATTCGGATCACGAGCTACATTCTCAAAATATGTGGCTTGGCTTGTGCCGCCGTCTTTTGGTCGTATTTCAAATGCATCTCTGGAACTTGGATGTTGAATCGTCAATCTTCACAGTGTGTCGGATGAATATGCCTGTGAGTGCACTCTGAAAATTAGTTCTGGTGGATCAGAAAGTCATCAAAAGTCTTAAAGTCGAAGAAACGTAGGCATCATTGCAGAGTTATTCAAAAAGGTAAGTTCTATTTTATTCTCCCATTTATTCGTTTTTCGCTTCAATGTAAACACTCTAATTGTACTATGACAACTGTTTTTTCACAGTCGTCGTTGTTATGTACGGGTAGAAATTACCATGTCACTTTTTGTATACAAGATAGCAGTTGTGAATTTTATAATTCCGTACACATGCACCGGTCAGAAAAAGTAAAAAAAGCTTTAATAATACTAGAAAAAGCAAAACTTCGTTTTATATGGAACAGCTTTATTTATAGGCTATATTAGTGGTTGTTAATTCCATTATGTAATTTATGCATGTAATTGTTGCCACGAAGTGAATTGGTGCTTTTTAGCAGTGAATTGGAAAAGCTTACAGTTGAAATAGTTTGCGGGTCAACTTATAATAAACAAAAGTATGATTTAGTGCATACCATTTATTGACAATGCTCGCACTAAACACGTTCTGCACTGGACCTGCATTGCAGAAATCAGACGTGCTGATATTTGCGTTCCAGATTCGGTTTTGTTTTTGAACAGCGAACTTTCAACGCCGTGTGTGACGTCACGAATTTAACGCCATGCAGCTAAAATAATAAACGGATTAAGTTATGAAAGCAATCATCTTCAGCAACTACCAGAAATAAGTTGTGTTAATGGGATTTGGCATTTTAATCCAACTGAGAGAGAGAGAGAGAGAGAGAGAGAGAGAGAGAGAGAGAGAGAGAAAGAGAGAGAGAGAGAGGGAGAGGAGGGAGAGAAAGAGAGAGAGAAGGAGAGAGAGAGAGAGGGAGAGAGAGAGGAGAAGAGAGAGAGAGGGGGGAGACAGAGAGGACAAAGGATGGAAGAGTCATCGTCAATATGCGTAAACAACATTATCAAGGACATAGACAATTTCATGATATACAAACTGCAGTTGTGATCACAGACCAGACCAGGCAGATGGTAATGCTGACCTTGATGTATACAAAATGTCAAAATCAACAGCGTACCTGTAAGCCAAGTGTTTATGTTGTAACTCGGCAGCAGTTAATCTGTTTCATTACAAGTGATTTTCCTACAATTTTTCGCCTCAAGTCATAGCAGAATAGCAGGTATTCAGAAGCGTGGAACTTCTTATTTTAAAACACCTCGGGACAGATCTGCAGTACAGAAGCGTTTATGCTTGTTTTGCACTATACCGTAATAATGATAGCATCATTTCTCCATTAGTGTCAGCGCTAATTTTTACAGTTCCAAAGTACTTTTTAGCTAAAGAAAGTCATAATACGTCCCAATAGCAGTTTCTCACTAGGAAAACGCTGCCGAGGTAAAGATTTATGCAATCGGTTTTTGATTAAAACTTATTATTGTCTTTAAACTTATTCAACGATTACCTGTTTTTTTTGTTTGTCTATGAAACCTGGTTGAAATTGCATAAACTACAATTTAGTTTAAATCTTGAAAATCGAGAGATATAGAAGCTTTAAATAAAACAAAACTTTCGTACGTCATCTACAATGGAAGTTAAAAAACAATATGCGGTTAAATCTCCAAATTATAATAAATTGTGAATTTCAAAATATTAAACTTATTTACATTTGCAGCGTGCAAAGAAGTTGATAATTATTGCGATTAAGAGTGCAGTCATGTTTCAGTAAATTTGAACGGGAATGATTTGAACTGTTAATAAAATTAAAAATAGTCATGAAATTCCATGAAAATGTAGGCGTTTTTGCGACGCTGATTCAAAATCTCAAGTACCGGGTGACCATCAAATTCACTACAACTTTCTACAAAGTTTGTATTCATCATATACAAATATCCGGCATTTAGCTTAATTTACAGCTAAGAGAAAAACTAACTTACACGCTGACGCAATCTGATTACACATTGTAAGTCGTGTAGGCTTCAGCGCATCACTCACGCTTCAGCGCCACATGAGAATAGATTTGTTACTATCACTGACATAAAGACGTGTTTTTGCTGCTAAAATATGAAAATCAATTAATAGAAAAGTGCAGTTGTGAAAGATTTATATTACGTACAATTAATATTGACTCCCTTGCCTAAATTTCCTATTTTTTAATATTCTAGTGGCAATTGACCACTTCCGCATAACACATTGTCTCATTTAGTTATTCGCCAGTCCTTGTACTAGACTGGATAAACTTTCGTTATAGAAAAATAAGCAAATATTTATACGTTTATTCGTTGGTTCATTAGTTCATTGAGTTCTATGATCAGCAAGAAAGAGCGTGACTTTGCGCGTTCGTTTACGTACACACTTCGATTGCAGCCTAAAATTCGCTCTATAGTCATGGTGGTAGACCCTCCAGGAGGGCCGCAATGGCTTCCTCTTTAACTGCTATTTTTATCAAGGAGTTTAAACAAACCACAGGGCAATCATTTTTTTTCCAGTCTATAGCTAGGTTGGTCAGATCCACTCTTGACTTAGAAGCTGATTATCTACAGGTTGGCTAGAGAATTTCTTCCTGGAAGAGGAAGCGGCGGAGGTGCCCGTACGGGTGGCAGAAAACGTGATATTCTTCGGGCAGTTAACAAGGCATTATTATTGGCTTCACAAAAATTACTAATTTTACTTTTTATAAAATAAGATTGTATTGTTGGCACACCGATCTTAACGCGTTCTTGAATTGTTCTGATCATTAAAAGCACAGCTACCATAGCTTGGATCAGGATCATCATCAGGCAGCAGTCTTGCATATGGATCAGATCAGAACTGACCCTTGAAGCTAATTTCTGCAGATCGAGGATATTGCCTGGTTATAAGTGGAATGTATTTGATTACATGACTGCTTCCTGAAAAGAACTAGGACCAAATGTACATGTAGCTGCAAAAACATTGCTAAGAACTACATAGCGATTATTGTTGATGCTTCGGGGTTGACGCCTTCATCAAATTGCTGATGAGAAGAGGAAAGAAGTTTGTAATTCGTCAAATACATCTTATAAACCTGTCTGATTATTCACACACACATATATAAGGGAGTGAGGACGGCCGATATTTAAAAAATATGTTAAAATATCGATTCAGCTCGGCGGACTGGACAACTGTACAATGACGGCATAAAAAGTAAAAAAAATCGATTTTGGTTGTGTAACTGGAATGTTTAAAAATCTTAGGCTTCTTAATAAAAAAGTGGCTAACTGAATTTCCGCTGGAAACAAACACCGGCGTGGAGGTTTAAGGCGATCTTACTACGTGCTTCCCACCTTGACTCATTGACAAACAGCGGCAAAATTGTCTGATCTCCGGGGTTTTATAAAGGTAATTAAACAACGAAACAAATTAACCAGAAAGAGAAAGAAGCGAGAAAAAAGAGGAGAGAAGAGGAGTAGCGGCAAGAGAAGAGAGGAGGGCACAGGAAAGGAGAAGAAAGGATAGGAGAGGATACATTTTCGACACTTATGATCAGAAGTAGTCCTGTACGGTCACAGTAGTCAGGATTTTTCTTGTAATTCAAAGAAAGGTTTGTGATTACAAATTGCTGTACTCAAAAGAATGAAACACAAGGACCGGTGTAATGAATTACTTACGGAGATGACAAACTTTGTTAATCAATGATCTTACTTATCTAGCTGTGTAAAAAGATTATCCGAAGTTGACTCTGCTCACTATATGTAATTTTATAGACCTTTTTTGTAGTGCAGTTAGCATGGCTATTGGCCAAGACGTTGATATGGAAACTATATCAATGACAGAAAACTTGTCAAAGCACTTTTCCAAGCAAAGAATGAAGCAATTTATAAAAATCTAAAGGTAATGTTCAAACCCAAGCAAAGGACGACAAATAGCCGACTATTTGGGGAAAGATACGTATGACAGAGTCGGGTTACTTAATTCGTCGTCTTGATTCGTTACTTGGGTCTATGATTACAAAGTCACGTGCGAAAGAAATTCTCAGCAGAATTCAGAGCGATTTATAAAAGTGCGAGTATAGAAGCAGATTCCTGATAATATAGGCGAAGAATGGTAAAATTGTGCTAATGACTAAAATTGGATAAAGCCAATTAAGCCATTTTGGTACAGCTTTTTAGTGTGAGATAGCTCACAATAAACATCAATTGATCGCTAAACATCATTTAAAATTCATTAGAAAGGGTGTCTCATCTTTACAGCGCGTGAAACACTTGCTTTTTTATGCAAGCTCGTTTTTTTACTTGGTGTGGGTAGCTTCTAATAACTGTTTTGTTTTTGGAGTTAGTATTTTGTGTGTTTGCGTACTTATTATTTAGTGTGTTATTAGGCAATTTTGTTTTATTGCTGAAATAAAATGTGAATTAAATTGAATTAATCGAAAACCAGCTCGACAGAAGACTGCTAAGCATCAGTCTGTGGGTAGCTTTAGTTTTTCAAAATGTAATGCGTACACGAACTGCAAGGATGAGACGTGAGATGCTCCGCAACAGATCCATCACGGAAAGCGATATAACTGGAATGATAATAATTGTAGTCTCTCTTCACTTTTTACATGGAGTAAATGGTTTTATTCGTACGTGATAAAACACAAGTCAACGTTAAGCTATAATTAATGAAGAGGATGAAGATTTGTTTAAGTTAATTGGATTGGGGACGATAAAGCATTTCTATTTGCTGTCGAAAACGGTACAGCCTATTTGACCGTCGATAAATTACATTTTCGCTACTGTTTTTTCACCAGTTAAAAGATTTTAAATTTTCACAATTTGAAGTAGTTAGTTGTTACGGTGCAACTAACGGCACGGTTAGTTGTTTATGGTGTCCCCAGGTTTGTCGTTAAAGGATTTTGATTGAATGAAATCTAACCAAAGTTTTTAATAATTATAATAAAGGTAAAAAGATAAAAGAAAGTCGCTTGAACAAAATTTTGTTAGACGACATATGTTAATCAACAACTAGGTTTACAGATTTAGTGCTCAGTCATCGGACTCTATTCAGTCCTCCCATCTGGATGCACACATAAACCGCCATTATCTTTGTATAGTGAAACGCTTCGCATACTTTACTATCTGATCGAGTATTTTTTGCTTCTTTACGAGTAAAGTTTATTAAGGCCTAAGCGTAAAATTCAAACCTCTGAGAAGTTAAATGTGCAGTACTTCCGGTCTTAACATCCGCTAGTTTTACAATAATTCAGATTTTGTGGTTTTCTTGAATTCTTATTAGATGACGTCAAATTTAGAAAAGTTCATCTTTTCATCTTTTTTTCTAGGCAAGAAAAAATGCATATTGTGGAGCCCCCACGGGCCACGTGGAGGAAAATTACTAGTTCGTGATCAAGAATTGTATTAAATCGTGGCAACAAATTATTAATCCATGCGCATGACATACTAATTCGTGGCCACGAATCATTAATTGTGGACACGGCACGATTAAATAATTTTATTCGTCGTGGCGCTCTGGGAGCTCCACTGATATTAGGCTGACAGAACAATTTTGGTAGAAAATCATACCAAATTCCAGTACGAATTTTACACATAAACATTATTAACATCTGTGTGGCATCTTAAATAACTTTGTACATTTGTTAATGGTGATTTTAGCCTGACCAAACATTACACACATCAGTAGTTAAAAGAAATAACCTTGACGTATTTCTTTCAAACTGTCTTTCTGGACAATTCGCCTGTGACTGTTTGACAGAGTGTACGCGCGTGCGCGTGCGCGTGCATGTGCTTGTGTCAATGTAACAAAGGGAGAGAGAGAGGGGGAAGAGAGAGAGAGAGAAAGAGCGAGAGAGAGAGAGAGAGAGAGAGAGAGAGAGAGAGAGAGAGAGAGAGAGAGAGAGAGAGAGAGAGAGAGAAATCGGGAGAATCAGTTCTGAAATCACGAATAATTCAAGAACCTATGTCTTGCTTTCCGTGTATGTTTGCTTCTCTGTCTTAATGTTGTCTCAAGTCTGGTCTAGCTCAGCTCACATTACACTATAAATTGCTCAGGAATGTGCAAAATGCGAGGTCTTATCCGCAATACGTAGAAATGCCTGGGTGATTTTATGAGCTATTGTAAATATCATTGCACATCTTTTGCTAGTGTAGCTGATGACTTCGTATGTAATATTAGAGACTGAATGTCGTCGCACGTTGGTATCCTACGTATAGTGGCAAAATTGGCGATAATAAACCACATAATTGCACAACTATTTACTACATTTTAAATGCGTGATGGCTTATACACATGTCTTAACTGGAACAGTTTATTATCATATACGTGGTCGTGATATGTTTATAGTGGGTATTCAAAAGCAACTGTGTGGCTCTGTACGTCAGACTGCAGCGTATGCGTATATACTTCACAAATGTACTTTTGAAATATAGATGTCTGTCATACCATTATACTTATGGCCGGTTTATAGCTCAAAAAATTAATGCACTGTCATTGACTTAATGTTTGTTCGAGAATTACTAGTATTAGAGACATGCACTAATTATTAATAAAAACATTTCAAAAACTTACTAAATTGCACTAAGTTTACGACAATCGTTTACCAGCCAAAATTATTGCTAAACTTACTGGAACTTAATAAACTTTTAAAAACAGCCGCGAGAGAGTAGAAAGTTAATTATTCTTTCTGTTTTTTTCTATGCAACCATTTTTTCATTCTTAGATTAACTAACGAGTTAGTATGCAACGAATATTTGCTTTTTTCTTTATCAAATGATCATATACTCCAGAAGTTTATTCGTTCTAGTCATTGGCACGCGTTTGCAAACATCGGGACGCCAACAAGCGCTTTTTTAACTTGTAAATTTACCACTTTTGTGTAACCCTAGCATCGACAGATGTTCGTATTTAAATCGCTGTCTAGGGTGGGTCACGTGACATAAACTTTCTCCCGCTGAAGCCTTGCTGTACAGCTTCATCGCAATCACTTGGCTTCAATAAGTAAATGTTTCAGCTTCATTCTTTATTAAGAGGAACTATAACTTGATATAAATTATTTCAATTAGGCCTTTTCATACACTATAAGCTGTAGCCATTGCTAACACTAAGCCTGATCAGTAAATGGATAGGTGACAATCAGAAAAACTGCTTTTGGCTAGTTTCATCTGCCATTTGTCTTTGCGTACACATCTTTGGTTTCAGGTGATTATCCTTCATAATTAACTAAGATCCAGAACAGCCATATATCATCTGCTTTAGGTAGCCTTGCCTACTGAATGTTGCATTCTGTTTTGCAAATTGCTGCGTTGTATAAAAACAATAAAACCAGTTTTCCTGGCAGTCACTCACCAATTTATTAGCCATATCTAATACTGCATATTGGTCCCGCGTACACACCGTATCAAGTTAGCTAGTAATCGCCCCAAATGTTGAAAAACAGGATTACGACTTTTTTCAAAACCAATAGCTTTTCCATATCAACAGATTTTTTTGTTTGCTTAATTCTTACTTCTTCAGCTAGAAAATGAGAAAATTTTTTAGTGCTGAAATCGCATTGATAGAAAAAAGAACAAGGTGACCAAGTAAGTTTTGGAAAACAGTATGCCCTGAGCTCTGTGGGGAACATCCCGAGGAGAGAGAGAGAGTTTATTTATCCTTCCGTATCCAACTCTGCCGGCTTCGCATTACTTCACCATCTAACGTAACATGGCTTCGTTTATGTACACAATATTACCAAAATTGTTGCAGCTTCTGTGAGTTATACGTGACGTTTGAGCGGAGACGACGGAATAACCGCCATGCGGTAATCATACAACATTTGAGGACCTGATCCACGATTTGTTGTTGGTAAGTACAGCCTTATGACGATGGTGTTGTTACTGAATGACTGATGATGAATATGATGAATATGACGATGATGATTATAATGACGATGACGACGATGATGATGGTGTGTTGGTGGTGGTGGTGGTTATGGTGGTAGTGGCGATGACGACGATGATGATAGTGGTGTTGGTGGTGGTGATGGTGGTGGTGGTGGTGGTTATGGAGGTGGTGACGATGAAGACGATGATGATGACAATAATGACAGTGATGACAATGTCGGTGATGTTTCTGGTGATGATGATGGCAATGAATTAGTGCCAATAATGGTAGTAACAATAGTTCCACTGCTGCTAAAACTACTAAATGAATCTTTACTCTTGAGGCGTTCGTCGGGGATTAATCTTGGAACCATTGCCTTTTTTATATCAGCGATAAAGCCAGTAAAGCGCTTAAGCCAATACTGTGGAACATTGACTTTGTCCAACAAGTCAGTGATGTTAGTACAACGTTTTAAAGAAAATTGTAACTGTTTGAAAAATGAAAATTGTAACATTTTGTAACTGTTGTTTAATTTAGTCTTGTTTTTCTGTGTTTTTACTGTAACCAACATCTTGGGCCTTTATGGAAACAATGATCGTATGCAACTATTTTTAAACTGACCAAGTAAAAAATCAATTCTTACTTTTCTTACTCTTACTCTAAAATCAATTAACCAACATAATTCATTTTACTTTCCTTCCAAATGTGACAAGAGAGGTTTCATATTCAGTGAATAATGTTGATTGGAGAAGGCCATCAAGGCTAAAAGCTTTTACAGATAATGGTAATATCTCAAAATATAGGGCGCTCTAGTGAAGCCATTTTTGGTATCCTCATTTCTGAAAGTGGAATTTCTATTATATCTTAGATCTGCCACATCTCCCTGGTTATTCAACACGGGGTTACAGAATAACACACAAATGTATTGCGTGCTTGTGACGGTGTTGTGAGTTGTATTAGGGCCACGGTGTTTGTTTTTATAGTGTCCAGTGTTATCCTTATACTGCCGAAACGTCTGCAATAGTTTAATTCCTAGTATACCCATCAAGATGATTGTAACTCTCGTGGGAAATTGCGAGAAACTTTCAATCAAAATTACCGCAATCCTAGGTACTAATCAGACTTGGCCAATATCATAAAAATTGTAAGGCTGTCCGTGTATTGTTTGTGGCGTTCTACTGTATTGAGTGATGTTAGTAACTGTACTACACTGCCTTGTTCAACAACCGTCTTTCATTTTTTTCTTTTGTAGTTTATCAAATATCTTTTGGCTTCATAAATATCCATTTTTACATGGCAATTTTCGTAGTTTTTTTACCCGTTTTTTAGAACAATTATTTAAAATGTGATCTCAAACCAGGCATATTTCAAGCATGGTTATTTAAGCCTCAGTATTCAATTTAAGTTAAATTCTTGTGACGGATGCAACAGGAAAGATTAAATTATAATGAGATTATTTTGCATTTGAATCGCAACTTTCACTCTTAGGCTATTATACTCTTAATTTTACGAGTTTTGCAACGACTCACGTAGATTAAACAAGTGTTTGTCGGCGTGTGTGTTTATTACAATCCGTGCAACATCAAACGTATGGGATGTTGCATTCGTAAAATTACTTCCGATGTACGAATCTCAACAGCTGTTCTTTCGACAAATCAGTATTGAATTAGGAAGAAACTGCAGTTTTACTAAGAATTTCTTTGCATAAGTGGCTTCGTGTAGTATTCCTCAAGCATGCATAGACGCTGCAGCAGGTGGCTGGCTACTTAGAGGACCCAAGATCTGTACGTTTACTTGCTTTAAGAAATCGTTTTCCGAATTAAGAGGATATGTTGACATCAAACTGAATGTATGCAGGCGTTCACGAGCTTGCGTACAAACTTACTATTAGTAATTAAACTAATTATGTAGGAAAAAATTAAAATTCATGTAAACTTTTCTGATCTGTGTTACGGAGTAACTGTTGCACATAGAAGCTGACTTTGAACTAACTGGAACACTCTTTCGAAGCACAGACATCAGTCCTATCTTATAATTTATGTTCAACATGAAATTTTTATAACTGACCTCTCTGTGACTGACTAATTTCGTTAAGTTGCCGATCGTTTATTTAACGTCTATGTAAACACCTTACAGAGGCCTAATTGATACATCAGACATAAATAGTTATTAAACTATTGTAATGATTCTAATAAGAACCTAAAATTTGTTGGATTTTTATTCTGTTCATACTTTTATCCATTAATTTTACGTTTTCTTCTTGGGTATTTAGTTGTACAATTAATCAATGATCATGCAAGTCAAATGGAATGCACCACTGAAATATTCTGAACTATGTGCCGTAAAGGTGAACAGCCTTGTAACTCCAGAACCTCTATAATAACAGCTGGGCCTATGTTTGGCTTCCAAAATACACACGGCCAATTTTGGCAGTGGCTTCTCCGACAGCAAACTACAGACGAGAAACCGAGTTTGCTAAGGCGATTAATATTTCTTGCTAAATCAGGCTGATGTGTTTTTCCAGTGGTGCTAATGGTTGTTTGCTTTGCCTGGACGGAAGTGAGAAGGCGTGGCCATATCCATTTATTGAACAGTTTTCGTATTTATCTTAATTGACCCACGTAAATATTACTGCGTCGTTGACCGAGACGCATTGCACATTCTACTTGGCGATTTTAAATTCAGCTCGTCTGCCTTTGCGATTTACATGAAATTCTTGGCACGGTAACTGTTAAAAAGTCTTTAAAAATCCAAAGAAACAACGGCAGCACTCTCTATTGATTATTTCTTTAATGATTATTTAGATTACATGATTTTCGCTTATTGCAATCTTAGATTAAAACTTTTTATTGTCTTGCATGGTTGTAAGATAAATTTAACCGCGTTTTTGTCTAACTTAACCTAATCAAACTTGACTAACCAAACTTAACTTGACTAAACCCAACCCGACCTACTGTAACATGATTTGATGTACTCTCTTCTAACCTAACCTAACTTAAACTGTCCTAATCTAACCTAACTTAAGATTTCTAAACTTAACGCAATTTATCGCCCAACCTTTATCGCGTAAACTTAATCTAGCCCAATCAACTCAGTTCATCATATTTCAACTGAACCCGCTTTAAGCTCCGAGCCCAAAGCAACTTAACCTACTTTAATTTAATTTAACCTGGGTTTTAACCTATCAATCTAGCCTAATCTACCTAACCCAAATGAAAGTAACAAGTCATAAAATTTAATAACCCATATATTGCGAAACTACAATATTTATATATTGCATAATGGCATTTCAATTCATTATTTAATGGAATTAGTTATGGAAGTCAACTCTGTACTTGTTAATTAACACATTAATAGTAATTATTAGTACGCGTCATTATCGCAAAAAACAATATAAGTTGTAGGTTTTAATGCACTGATCCGAGTGTATCATTCGAGTAAATTTGGCGTTGTTGGTGATTTCACCAACAGTGGCTTCTAATACCAGGCCTGAACTTTATTCTGACAAATAATTAGTCCCTAATGGCAGTAATTACTGCAGTTAAAGCTGTATAATGCATGTAATGCTTGAACGACGTAGTTACTTTGTAAGTTATATACACATCGATACCCAGAATAATCGGCCACATTTGGCTTTGTCCTGTGTCCTTGCCACTTAAAAGTATATTGGAATTTATTTTTATAGACCATGCGTTAACTCACCATCGGCTAACAAATTAAACATGTTACCCGCTGGTTTCCAACTGTTCCAATCCACAAATTTTGAATTTCTATTTTACAGTTGTTACTAATATTTGGCGACACAGCGATAATTTTTTTCTGACAGTACTAGACTCTTTGATAAAAACGTAACACGGTTAACGAAAAATTGTTGCTAATATATACATTTGAGAAAAATCTGTTGAACTTTCTTGTGTCCCTTGGCACTTGGAAAATTAGTTCAAATGTCTTCTGTCTCACGTTTTCCTAACACTAGCTTTCCTTGCCTTCAAATCTTTTTTCAACAAGTCTGTCACATCTGTTTTACGTGTCTGCTTCCGGTAGAAATTGTTACTGTTAATTAAGAGAGATTTTTACAATTTCTTTTTCTTGAAAAAGTTCGAAAGGAGGTGATCGGGTCTGACCTGACAGTAACATCAGCTATGGGGTAAGATGAGGTTGAATGTAAGTCTAGCCTTTTACCCGCAGTTTTGCACATCACCACCCATGAGGAATTGAACTTGCATTACATTTATTCCTTCACAAGTGTATCATCATTCTATAAAACACGTTTTGAAAGAAGTCAAAAGACAACTCATTCCTGTTAATAGGTCTCACATTACACCATTACACAGCATCCTGTGCATTGATAAGCAATGTGCACGACAATAGTTTTGCTTTTAAAAACTGGTTCGCAAACTATTCAATTACTGCTTTTTTCACAGCCAGCTTTTTACTGCTACAGGTGCTGTTTGTCGTTTCTAGAAACAGTTCCTTTTTTGATTAATCTTTATAACCAACTACGCTTATAGTCTCAACTAAGATAATGTTAAGAAAACAAAAAACAATCTGAAACTCCAGTTTTAACTGGTAAGTTCTCGGATTTCAAATTCTCATGTATGTCATCTTTAATTAGATTATATGATTAGAGGATTAGTGTAAGTGGGTTACTGTCACATGTCGTTAATTTATCCCATCAACAGAATGAGCTTTAGAGGATTATTTAAAACCGGAATAGTTATGGGAGTTATGTGCCAGAAGGGTTTCCGGTTTCAGAAAAAGGTTGACGCAGGAAAAAATGTTAATTTTCTGTTGCCTAAGTCTTACAGCAGGAGTTGATTACTCCGGCGCCTAAACTATCTAAGGACCCAACGCTTTTTAAAAAATACTATAGTTTTCGGCTAGATCAATCGGGCAGTATAGCGTTCCGTCCTCATACCTGGAGGTTAGAGATCGTGTGATGTCATTCGTCATTGTTTTTACTCTTAGTGATGATGGTAGTCTTTTACTTAATCTTGGTCCATTCACTGATATCATCTAACCATGTCCGCGCTGTCTTCTCTCATCGATTTTTCCTTCCAGCAATCTCTAGGACATGTCCAAAGTTGTCCTGTTTCCTCTTCTTAATGATATCCATCAGCTTTTCTCCTTTGCCTTTTCTAAAGGACCACCAAATATACTTTTTTCGTGAAGCCATTGTCGAAAATCTGGACTTAGTGCTTGATGCACAACTGAACTAACTTATTAACTGAATTAACTGAACTAGATTAACTGGTTTTTATTGCGATATTTACGCTGAAACCATGGGTTTTAGACTTAGGGTATATGTTGGGCCACCTTTAGATTTTTTAATAATTTGCCTTGTATTTGCATTAATATTTTATAAATAATAATTTTATATATACTATTAAATATTTTATTTATTCTATCAAAAGCCAATCCATGTCACGTGACCTAATTTGAGTGTATAAAAACTGGATGACCGACATTAGCCGATGACTGACCTCACTATGCCCTACATCAGTTCTTACGTCAAACTTGGCGCTTTGGTGTATTTATTATTGTCAGATCACTACTACTCATCACTATTACTGCCAAATCACTCAGTGAAAAAAGGTACGTTGCTTTTCGAGTTTCAGCCTTTCTGATATGTCCGGCGGTCGGTTCGGTTTACACGTTGTAAACAAATTACTCGTGTAATACCTCACCGCTTTGAACAGGGCGAACAGATGGCAGTAATAACGCAATGAAGCCATCATTTCAATTTCATCCATAGCCAGCTAGCAGTGGTTTATTTTAAGAAAGAACTGTAGGAAATCGTGCTCTTCAGTTTCTGATATTTCCGAGGATAACAGAGATCTTTTGTAGGAATCTTTGAATTGTTCATTGAAAGTTGTATTTTGTGTATCATCTTCAAGCGTTGTTTTCTGTTTTTAAAACGAAATCCTACCCGAGAGTCATTTTTTCCTATTTCCTTCTACTCAAAAGTTCCGAAAGTTTAATTTGGCACTTTTTAGTATTTTCGTTAAAGAAAAGTGTTAGCTGCTCGACGAAGGACTTAAACACCCCACTGGTTACTAGGCCGTAGTGTGCCACAACACAGGTCATGGTAATCCAGGCCATGTTTTGTTAGCGTGTTTTTGCTGTTAAAAGGGTTTTGGCGCGTAAACAATGTCTATTCCATCATCAGTGTATTTTTCTAGGCGAACATGTGTTAGCTTCAGTTTCTGACAGACAGTGAGTGGTGCTAGAAAATTGCTTTATCGTGCGGAGTTTGGTAACAACTGTCATAGGAGCTTACAAATTAAAGTGAAGTAGTAGTTTTATCACTCAAAAAGTCAATAGAAATTCTAATTATTTTGGAGTACCTTCCTGTAAACATCGTGGTCTTTTTCTAAAATGGACTTTCATCTCATTATGTGCATTATGAGCTCACTTTATGGAAAGATATTCGAAAAATTCTTAATGAGGACCAACGATCAAATTATTACCAGTCAAATGGCCACCGGCCAAAAGGAATATTGGCGCTCCTCTGAATACGATTTGTCTTTTGACGTTTGTCTTTGCCTTTTGCCCTTTGACATGACATTTTGCTTTTGTGACGAATTAGTGTTTATTAGCACTGGTTTGGTCCATTAAGCTCCAGAGAATGGTAGAAACGAAGCTGCCACCTGTTCGAACCAAATGAGTAAAAATCAAGGATATTGATAATGGCAATGAAAATACGTTCCAGTGCTTAGGGGCGTCATATGGAGTGTCATATATACTTAGAAATCGTTATTGCTCATGCGTACAAAAAGTGATTATGGTAAAAAACGGTATTCAGATTAATGCGCATATTTCAAACTTCTTTGTCATTTCAGAATAAAAGTTGAATTGTAAAATTGTAAAACATGTTGAGTAACCTCTTAAAGCATCCACGTTATATTCGTTTCCATCACTGTTACGCAAAAATTTCATATTAGCATTTTCATGGACGTAATACGTAAATCTTCATACAGCCGTAAAGTCATAATCATTGACAGTTAACACTCTAAACAAATTAATTAATAACCATTAAGATCACTTAATGACTAAAACGTTTCCTGATGTTGTGATACAATCAACTAAACTCTTAAATTATTTGCAAGCCGTGCCTGCAGGAAGCCAAGAAATACGTTTGATCAAGTTTCTGCAAAACTCGTGTCAGTGAAAAATTTTAAGCATTCCAAATGCATTTAGCCCGGATTAAATGTTTTAGCCGATAATTTGCATTATTCATAATTTATTAAAAGCACTGTTGGTAAATGTAGACATATGTAGTTCGAAAATTAGTATTCTTCTGTATTTCTCTCATCATGGCGCTTTGTCTCGAGATTATAATGGGATGGCACAGGTGGTTAATTGCTTGCTATTTGATAACCAGTATAGGGTTGCTTTTACTGTCCATTGTGATTATAAATATCTCGTGTTTACATTAGCCTTACAAAACTAACTGAGTGAATGTACTTTTCATGTAAAATGAGCTAGTTTGTTGTCAAATTTTATCGCAGATATATCTTATTATTTTAAATGCGCGTATATCCAGCTAATAATGTCAATTGTCCAGTAACTGGTTGTGTGTTTAAACACAGCACCATTGCCTGGATTCTCCCCAACTGTCGTATTCAAACTACGTCCCATAGACGAACGGATTTACAGCCTCAGTAACAGCACTTAATTACCAGATTAAAAGTAAATTGATTAGAGTTAAATACACATAAGCATGCAGATGATGGCACCCACTTCGACACTTGCTTCTGGGTACTGATCATTAAGTGGACAGTCAATAATTTCGTCTAATGACAGTTGTATTGACAAGGCGGAATTTTTGGCACATCGCCAATATATCTTGCCAGAATCGAGACGAAAGACCCCTTCCTTCCTCTTTTCTCTTCTTTTCTCTCATACTTTCTTTTTTCTTTTCTTCTATTTTTGCTTATAACTTTTTATCTTTGTTCCTGTCTTCCTTCTTCCTTCGTCCATCTACATACTTTTTTCTTACCATAGCCGTTTCTTTTTTTCTTTTCCTTTATTTCTCCTCTCTTTTTGTTTTTTCTTCGCCCACTTGCTTGTTTCTCATTTGTTTTTGTTTGATTTCACATTTTTTACTTTTGTCAAACTGAGTTAATTTTCTTGCTAGAAAGTTGTGACATCCAATCGCATAGATCGCATAGATCGCATAGATCGCATAGATAATCGCATAGAAGGGAAGGGAAATTCGGTCTGTTGATTGAAACCGAGTATAGTCGTAAGTTAACGACCGGCTGCGATGCGTGTATAGTACTTTTAATGCAGTACTTGCATAGTATTTGCATTAAAATTTTGCTCTTCTCAAGTTAATCATGTGCAAAAATTTAAGGAACCCGGGAAACGCAAAACCCTAGTCGATTGGTCGCTTTCGCTAAGCCCTGTTCTTGGTTGTGGACATAATGTGACATAATGGTATCTTTTACAAAGGATCGCTTGTTGGTTTCTGAGTTGTTCGCTTACGTCGTGCGCAAGCGCACTGCAAGAAGCAAGTGTTGGCCCAAATTCAAGGAGACTGGCAAACAGCTAGACTATAAACAGACCCGGTCTATTGGTGGTGGATGCTTATCTCCGTTCAGCTCTATGAGGTGTTGAAATAGGAAGCTGTGTGGTTTGGAAACAGGCGCAGTTTTTTATACGACTGTTGAGGTATCTATTAGTTTGACTCGTGAACTGCTGACTCAACTTAGAAGCAATTTTTTGCGGCAGACATTTGGTTGTATTTATTCTGGTTGGTGTTAAACTTGCGTCACTGGCATTTACACAGTTAGAAGAGTAGACTGATTATCAATCAGCTTAAAGCGTAACTGCTAGGCTACTGCAGTTAAGAACCGTTGCTTTTTAAAGGAGGATCAATGCGTGAGTATCGACGTTGTCGCAATATTTGTCATCAGCATCACCACTACCACCATCATCAACATCGCTATCATCATCATCAGTAGCAGCGTCTTAAGCAACCACAATGATTTTCCTCTTTTTTGCTATTTTTCTTTCGTCATAGTCACTTTTTCTGGACCTTGTTATCACCATCATTACCACTGACACTATTATCATCATCATCGCTGTCATCATCACCATTATAATAATCATCATCATCATCATCTTCATTGCCACATCGCCATCGCCATTTCCATCATCGCCATTGTCGTTTTCGTCATTGTTGTCATCGTCATCATCGTCACGATTGTCATTATCAACATCATCATCATCGTCATCAACATTTTGACTCAGACTCTGTGTACTACTCCTTGAATTTTGTTTACATTGCTGGATGGTTACTATTTTAGCGATGGCGCCATCCAATTATAATTGTTGTATTTTTTACACTTACGTTAAAACAACGGTAAAGAAGCGCAAACGTAAGGTCGTAGGCATAAAAATTGCAAACGTTTTTGCCCGTTTCTCATCCAACATATCTCAAGCCCAAAACTATTCAGGAATTCTGTTTCACAAGTATATATCAGATCATTTTCTGCGGCCTTGCACACCATATCTTTTCTTTCTGGGCTCTTTTATACTTTTTCGTGTATCTTCTGCACAGAGTAGCAGTACAAGTTAGGAAGTAGTATCCTGAAGTTATTTCCAATACTATAGTAAAATTCTCAATTGTTCATTCAGATGGGGAGACACAGGGAACAGTTGAGATCAGGTTGTATGTTGAGCTACGATGTCAAGCGCAGCACCTGACCTGCTAAGTAAACGGGTGAGTGGCTTTTTTGGGAAAATGGGAAAAGTATCTAGCTGAAAGAGGTTCTGCCGTTGAGTCTGGATTTCGGTTTGCTATGTTCTGAAATGTGATTAATCGATTAGTCGATCTATCGAGCAAACTACCAAATAAACTGCAAGTTAAATAACTATAAGTAGGCAAACAGCAAACCAAATGAATATTAATCACTTTGTCAGTCGGTCAGGAGGTCGGTCAGTCAGTCAATCATTCATTGAATCAATTAACTAGTGTTTAGGGAACTGTTAATAAGGGAGATCTACCAACACGGGAGGTTAACGGGGTGCATTTATGATTCCTGGCTGAATGGGCTAAAATAAGAATTTTCGTGTAATTTCATGAGACATCTTCTAGCCGCAAGGAAGGGAGGAAGTTATGTTTATTTGTGCGATATGCCATGTTAAAAAGGGCGTTTGCTGTAAAAGTACCCAGGTTTATGACTCTGTTAAGCGTGAGATAATGGAATTTGAGAGTTCGCTTAATGTTTACTATAAACGCATTACATTTTCCTTTTTAGTTTATGGTGGCTTAGTTCTACTACGCAAATTTTACTCTGATCGTTATTATTGTTATCACTGAATGTTTGATCATCGTCACTTTAACAGTCTCTCTGTAGACGAAAATTGTCCCAAGAACAATGTCGTGAGAACCACCTGAGAATATATGTGGTAGTGTTTGCTATGATCACTATCGTCTCCTCATTGGCTTCTTTCTCGTCGTCCCATCACTCACCACTGCCGTCATCATCAGCCATTTTTGTTAACTTGCGCCATGTTTTAAATTGGTAATCATGTATAAATGTATAATTAAATGTATAAATTCACGATATCGCAGTAAGAGGTATAAATTCACCTATTTGGACTCTTGGTCATCTATGGTGTGACAAGGGGAGTGACAGAATTGCGTAATTCATCTGTTATTTCCCATCAATCCTGCTTAATT
The DNA here is from genome assembly GCA_030141605.1 of Tubiluchus corallicola. Classification (NCBI taxonomy): domain Eukaryota; kingdom Metazoa; phylum Priapulida; class Priapulimorpha; order Priapulimorphida; family Tubiluchidae; genus Tubiluchus; species Tubiluchus corallicola. The sequence continues at coordinate 254,999 of JAQGDQ010000024.1, forward strand.
GACCTGTCCACGCGACCTTCGTTAACAGTTGAAGATTGGGGATGAAAAATAGAATACGGGATAAATGCTTGCAATTTTGACCTTCAATTTGCTCTCTTTTACAGTATTCGGACTGTCCAACGCATTTTCATGTGAAAAATGATGCTGAGTTTGAGTACTACCGCTTGTAATGCATCTTCACAATAATTTTTGCAGTGTTCAGTCTGTGCACTTTCTGCAACTTTAAGGAATAGTGCAGGTGTAGCTATTCTATCAAGACCAACTATTTCACTGAAGCGGTAAAGACGTTAACGGTGATTTTCAGATAACTAAAGGCTGTTAGGCTAAAGCATCTCTCACATACTGCAGATGGGTGGAGGATGGTGGGGGGTGGGGGGGGGGATTGTATACGTTTGCAGAAAACGTAATAGAATGAATACTTTTGAATGTAGAATTTTGAGTTACGAGATTCAGTTATCTGTTATAATTTAGTATTACAGGATATTAACTAATACGTTACTTTTAGAATGCTGTTGAGTTTGTGACTACTGACTAGTCATGCATGCGTACGAGGTCTCTGACGCCTTATTAAGCGAATAATTGTGATTAATAGGTCTTATTTTCTGGATGACTGCGTGTCTGAGAATTTACCTTAATAGCTTAGCCATTTATATGTTGAATCTGTTAACCCTTTGCGGACAATTCGTAGTTCATTGGTGCTTTAGTTTGAAAGGCAGGAAAGAGTGAATGACTGAATAACTATTGAAAAGAAAAAGTCAGGATGAAACTGTAAAAGTGGGAGGAGGACATAAGCTTAGTCTAATAGGGTTTAGTCTTGGAGAAATGGATAAATAAAATTATTTGCTTGACCATTCTGTTCTCTGAGTGCATTAACAATTCATCCATTAAACTTGCTTGTTCAATTAATGACTTTCAAAGTTTCTAAGACCGCATACTGAGTCTTAGTTTTCGATGCACAAAGTACAATGTCTATAGGTAATCGCTAAAAGTCCAGCTTAATAGATTTAACTGCAGAATTTTTTCATTTGCATAACCGCCAAAACAACAAAAAGTTAAAATAGGCGACTTCATGACCGGCCTATGAGCATACTTGTCCTGGGCTCTTCACTCTGCTCGTTGATTCAAAAGCAGTAGCTTGTAACAAGTTTGGTGTGGCTTCATTAGTATGACCAATGTTTATTGACATAGAGCTTCATGCGGGCATTGGTTTTATCTGCGTGTTTAAACAAACTCGAGATAAGGTCTTTAAATTACAGGAAGCAAGCTTTTACCGCCTAATAAAGGTAAAATGGCCTGTTCGTACACCAAGATGCGTTTGATAATCTTCGTTTTTATTACTAGGTATGTTAATCGACTGTAATACAGGAAGGAAAATTAATTCTGAAGTTGCTCGCGAACTATTTTTAGACTGTAACAGTCGTATGATATTTGTAGATATGCCAGACTGATTTCCTTGACCGCACCATGCATATTCATCTCTGATTGGGTTGTGTTTGAGATTTTGTGTTCCAAATGCACCAGATATATTAGCTTTCTTAATCACAGTCTGAGTGATTAAAATCTATACACATTACATAGAACAGTCGGAGATATTTCTGATACAACAAATGAAGAAAGATTAGTGGAAGGCTTCGGACTATAATATAGGCATGTCTGTTAACAGCCACGAAGCAGGCGTGCAATTTTTTTAAGGTATTAAAAATTACGAATACCAACTCTTACATATCAGTTGCTTTCTAGATGTACATTTTCTGCTCAATGCAACTTGCCTCGTATTTGATACATGCATACCTTAAATCTCACAGCACCCCATTGATTTAACATGTGGAACCTATTATTATGAAAACAAACAAATAAATAAAAGAAGCGTGTTATTTTCTTAACGAAAAATCGAAAATGTGACTTGAACTCTTGCTTTCTTCACTCTCGCTTTCACTGTGGATATGGGTCCCCGACGATTGTAGACCAGCAGAGATGCAAACATGACAGATACATGATCTTTACATCTGTTATGCTTCCATCATCTGGCAATGCTGTCATGTGAGTCGTCTGGCGGCAAGAAAGTCAACAATACTACATTCTTGTAGTTTCTTTAAAAAAAACTCGCGTTCTTTGATACTCCGTTGGTACACGATTACTGTTTATATTTTAGGAGTGATGGCCCATGTGATGGGTGACCTCTGCATTCTTGCTGCCACATTATTTTTTGTGAATTACAATGAACGTTAAGACTAATTAAATCAGACCTGTGTGATATGGTGTGGAAATGGTGTAGCACTAAATTTTTGTGTGCATGGCCATTGACCAATACATTTATGATTAATCAAACTTTCGAATAAAAACTTTTTACCGCGAGCATTTTAATTTTTGCAATATTCATCGTTTTAAATTAATTGATGTCGAAAGTGTCTTCTATAATGGGTTTTTCTCACTCTGCTTACGACCATAATGAGAGAGGGTGGGAATAACACGGATAAATTCGTGAATTTCTCCATTATCCCGGGCATCTGGTACATTTCTATCGGGGCCGCGTGAAAAGAAAATCTGGTTTGGAGTGATTGAAGTAGGTTCCGTCATTGGCCCAGACTCACTTCACCATGAATTTGTAACCAACTTAGTAGGTAGTTATAAGCGGTAATTAGCCTGAAATTATATGAGAATGCTTTATGTACTTGTAAGATTACATACAGTCATGATACGAATACTTAGTGCGATTGTCTCTTTGTGCACCATCACTTGTGAATAATGCTCAGTTAATACAGTTGTAACTTAACACTGACTCTCTTAGGGATTGTAAGAGGACGCTACTGGCACAGCGTGAAACCTATTTTTATCTAAAAGCTGTTATGGAACTTTTTGACAATTTTTCTGGCCGCGCGTGTTCAGAATCAGTAAGCTAGAAGAGTAGCGCGTAAAAGAAGTGGACTCTTTGGGTTGTCTTTCGGCAGGGTCTCATCTTGATTTATAGTCGTGCGGTGCGTGTGGTAGCTCTGTAGTAGTTGAACTTAACTGCTACCGTTGACACATGTAATGTAACTCGTAAACTGTCTTCAACTGTTTATTGACTGTGTCGACGATCGTTTCGTAATGACGTCGTAATTGTACCAACTGACAGACACAAGAGAGAGAAAACAGACAAGTAACTCTTTTCTGGTCACTACGGGTGGTCACTTATCTGGAGAAGTTTATATGATCCTGGTGACCATGTAGGGTGTGACACACTTTCTCTGACAAAATGACCTACGGGAGCAGGGCTATCTTCTTACGGGAGTGATCTTGCATCAATTACGGGAGAATCATTTTTCGTGTAGTTGTCCCTATAAATCGTCCTGTCCGTTATGAACTAGCTTTTATTGTGCAATTAGTTTCTCTGTTTGCGATTGGTTGTTAACTTTAAAGCGAACGCATTACATAGCAGAAATCTATATACATTGGTATTTTCTTTTTTTCAGCTAGAATGACCATGGATCTAGTGATATTGCTGGTGTGCTTGCTAGGAGTGACCTCTTCAGTGCAAATTAATTGTCCAAACAGATGTATGTGTCTACCTGAGAATACTGTTGTCTGTAGCAAAATGGACTTAACGGGTATTCCACCAAATATTCCAGAGGACACAGAACATTTAGATCTGAGTGACAACCTCATCCAAAGAATACAAACGCAACAGTTTAGCCACATGAAGAAATTGAAGCGGGTTGTTCTGAACAGAAATCGCGTGTTTGTTATTCAGCCATTTGCATTTGAAGGTCTTCCAAGTCTGAAGAGCATTGAGATAATGGAGAATCCTATAAATCGATTGAAAAGTCACTCATTCAGCGGTCTCAGTGGCATGGAATCCATTGACTTGAGTTATAATAAAATTGAGACCATTGAGGCAGACGTATTCGCAGGGTCTTCAAATATTCGGCGTATCAGCTTTAATTATAATCCGTTGAAGACCGTCAAATCCCATGCCTTTCGAAATCTGACAGAAGTAAGAGAATTGTTCTTTGTTTTGTACGATGGTGATCTCACAACCATAGAGCCAGATGCATTTGATGGACTCTCTAATGTGGGTACACTAACAATCATGAACCCGTCTCTAAAAAAACTTGGCAAATATACATTTCGCGGTTTAAGGAATGTCCATACGCTAAATATTGCTGCAAACGGCATTGCAACTATTGAATCACAAGCTTTTGATGGAACTGAAGTCATCAAGAAAGTTAATCTTAACGAAATTGGTATAAAGGTCATCAAGCCATTTGCTTTTTATGGAATGAAAGACATCGGCACATTGAATCTAGCAGATAATCCCATCACTGATCTTCTACCTGGATCTTTATACGGCCTTGCTGGAAATGTTGGTCATCTAGATTTTGGCAATAGTAGGTTCACCTGTGATTGTAACCTTTATTGGCTAACTGGTTATGACGAGGAAGAACTCTCTCGTAAGCACGTCCGCACAATAACTTGTGGTGCTCCGGCATCTTACAACGGAACATCAGTTACTGATGTCAATTTTAGTGAACAACATTGTGCTCCAGTGGTGGTTCCGTCTGAGCCAGAACCAGATGAAGAACGACGACAGAATCAGCTGGAAAATGAAAAACGCTCGTCGCCAGATGGCAGTGATTCATTGAAAGCTGCATTGTCTATCTTACTCTTGTGCACAACAAGTGCAATGTGGAGCACTTACTCGTGGTGTTAATTAAGTGCCATGTTGAGTGGGTGGTTAGAAAACCACGACTAATTATTCAAACGTATTACTATTATGCAGTCAAAGAGTGTATATTATAATGACGAAATATTTTTCCTCTTTGCTGCAAGCAAAAATTTTGCAATATTCTGTGAGGCAGCAATGAGTCAAATGGAGGCAGCAACTTGAATTTTAATAGGTAATCTTATCTTTCACACTGTGGAATTGATGGAACACTAGTACTCGCAAGTAAAATTTGTTTAACTGGCCTTACGAACTATATGCACACTTTCTCTCTAGACGTAGTGTAATGTGTGAGGCGGTAGAAAATTAATCTCGGCACCACCTGGTATATATTTTCAATAAAAGCGTAGAATCAATCATGGACCCGAGAAATAATCTTTTGTAGACGTTGAAAAGCCTACGGCGCTATTGGATTCTGTCGAAAGTGCTACTTGAACGTTTAAATAAACTAAAAGTAATAATTGGACATGTATATTGTTTGTGCAATGGGCTATGACCACTTCCAGGGACGTGATAACTTCAACACCTGTTGCATTTAATTTAGCTATTGTGCTGATGGTGCGCCATCTTGTGTACGTTTGCGTAACTAATGCCGTTACTAGCTGTCAATTGTTATTTTTTATTTAACATTTTATTTAATACCGTTAACAATTACGAAAACCAAGACAATAACATAAACAAATACAAACACTAATTTACGTCAAGGAATGCAATTAGTTGTAATCAGTAAATAAGCATTGACTACACTGTGGCAATTTTGGTTGTTCAGTAAATCATTCGAATATATGTTTCAAAGGTAACCAACTATCTTCAACTTTTTCTAGCATCCCAAGGTTGGCGCCTGCATATTTCTCCACCTTATACATATATTTAATACAGCTCACAGAATGATTAAAATTCAGTGTTTGTAATTTGCTTCGAGTACACCAAATATAATATTTTACTATTAAAATGGTCTTATTTAAACATATAAACTTTTTATACCGAAACTTTCCAAACATTACAATAGATTTATCAATTTCTAGCACCCACCATTTTGTTTGAAATGTTCCCATATGAGTTTTACTTTATTACAAGCCCACAGAATATGTAATATGGTTTCTGTTTCCGAATTGCAAAAAATACACGTGTCAGAATCAACTTTATTGATTTTGAATAGAAAATCTTTTGTGCGTCGTAATCTGTGCAGAACACTAAACTGATAATTGCATATTTTAGGATTATAATTTCAATAGTGTCAATTGTTATTAATTTTCAATTATTTCAAGTGTCAGGTAGAATAATCTTATAGCAATTTTATTGCTATGAACTGATTTTAATACAAATTAAACTAGTCAGACATTTTGTAACGAGAGTATATCCTAAAATATATCTACTTTTCAAATCAATCTGAACATGTCAGTCTGTTAGGCAAATCTCTGTATTTCAGTTGATTTTTTAATTTGCAAACAACAGTAACAAATTATTTTACTTTAATGTTATCTTCATTACTCATAAGTGTGTATATACCTACAAGGGATTTTTTGTGTTTTTGCCAATGATCATGCCCAGCATCTATGTTTTTGAATTTGTAGTGCACTGTAATATGTAAAATAGGCCCTAATACTTAACGGTCTGTATAACTTAGTCATAATTATGTTAAATTAGGTTTTTCTCGTAGTGTTTTGATGTTCGTTGGCGTATTAATTATTAATTAAGAAAATGTGAAAGCTAACAAATCCGTAGCACTAAACTTGAACTTCATTTTAAGAATTTTTTTTCAAATTAACTTTGCATTATAAAGGTTAATAAGTCTGCAGCTTAATAGGCTTTAGGTGCAGACTTCTTTTTTAAGGGCTGATAAAATTTTGGCTTTTTGAATGAATTTAGTACATACACGTTAAAAGGGAAGCTTTATTTAATGTTATTAATCCAAACCATGTGTATTGTGAAAATATCGTATTGCAGATTAATAGTTAGAGCAATACGATCAAGCCGTAGACACTGTCGTAGCGAACGGTAAAATAAAGTTGAATTAATACATTTTTCATTGTTTTGTATTGTGCCTAAATTAATAGCACATATGTGCTCGAAATAAATGATATTAGTAATGATAATAATAAAATTAAGCCTAAGTAATAATAATTCTTTCTTTTTAGACATAAGAATTAGGTTTTATACGTTACCAGCAAATTATTAAATCGTGATTGTATAAGTGTTAATTTGTTCTAAACCAATGCATTTTTGAGCTTTGTGTATGGTGCTGTAAAAACTTCATCTTTTAATAAAACAATTGGCAAAAGTAATGATATTTATGTTAATGCTCATGAGTAATTAGTGTTTGGGCATTTACACATTTGCGTGAGCGATGCCGTGATCTCGTGAAGTCCTGAGGTCTTCATAGTAATTGACACTTCCGTTGCATGCCGCTTTCCAGTGCCCTGATCTCAACTAGAAACAAAAAATGGTAGAAGTTAAAACACTTTATACGAGAGATAAATAATCAAAAAGTTTTTTGCTTCACAAATTTGAATAAATCTAATGTATTTGAATGCGTTAAAGTAGTCTATACATTTTCTTCGTGAATAGGGAAATTTAGACTGTAGCTATAGCTCGGATTGTGAAGCATTAGCTAACTTGTTCCTTCTGCCAAATTTCAGCTCCCTAGCTACTCTACAAACCAAGCTATACCCATTTTTGGTTTTCACACTAGAATGGCACTCAGGAGAGCGCAGACCACTGAGAAGTATAACTGTAGATATTTTACTAAAAGCTGTGCAGTCGTCTAGGCATCATAAGTCGTCACCAATTATTCTAACGTTATTTTTCTAACGATGCGCACTCTTGCTTTTGCAGTTTTTCTACAGCGCTCTGTTGTCACGTTGCATAGAAGCAAAAACGTCATTACATGAACGAGAACGAGAATAATTGTCAACAAAACGAAAAGTTCATGGCAAAACAGAGCTTTCTATAGGTTACTTCACAAACGTGTACACAAATCCGCAAGGAAAGTACACTTTTTACAGCAGGACGAACTGCTAGCTGATCTTTCTTCTTGCTGTTCACACTCAGTTAAAAGTGCTTTCACAAGCCATACGCTTTAAAATCGACAGTTATTAGATTTGCCGATGAAGAATGAATTTTAGTACTTTGAAACCTTGCTGGGAGCGAGGAAGAAGTATGCTTTCTATTCACCATCAGCGAATAGCAGTGCTGAACAACACTGGGAAACGCAAAAAAATTTGAATTTTTACTCCAGGTTTAGATTTCTAATTCGAATTGTAAAGTTCTACCAACAAATTTCAAATAAGAGAACATCATTTCGAAGAACTTATTTTCTATAACAACGTTTTAAAATTACGCCTGCCTATATGCTGTTGTCTCCCATTGTTTATTTATTTTAAAATTGAATGTATGTCAACGTTACGATTAGGCCTAACACTAATCGCATTAGCATATTTATATGATATTTTTGTGCATCATTAGTAGGCCTATCTCCATCACCACCACAATTACCATCATACAAAATTTCATCTTATTTGCCCAGAGACGTCATTTTCTTTTTTGACACTATTGGGTGCTCAATTGAATGCATCTGTATTTGTTTGCTACTTACTTCACCGGGATTAGTCAACCATTTTCGACCCCGTCATGACCTCAGAATTCGTCCTGGAGAACCGACAGGTTAATCGACCGTCTCCAAGGGAAGTCTCCACATTGAATATTGGATTGTCATCTTGAAAAACAGATGGAGAATGCCCGTCAGGATTAACAGCGTTTCACTTCGACCTTGCCATGGCGATTAACACAGGTCGTATACGTTGTCGTTACCCATCGACTTGTCTTCAGAGAATCCTATAGCGACCATTGTTTTAACTTCGGCTGATATGTCAAAAAGTACAGTATTCGTGGATTTCATCTGTGTGTACATAGACACGATCTGGCACGTATCCGGTCTTCAGTTTTTCTTACCCTTTCTGAAGCAGCCCTTTTCCACGCCGCACCCTACAAATGACAAAGGAATGTGAGGTAGAATTTCGCGAGTTGTAGTTGTTGTTTCTGGCTCAGAAGTTGTAGTAGTAGTTTGCTGCTGGCTCTTCTGTTGTATATCAACTGATGTTATTTTCTGCCAGAATTCCGTTTTTGAACGGACGACCGTAGCATAGAAATTTACTGTTCCCACTCCTTGTGGTGGCGCCCTCCATATAAATGCTTGGTCATTCTTGTCAATATTGCTCTGATGTGTGACAGCGCTGTCAATACCAGTGTCACACTGCCGGATTTGTGTATTGGATGGTAACTGCGACAAGAAAATTCCTACAATTGTATTCCCGGAATCGTTTCTGGCTTCAAGCATAAAACGTTTGTACGTACCTGTTATGGTTTTACTTGCATCACCACCCGGATCATACTTGTCTGACTGAACACTGAGTGAAAAGGGAGAAGGGCCTGTACTAGGAGAAACGCCATGTTGTGGTGACATGTCGTTGCACTGGAGTTGAGGAGCACTACCAGGGTAGCAAGATGTCAGCCCGAGTGTGGTGAATACCAGGAGGCAATAGACGTTAACATTACACATAGGCCCATTTACTTCAGGCTAATATATGTAGGCTATTCTCCATTATGTGTAACTTTTTAAACTCATTTCACTCGATAGCATTTAAAACTGTAAAACACTGTAGGCCAGAAAGGAAGTCCTTTATAAACTTTAGTTTATACGCTTGAAATTTTTTTTAATCGGGCTTTCTATTAGATGTTGTGATTCATAAAAGCTAGAATGATAGAACATCCATTATAAATTCTTGTCGGTAATATTGTTAATTGTTACACAAATAATAAGACAATATTCTAAAAACATTCCAAAATAGAAAACTAAACAATCTGCTGATCCCGAATGGGTACAAACGACACAAATTCCTGATCTTACGATTTTGTTCCCAGAATCTCGCTTCTTAATAATAGTTGAGTTTACCGTTCCATTCGATATTTCAGAAAATATACAAAAAGCCAAAGATCGTGAAACAAACCGATATGCCGCTTTAATATGAGATCTTGAAAAACAAAATTCTGAGGTGTTGTTTGGTCCATTTGAGATCAGCACTCGCGGTTTTATTTCTGAAGGCAATATGTCATTACAATTACAAATACTGTGTCAAGACTGAATTTTGTCATACGTATTTACAAACCCCTTCTAGTTTTAGCAGCATAAAGTGTGGTTTGTACTCTACTAAACAAGGAGCAAACAGAACAACGACATTCTTAAATTTAGACGTGAAAGATTATTATTTAACTGAGAAAAGTGTTTGTTCCTAATCTTACTCAGTGCTTTTCCAAGAACATAATTTGGATAAGCTAACTTTTTTAAAGAAACACAAATACTGTCACTCATTTTTTGGAAGCACATGAGGTTTGACACTATCTTTGCACCATGTCAAAAGTCACAGGCAAAGTGTATCGTAAGCTCTTAAGCAATCGGACCAAACCTCATTTCCAACATAGAAGCCTGTTTGTTCACAAGCCTTTGTTAGATCTATACTATTAAAAATAACAATCATTTCTTAATTGATGTTATCCGTGACAATTACGACCATATTCTTTCCGTATCCAGGAGAACGTTGCTATGGTTTTGCAGTATAAACATTTTTTTTGTTTCGCGAAAGAAATGGGTAATGCTTCGCCTGAAGCCAGCAAGTGACATTTCTGATTGGAATGGCCAGTAAGTACGATTCATTAAAACTATATTTGCAGTAGAGCACAGAGTAGTGAGCAAACATCTAGAAAAAGTGACGAAATTGGGTCGATTCGAGTAATCTGTGAAGTATATTTGAGTCGAGCAGTTACGCAACTGTTTTCACAAATTCTGTTAATGTATATTTTATTGCTATAATTTTTTGATGCCATTTTTAGTACAGTTGAGTGTTTCTTTTTATTTTCACACGCTTTTTCGATGTAAGAAAAAATAGATAAAACGAAAAATAAAATCTGGACTCGTCGTTGCACAGCTTGTTACCCGTTACTATTTAAAAGTATCGAAGCCAACTAAAACTGTGATATTTTCTACGTATTTTTACTTCAAGCACGAGTCAAAATCCTTAAAAACAACGAAAAATACTCGCAAAAGCTGGTTGGTTACCTCCTTTATTTTTGACAGCTTCGAGCTCTTCTAAAAGGGTTGGGTCGACCAAGAAGAGAAGCGCGGCGCGAAGTAGATCGATACAGCATACTACAAAGCAGAAAAGGCTTCGTCAAGGTAGTAAGAGTGAAGCAAAGCCAACTACAGGACAGAAAAAACCTCGTAAAGGTAGCAAGAGTGGAGCAAAACCAACTACAGGACAGAAAAAACCTCGTAAAGGTAGCAAGAGTGGAGAAAAGCCAACTAGAGGGGAGAAAAAGCCCCGCAAAGGTAGCAAGAGTGGAGCAAAGTCAACTACAGGACAGAAAAAACCTCGTAAAGGTAACAAGAGTGGAGCAAAGCCAACTACAGGACAGAAAAAACCTCGTAAAGGTAGCAAGAGTGGAGCAAAACCAACTACAGGACAGAAAAAACCTCGTAAAGGTAGCGAGAGTGGAGCACAACCAACTACAGGACAGAAAAAACCTCGTAAAGGTAGCAAGAGTGGAGCAAAGTCAACTACAGGACAGAAAAAGCCTTGCAAAGGTAGCAAGAGTGGCGCAAGCAAGAAAAGAAAAGAACCAAAACGGTTTCGGCCAAAAAAGCATAATCCTATATCCATGTTGAACTGGTTGAATAGTGAATTTGCATACGTCCCGCATGTCCAGCCACGACGGCTTGGCAAGAGGGGAAATCTTGCAATGTGCTGTGTTTCGTAAACCTAAACATACTAGGCAAGAGCTAATAGTGTACTGAATGACAATTTGGCGAGCTACCATTCAGTTAAAAACCGTCGAGCTCTCTTTGTGGACACACAAATTAATTCAGTCAAAGAGTTCAAGATGTACTTTAATTTATGTGTCATAATACAGTCCAAACTATATCGAGACGGGTATTTTGTATGAATTTTTTTCCTTACTAAGTAGAAGATAAGTGTAACAGGGCAGTTTCGATTGACTAACAAAAAAGAACTATTAGTTTTTGCCGACTATTAGTTCTTTGCTTGTTTGTTGCTTGCTTTCTTTTGTTGATTTCTCCATCTTTCTTTTTCCTTTCTTTTTTCTTCTTTCCTTTTTGCCGAGCTTATCTTATGACTTTAAATGGAGCGTCCTGTGATTCTGAGAAACACATTATGCGCTTTTGATTAGTTACGTGTTCTGGTAGCTGTTATTCGCTTTTGTTTCGTTTTTATTTCGGTATAGAAAATTGAGGTTACGCAAACTTTCATTCGTTCTTTTCCACACAACTATGTACCTAAGAAAATCATTTTAAAATAGAGGTTTATTATTATTACTATCATCATTATTATTTGCTAAAACTTGCACTATACTTCTTTACGCCCGCCAGTACACTTACTCAGCATTATAAAGGATTTTCATTACACATAGGAGACACTACTAAAAATAATTAACTCTGATAGCAGAATGACGACAACAACGAGAATGATAACAGTGATTTTAATGGCTGTCAACAAGCAAATCGTGTTTAATAGTGGTGGTCACCACCCGGAAACATAGTCTTAAGAAATATAGAAATTTGTTTTACTAAAATTACCTAAATTATAGCATTAGGCAAACAAGGACTGAGGGCGCCGACACATTCAAGATTCTACGAAACTCATGTCGGTGCTGCCATCTTCTGTCGATACTTGCAGCTGAACAAGCGAATGGCAGGTTTAATAGAGGTGTTTTAGGCGTGATAATTCCTAAAATAGAGTTTTTTGTTTATTAATGTTATCAAATTTTCTGATTGGAATAATTTTTATTAAAAATTGCTTGTTTGCTATACATTGAACGGCACCGAGCGTTGTTACAACTCATTGTGTTATAAACGCCAGACATTAAACACAAAGTTTTAATCTCACTTTAACACTAATATTAAAGTTTCACTAACTTGAAATGATGAACATAATTAACCTCATTCTGATTTCTAATTCTTTACTTTAAAATTTATTCCTTAATTCCAACTGAATTTTGTGGCGTAGCTGGAGCTTGTAGCGCTTCGGCCTTTACTTGAGTTTGCTTTGTAATTTTTGGTTGGTAAAATTTACCAGTGTTATACTGCAGTTGTGATAAATTAATTATAATTGTGGAAATAAATTGATAAAGACTACCTAAAAATTGTTTGTGTGAACAAAAAATTCTCCCTGCGTGCTTCAAAAGCAGCAATAAGCCTACTAAGAAGCACAGATAAAAAACGTGATGTACTTCACAGTAAATTCGAGATGTGTAGGGCCTACTGCACAGAAATTCTGATAACAGGAAAAAAACTGTGTAAACATTACAAAGATATTACAAGAAAACGCGTAGTAAGTACCATTAGCGTGTTTTCCAGATTAGATTTTTTAAGTTAATAAAATTTATAGATTGTTTTAAAATACACATGTTCCATCTACATACACATACACGTACACAAAGGCAACAGGATACATGACTGACGTTTCGCCATATTCGCCCCTATGGGTAGTTCTGAAATTCAACAAAATCGACGAAAGACGTCGGTCTTTTCTTGTTAAAAATCTTTCTAAACAATATGGCGCAGCTCAATATAGTTCGTTGATAATTCACTGCATCATTGGTCTAGTAAAATTAACACAATTATTTTAATACCTTACATTCTTTATTCTGCTTAGCATAGATGGTTGTTGCTGGACCGTGCTGCCCTCAAACGTACTAAAAATCAACTTTTCTTGTACAGTTGGTATTGTTGGGTTTCTAGAGTTTATGAGTTAACGTGTGTGTAAGTCCCATATGGTCTAGTGGTTAGGATTCGGCGCTCTCACCGCCGCGGCCCGGGTTCGATTCCCGGTGTGGGAATTAATTTTTAGCCTGTGCAAAGCTAATATGAATAAAGTACATCAGTATTGTTCTATCTGCATTTTTGCTAATAGTCAAAGCACGTTAGAAACAGGGTATATACGGTTGACCAACTTTTTATAGTTTTACCATTATAGCTGTTTCTTTTCTCTTCATCTAGCATCATCCCCTATCAAACATCTTATCACATGTGTGCTTCGGTGCAGGCAAAAACACAGCAGTGTTAACCAGACAGACAATACCAACAAATTTGCATTTCGTGTTGTATTTTGAGTATAATAAGCAATTTTTTCATTTATTATATATATTTGCAAATATGAAACTATGAAGTGCATGCATGGAGTACAGCACGATTATGACATTATACAGTAATAGCGCGGTGTGGCTTATGCAACAGCGTTAAAAATTGCACTATTTTAAATAAAAATATTAAAATTCTTATTTAAAAAAGGCAAGCAACCGGCGATGAAAGTGTTATTAGCCATATGTTTTAAGATGATATGTAAATGCATATGTAAGGTTACATCATGCAGTGCAAAATAATTTAAGATGAATGTAAAGCTGGTATTAAGCAAAGCTAAAAAAGCATTCGACGTATTATTAAAGATAAATTTTGCAGATACAGGTACTTAGTTAATTTCTAGCAATGCAAAAAAAAGGCAAATTAGGCGAAGTAAACAATTGTGACTCGTGTAAACGCAATTTACAAATGATTAACTGTTTCTAAAAATTTTTGGACAACAGAAATTTTAAAAACAAAACGAAGGAATGTATTGTGACGGTATTTCACTATTATCGTAGTTCAAATAAAACAGAAAAGCGAGGAAAACCCAAGAACGACCTGCAAAAATGACGCAGGATCGTGAAGACGGCGCTGTCGCTTTCTGATCATTACTTCCCGTTAAAGGAAACGTGTGTTACGTAAGAGAGAGTGAATCACTGCATCGCGTGGTTGCATAGCTGATTACTAGGAAGTGTTCTCTGCGTGTAGATATGGGACCTAGGAAAGATGAAGAGGAGGAATATTTGCACACAAAGGTCAGAAAAATATTAGTTTAAATTGTTTTTAATTACGTTTACGTTAGTTAGACCTTTTAAAGGTTTCTAGAGTCTAGACCTTTATTATTTTTATTTGTTTAATTATATCATACTTATGCCATATAAGGCACACGAATATAAAATATCACAATTTATCAATACACATGAATTTGCATACCATTTAAAGTCGATTGGATGATGATTCACATGGCTCGCCAAGAATAAGAAAAGGATAGAAATGTAACATTAAAATACCAAATTATCTCAAAATTTTCAGTAAATAATATTAAAGAGTAATATTTTCAAAATTAAAAATTAACAAAGTGCAGTATCCTGCCATTAAACTTGCAAGAGGATAAGATGGAAATGTGTGTAATGTGTGTGGCAAGTTCTATTTCCGTATTTCAGATGGATGCAAATATATAACTTATTTATGCTGCATTGTTCAATATAACATTTAATGTACAATTTTTTATTTATGTATATAATATATATATATAATACTAATACTGCATATAATACTAGCTAAAAGTGTTGATTATTTGAAACAAATAAAACTAAGTTAACTTCAAATATGTTATGAATTTAGCTGTTGTCAGTAATTTGTACAGAAATGTTTTTAATGGGCTAAAACTCCAGCTGCTGATCGATTAACAGACGCCAGTTGCTACTCTGTTCTCAGAACAAACGTAGTCTTGACGCATTACAACTGTTGCAAAGTTCCAGTAAAATTTGGAGTATTACCGAGAAAGCAAAATCAATTTCTGTTGTCTGTTGTTTTTGCTTCTGCGTGCTTCGACTGATTTGACGCATTTTTATGGCGGAAAAAACTTGTAGGAATGACTGAAAGACTGGAAGTACTAGCGTCTTCACTGTTTTCCGGTCTTTGGGAGATTGGGGGGAGGGGTGAAGGGTTACGGAGTGTAATGTCAACTAATGTGATGGGAGACATTAGTTATACAGACCTGTCGGAAGAGTTAGCAGCAGGACAGAAAATGCTGAAAAAACTTTAGGGGAATTGAAGTTAAGCGGAAGCCTAGAACAAAAGTATAATTATCTAAGGAGTGTGGCATATATGTTTGAATCAATGAACAAATGAATGAATGAATGAATGAATGAATGAATGAAAGAATGAATGAATAAATGAATGAATGAATGAATGAATGAATGAATGAATGAATGAATGAATGAATGAATGAACGAACGAACGAACGAACGAACGAACGAACGAACGAATGAATGAATGAATGAATGAATGGATAAATGAATGAATGATCAATCAATCAACCAATCAATCAATCAATCAATCAATCATGAATGCGAATGGTCGTGGACTCTCAACAGTTCAAATGTAGAATAATGTGGGAAAACAGTACATGCAGGTCTCATTTCGGCTTACGATAATGATAGTTGTACCATCCCTCTAAATTCGGCAGTTCATTCGTTTACTTATTCGTTTGTTCATTAAAATTAAACGCATTCTTCTACTATTAAGCTAAGACTGAAGGGAGTACCATCCGATAGCCACGCGCCAATATTATGGGATTGCTGGAGATTCCTGATGGAAAGAATCAGTGAAGGACAATTATTAATTGATGAAAAAAGTTAAAGCTTCAGGAAAAAGTACACAACATGTTTAAAGGCAATGCGCCCATAAAATTGTCTGTATAGTCTTGCAAATTGTCACTCAGCAAATTTTGTCCCGCTATATATTCTGTAAGGAAAGAACAGGAAAACTTCGTAAATCGAGGAACCCAACCGTTGAAAGGAAAACAGATATTTAGCACGACGTAAGAATAATTTCATATCGGCTGAGTTAGCAACTTCGTGGCAGATCTTGGCGCTATCTGTGTGCAATGGCCGTTTTGGGCGCTTTCAAAAAGAATGTGGCGGTCAGTGAAAAGGTGGCGTCCGGTCAGTAAAGCAGGGCCACCAGAGCACTGAGAGTAGCAAGCACCGGCTGCTGCGACTGCTCATCTCACAATAATTATACAGAAGCTGCAAGCGGCTGTATCGTAGTAACACGTAACTAAGATAAAAATATGATTTGTAAGGTTTGAATAGACTAGATGAGTTACCTTACAAGAATCAGATTATTCATGAGAATAAAAACAAAATATTTTTTTATTCTCTGAATGTATTAAAAATAATTCCAATAATTAAAAACATGAACAATGGCGAGATATTATATACAGACTATTTTATTATATTATTATTATAGATCAATAAAAATAACAAAACACTATTTGCAACATCAAGTTTTTTTGTGCAGCCTAGCATTGCAATAGAGCGATGAGATCAGTTTTGAATCCATGGCTCATATCTTTGTAGCGTGTTAGTAAAAATTACTCTTCCAAATTTTTCTGTATGAATGTAACAAGATAGGAGCATTATCAGCTTTAGAGAAAGAAGGATAAAAAAGAGGCGAGTGAGCACGCGCGCGCGAGAGAGAGAGGGTGAGAAGGAACATTTTAAATTTGGTTGTTGTACTTAGAAAGAACAAATGCTTAAAAGTTGGGGCATCTCTTTGTGGAGAGATTCGTTTAGGTTCAGTCGAGCGAGAGTTAAGCGCGGAGAGAATAAAGCAAATGTTCTCTCAGCCGCACGCGTACAAGGCAGCTATCGATCTGTGTAGTTGCTAGGCAAAACTCCTCGCATTGTATATTAGCGAAGTTGAACATCGCGGTTGTTTCTTCTGGGCTCAACTTTGGCACAAAAATTTCGTAAACATTTACTCACAATTTTATACATTTCATTAATCAGAGGTAGCCATATATTCCAGAAATAGTTAATAAGATAACGCTATCATAAAATTCATAGCCACCCCGAATAAGTAGATGCGAGTGTAAAGTCATTATAATTATGCAAGTTTCGAGGCTTTTCGTATTAGGGTATCGTATATTTCATTTTTATGGCCATCGTCAATGTCGCCATCACTATCAACACATCGTGGTCGCTGCCATATCCGCCATTATGATTCGCATCAGCGTAGTTTTAATCAACGGCATTAAAATCATAACAACAGTGGGTAGTCATTGGATAGTGGGTATTTTAGTAAAATAACAGCGCTTTGCATCTGACTATTTACGATCAGCTAAAAACTTCTAAGTTTCGCATTTATTCTGATCTTAGTGGTTGGCTTATTTCCTGTTCATCGCTGGGTGAATTTGCTGGCTAAAAGTGTACGTATATAGGTTATGATTCTAAAATTAAGTACTAACTTATATTTTTGTATACATCGACGGTTCATTGAACTTTATATTTTGCTTTATTTCCCTTTACGTAGATTAACGTACATATGATAAAAATGACAGCTCATTGAAATTTGCTCAGACGAATGACAAATGACTAAGAAACATCTTGTAGGAGTATATTACATTAATTCGTTGTGGAAGAAGGGGTTGTGAGTCCAAGTTTGTGTTTTACGTAAATCCCAATAATAGATTTGTCGCAGAAATTGCGGATTAGCGCCAAGTCTCATATTTTTCCCTTTAATTTACTGCTCATTCGTTGTCAACATACCAGCAGCTACGTTAAATTGATGCTTATTATAAAAAATTACGCACTGACTATACTATAGTGTCCTAATTACTAGAATTACTATGATAGCTGATACAAAGGAGTTTATTCCTTTCGTGCCCTATCCATAGACAAATTCGCCTTACTTCATCATGCAACAATTTAAAATCTTTCTATATACATTTATTACTACGGTTTCTTCGTTTTGCCTGCTTCCCTGTGCCAAAGACATGCACTGACACAAAGGGGTTAAAGAAGCCCGGTGCTTTATCGATCACGCATGCGCTCTAACCTGCTAATCAGCTGATCAGCAGGCAACGACACACAGTCATACTCTCTTTATTTGAATAAAATTCGGGTGTTGTGTGGCCGGTTTGTCTGCTGGATAAGCTGTTGTTTTATTCTGTTTTTCAGCAGAATGCAGCAGGGTGTGGTGCTATCGTGCAGATTAAAATAAATTACTCCTCTTTTAGTTGTATGTTACTGCGTTTCCATGGCGACAAGAAAACGTGGATTATCGTTTAGTGACCAAGTTCAGGTATAATAGCTGATTTAATATTGTTATATGCTGTAAACGATATAAAGCATACGTACAGAAAATTTGAAAACAAACAACGTCGTTTCGGTTTTTGGACAAGTCATCGAGTGATATTCCTGGCAATATTTATTTACGGGCTTTGGCACTTGCGCTTTTAATAAATTTTAATTTTGATATAAGCCGCTCCACGTTTAGTCGATTTATTAGATGAGCGGCTATAGATAACAAAAAAGATTAAATTTGGTTCTTGCAAAAATTATTTACGGAGTTATATAAGGGAATTAATATTAATTTTAATGATTTGAAAAATGCGTTTTTATGACTGAAAAAGACAATCCTATTGAACACCTTGCAAAACAAATATGGGCCTAAAACTTACCAGAATCATTAGGATTATCAAAATTTAAATAAAGTTGTTCAGTAAACTGTCCAAATTCGACAATTTGTACATTTTGCTTGCTTCATATTATAAAACCACAGTACGGAATGCGAAAAGCATTTTAAGTGAAGTTTCTGCAGAAACATAAAGTAATTCATTCCCAGTTCTCTAAAATTTGCCGCCAGGTTTTATCATGCTAAGATAGCTCATACGTTAACTGCGTCTCTCTGTAGATGGCGCCTGTTCCATCTAAATATTGCATCTGGCTTGCACTTGCAGCTGCTGTATGCCTGAGACCTTTCATTAACAGACTGCTGCTTATTGTATGAAAATTACTTTGCTGCGATCGAGTGTTGTGGGTTTTAACAATTAAAATTAATTATAACGTTGATAAACCGACTTTTATTGTTGCAGCGTTAGAAGAATCAGTCTAAATGTATGCTATTCGAGCATTCAAGAATATGATTTTGAAATTTCACTACGCCGTTGAGCTGCAATTGCTAGCTGATCCATGTACTTTTAATTTCACATGCTTATGGGCTAACGAAGATTAATGACATCAACGTCATAACTGCTATTATAAGGCCTATGGTTTTTGCAAAGCGCCAAACACACGCAATGTTAAAAAGATACCCACACCGTACTCACGTTTTAGTATTGGACTGAATAAAAATCGGGATAAGTCCTGCATACCAAGTAGGTCTGTTATCAGTAGTTAAATTTAGCTAAGTGGGAGTTTATCCCAGGCCCGCTTTACGGCTCAAATAATGGACGATTTATGATGTTTGGTGAGCTGAAGCAAAACATAAGCTTATAACCACGTATATTTAATGTAGGTTAATTAATGAATATTATTTACTATGCCAATTGCCGCGTACTTGTATGCATGACAATGTTTACACTTTACAAGTTTTGCAATCAAGTATGATCCTGTAACACGGAAGAATATCAGTTGTTTGTCAAACAGTTGAAGCTATTACAGCATTACAAAAAAATTTTGAATTTAATTAAAATTTATTAGCAGCTGAGTGCAGCATGTCGAATGTAAAACACATCAGGTACATTGATGAATTATTAGAAATTAGAGTCAAGGACATTGTCACGCTGAACTGAACGCATTTGTTACAGATACTTTTCACAGCTATTAGTAATTTAGTATTAAAATTGGTGGTCAATGACAGCCAACTGACCATTCATTCCACTAATCAACCAACAAAAAAAACAGCAAACCAAACTATTAGTTGAGAATTATTAGACAATATATTTTATCTTCAAAAAATCCATTTTATTAACTACAATATACAATTGATATTAGTTATAAGACAGAAGAACAGATGATGTAAATTTAAAATACAATTCAGTAAGTCACGCACTGGAAGTTGCTACTAGTAACACTAGTAGACCTTTAGATCATTTCATTGATTATTGCTGCAGCCTTGCAGTCAATCGGAAATTCAGAAAATGCCCACAAGCATAATTGCTAAAACCCCTAGCCACTGCAGGTGACTGACTGTTACTATGCGGCCTAAACTAAGTTTAGACCACAAAGAAACTAGGTACAAAGAACGCTGCGTTGCTTTATCATCATCGTCGTTGTTACCAGGCGTAACGGTTTCGCTGTTTTGCTTAATAGTAGACTTTATTCCCACTTCTACATCAATCGACCAATGATGCGGCATTTAATCTCACACCATATTCCGTAGGTGTGGTCTTTCTTCATTCTATCTCGTTTTGTTTAAGTCCACCACGCCGTAGTTCATAGTGGTAACAGGGAGACTGTGATCTGGAATATGTATTACATCTGTGTATTCGTCACACTCCTGCGCACAGCTGATTTTAATCCATGATTAAAGCAGTTTGGCAAAGTTCGTCATTGGTGCTGGTGGTTGCAAACAGTGCGATTGAACCGCCTAGCGGCGGCTTGATGAATTACTGTTGAAGTTCACCCCGGGTTGAGTAATCGTAACGCATGCTTGTTGCTTGCTGAATCATTCCTGTTGAAATTTAATCGGTTTGCGTAAGGCAAACTGTCACAGAAAGAGGTTCAGGTTCACGAGTTCTGTTGGTATATTTTACGTACAACCATTTGAAAGTATTGTGTGAAAATGTGTTTGAAAAGAACAAGAGTGCTTACTTATTTTGATTTTTCGTGCTATTGCGTAATCTGAATATTTTCGATGATGTTCTTGCGTCTGGTGTTGTGGACCCACTAAACAAGACCGCTAATTAATTGTTGGCGTTACCATGTGATTAAAAAGCAAGATGTCTCATGCTAATTTGCGCAGACAAACTTCTTCGAAATGGAGCAATTTCAGCGGCGGATCAGATCTGGTAAACGATTTTATTGTTAAATAGCTGTAAGAACGATATTAATGTAGCACCATTTAGTAGGTCTTCATTTTGCCAATCAAATTTTACATTTAGGATGACATTGTGCACCAAAAACAGATTCATTGCTCGGTGGCTTATTTAATATGTTTCTAGGTCGATTTAATGGAATCACGGTCATCGTGATTACTAATACAACATTTGATGAATCACCACTGGCTTGAAACTTACTTAATGTACTTACTTTCTTTACTTAATGTCGTGACTTATGCCTACCGCCCCCTCGAAGACGATTCAGCAGTCTTCTTTCATCGGTCTAAGCTCCTTAAAAGCAGTAACTAATGTTTGCCTTGATATCTGTACGAGCCTCAGATCACTGATAAATGAGTAAATGTTGTTATAATAATCCCCAGTAGTAATTTGCTTTTCCTATCTCTTGTTTGATTTGTATCTACCGCTTTTCAATTAGCTCCCAGTTTTCGGTTCGCTAAGTGACAAGATTTATCAGGCGGTTCGATTAGTTAATTTATGGGGTATTTGGCATTCTAGTGAAGGAGACAAGAAATTCTAATATTTAGCTGTAATTACTTGTTATCACTGTTGCCAGTCTGCAGCTTTATTTTCCTTCTAGTCTGCAAATAAGTAATGCAGTGTATTATTTAAGCTGCATGCAACGGGGGCATTCCGTGCGCCATACTCTGTATATTTTAGTGTCATAATTCATTTAATGAAATGTTAACATCATCCATATCGTTATCATCGTCGTGTTACGGATTATGGATGCCTTATTAAGATGATGGAATGCTGTGTCTTCTTTTTTGTTCACTTTTTTGAAACATACCTCCTCTTTGAAACCATTGATGAGCCCTTAGCTTTCCATTTGTATTTTCGAACAGTAATAGATAATGACACTGGAATTAAAGCTTTGTCTATTAAGGAATCACTATAAAATCTTTGTAATGAGTAGTAAACTGAAAACTAAAGTACTGGATATGTAGTTCGTTTTTTGAGTACTTACTAAAAGACTCAAGAAATGTTCCAAGTCTCAATTATAAATTCACGCAACTTTTATGATTATTAATACATGTATTAATAATCCTTTGTGATGTTCGCTAGCATCTGCTGAGCCAAATTTATTACACTCATAAATTTAATAGGCGTTTTCGTAAACTGTTAGTTCTACGTGTCTGTCGTTAAACTGAATAGTCAGCAAAATCTGTCTCTACCTGTTACTAGTCTCTGTCTCTGCCATTTTCAGAGGCTACTTAATATTATACTATGGTGCTTTGCTAAGCTTACCTAAGCTTGAATAGCAAGGTCATGGTCTGACTCTGATGGTGGTGTGTGTTCTTCGTGTCGTTTTTAATTTGTCACGCATCAGGGTATCTCTGACTCTGCATTCATTGATATGTCTCAGGTCTATATACTTAGCGAGGTATTTGTTAGGCCCTTAAGAAATGTTAAGTTATACGTGAGAAAAATGTCGCCACGGATCCCTCTCTGTAATTCTGGAAAGATTTTTTTCGGAAATGCATTTATCTAGCTCACTTACCTTGCATTTAGATAAACAGGAAGTTAAATTTTATTTCACCAATCACTTGGATGATAGGAATGTGAATACAGTATAGAATGAAAGCAAAGAAGAAAAGATGCCGTTTTTGTTTTCGAGTGAAATTATTGGCTTCGATTCCTTGAAGTTGCGTAGACGTACAAACTTTGCAAATGATGAAAGTTCTTTTCTTTTGGTGATACTGACAAATTGCAGATTTTTTTATGTTTATCTATGTTAACGATGAGTTAAAATCGTACTTCATAAAGAGTTTGCAATTAGTTCCTGGTGATCCTGATCAATCTGTGTTTTGAGTTTAAAAATCGTAGTGTAACCTAGTTTGTTTTAGGTTGGCGCTGTAAGCTAGAATGTGAGCAGTGCGAGAATGTCAATTGCACGAAATCTATACCGATGGCGACTTATACCGAATGTTGAGGTTGCTGTAATTTTCCCCCAGAAATTCTTAGCTATTTAACAATTATCTCTACTTGCTGCTGCTATCTATCTATAGATTATGTTATACTTATCGTAATTATGCTATTTTGTTAAAAAAACATGACCTTCTGATGGCCTGTAGGTAGACAGGTATAACCTTGAAAGTATCGCCCAGTTACATGGTTGTTTATCGAATTTGCACTCCAAGCTACATTCTAGGAAATTCACCGTTTTCTGTTTAGATTTACCAAAGTATTATTTGCCTGTGGGGCTTGGAGACAGCGCGAGAAGCTAATTTCATGTTTTAGCGCACTTTCGCCATATATAAAACATTTAATTTTATTCTCAGCATGCAGGAAATTTTAGATGCTCAGAGAAACACAGATTTTAGCAGACGGTTTTAGTCGCGCGCGGCTACAAGCTCGTGTCACTTACTGTAATGTTACGCAAGTCAGTTTGAAGCATTCACAATAATTTTCACATTCGTAAGGCCATTGTCCAACTGGGCTATATCTTTTACGCAGTACCATCCTATGTCGAGAACTTCTTACAAAATTTAATGAATCATTAAAATGCTTGTGTGTTGCCAGCTGCGAACGCTCAGCCTAGAAAGAGAAAATTGTTGTCATTCATGACTTTGATAAATCATCTTGTAATTATTTTGCTTTTAGGTCACAAACATCTTCATTTATTAATGAGTCGTTGCATTGTAAATTATTTTGTTCATATATTTGTTGTAGTTATAAATTTTTATAAACTTTACTATTCGATTTTTAATGAATCGTTTGGCTCATTTCATAACTATTTTGATCATTAAATAAATGCGTTATTATATCTGCTGCGTAAAAGGCCTGTTATTGCCCCGTTTATTTTCTTGTTTTTGTATTATTGTAGAGTTTGTATTGTCACTTTTATCATAGTCACTAGAAGTACTACTAATACTACTACTAAATATCTATCAGTGAGTACTGGCATTGTGAACAGAGCTCATTGTTTCGAGACTCAGTGCTGAGTTAGTTTTCACTATGATTTTGTGACTGTCAGTGAACTTGTGCTCTTTATTTAGCCTCGCTGATTTTCAAACTGTATCAAACATACATGTTGTTGGCCTAGAAAATTGCCGTTGGTTTTGCAGATGCTGCATTATATAGGCCACATTAATTAGACCAGGGCCTATCCTTGCTATGTGCAGTCATATGACTGTAAATCAACGCAAAGGATTGCGACCGTAGGCCTGATATACTAGTGTATGTATGGGGTATATAAATGCTACCGAAGGCATGATATACGAGTATATGTAGAAGGTATATAAATGCTATCTCTAACTAATGGCGGCATTTTTACTCCATCTCTGCCAGTATGTGAAACTGTAGCTTCATATATGTCCAGAAAGTGACTAAAAACCAATATGGCATGTACAGTGTACACACTTAAATTGCAGAACTGCTTTGCTGATTATTAAAGCGTTTAATAAGCGAGATTAGCCTCGAAGAAAAGAAAATCGAGAAGAAAAATGTTTACTTTGTCACTTTAATATACGCTGAATAGTAAACAAGTTTTTGCAAGACTGTTGTCCTCTGATAGTGTCAACAGTAGGCCTACTTATTTTTGCAGACCTGTTATCGAGTGCTGAATTATCTACTGTTACAACTATTCTCATCAATTTCATGCCAAGTTGTGAGTTAAAATAGGGTAACATACTCTACAACTAGCTGAACTAGTAAATAAAAAATAACACGGAAATGGGAAACCCTATTTTTCTCTGTTTTGATCTGCAAACAAATAACTGCAACACAGAGGTCACGCAGCAGTTCAGAAAGCGCATAACGTGCATGAACTTTCCCTCACCCCAACTTTCCTAGGTCGGAAGTGGTGTACTGCGCGTGCGTTGACGGGGTTTGATAATTTGATTATTGTCAGGTAACTCGTCGCCAGCAGCAGCTGACAGATGGCAAGACCTGGAAGGAATATTTAAAATACGCAAGTATGTAGACTGGAGCCCGCATATCAACAACTGGAACATTACCAGAGCTAATACAATGCAGTACGGTTCCAAGATAACAGTATGATCTAGTCGTCGCATTTTCAGAACAGAACCACACGCAGTACCTAAATTAATGAATGCTACAATAGCATATGTTTTGCTCTTTAATCAGATTGTGTAAAGGTGCGCTAGCTCACAATGCTTCACTTTCATCAACGTATGGATCTTTTTGTAGAAATACCCCTGGTAATTAAGAAAAACTCAAGACGAGCATTAAAGGGGTTTTGGAACAGCAACCTAGTCAAATCATTCTGCTTAGAAGGTAGACCACCGTATTCTCCAGGAATCAAGAAAGTCCAAAGTTTAACCCTTATATATAGCTGGCCAACCTATTCAATCATCTCCAATGTTCACTGCCTTGATCATTCGGATCTAATCCAGGCTGTATTCCATTTTTTCACGTCCTTCCTGTCTTCCTTCCAAAATTTAATTAATATTTTAGTGGGTTTATAACCATCATTAATAATAATATTGACAATAATTAGAAAGTTTCTGAAGATGTCACGAGAACATGTCTGAACCTGTTTAGTTTATTTTCTTGCAATTCGCCATTCGTTTAACAGTAGTCAGAAATGTTTCGTAAATAATGAACACGCAAACAGTTTATTATATAACATGAATACGTAGTTATAATCACGTATTTAATAAGCGACAAATAGGGATACAGATAACACATGTTCTTGACTGATAAGTGATGACAGAAATAGCAAAGTTCGCATCTGTGTACATATAGCTCCACACCTGTTTAAATAAATTAAAATGAACTATTAGTATAAGTTCGTAAGTTGCATCTATAAATAGCTGCATTAGTGATCTAAGGATCATTATTATCTGCGATATGGTTCATAGTAAGATAAGGGCCAGAGTGCAGTTTGTCTAACAATTTGTCACGTTTATCAACATCTGCCCATACTATGTTGCATGATTTTGTATGTCATGAGTTTACTTCTAGAGCTCTAGTATATCGTGTTATTGTTGGGCATAAAAGCTTAATAATCAATTAAATAATGTGATACTATATTCATCAAGTGATAAGCTACTCAAATCAGAGAAAATAATATGTTGCTAAATGCAGTTTTAAGTGAAAGTAATTTGCTCTCTGTGCCATTTTTTGGCGATGAAGTCAAAACTACACTTGTCGAAGCGAGCCTCGGTAGCGCTGCTAGTTTTGAAAGTGAGGTATTGGAGAAAAGAATCCACGTTGACAATTCTTTCAGTAGTTTTGTAGTAATAAAAACCATTTTTGTTGTGATTTGAATACTTATATAATTTCAAGTTAACACAGCTTATTCAAGACTTACAGCATTTCGACCAACCTAGAATCAGTCAATTTGACCGATGCAAGAAAGGAACAAACAAGCAAAATTAGCCTGTTGAATTTTAATTTCTGAATTTTAACGATTTGATCAACAACATTGTCAAACGAAATGCTTTCTGAATTCAGTCTGAATTCCAAAAACGTACTTATGACACGACATTTAACGCTGCTTGATTGATTTATCTTGCAGGAAGTAATTCCAGAAATGTCTGCTTTGGACCAGAAACAAGGATTGCCAGACATCAAACGACAACACCTCCTGTCAGAGTGCACTCTGGGAAGTGAGTATGTTGAGGAACAGCTTATACCCACTCCTCCTGATGGTGGCTGGGGATGGGTTATTGTCGCAGCCTCATTCATGCTGAACCTCATTGTGGATGGCGTCTGTTATAGTTTTGGCTTGTGGTTGACACAGTTCATTGAATATTTCAACTCAAGTTCAGGACAAGCAGCAATGGTTGGGTCATTGATGGCTGGTTTCTATCTATTGATAGGTAAGTCAGAATTATTAGCATTACCAGTTATATTTCATTGGTTTTATTTAGTTGGTTGCAATCTATTTAGACCAATTAAAATGATAACAGCATAGCACATACACGTTTAGTCCTCATTATTATTGTTTTTTTTCTATAATTAAAACAAAAAATAGAGAAATCGGACACCAAAAGCTCCAAACCGTGGTGTTAGTTTCACATGGAATGAAACCAGTATTAGCACAAACACAGCCAGTAACATACAGAGAGTTTTAATTTTTAGCGGTATTGGTTAAATAAGAAGCCTTATCAAGTCTTAATGAACTTAATCATTGTACTGATGGGGATTTGAGATTCATTAATAAGGTGAACACACATTTGCACACTATAGAGATTATGAAAGTTATGTAGCTCTAACTTTACGATTGTTTTCATGTGAACCATAATATTTTAAAGTGTTATACATATCATATCATTGATATAGTAACGTACATGTAAGTAATTATTATTCAGTAATTAGTATCATAACGTGGTCAGATCATCTAACATGTAACTATGATTAAAGTATTGGAACGGCACAGTTTTGCACTGGACCCGTAAGCCATTTCTTAAATACACACTGAGATATCATAATTATAACCGAGGACATTTAATTAGGTACTTGTAATAAGAATCACTTAATAACAGTTTGATTCACATAATGAGTTGAACAGTTTTTCTACTTAAAGACGTAATGTAAACTGGAATACAAAAAAACTTGCAACTATTGATTCACAAATTGTAGCACAATTTAATTTTTTGCAATCTAGGTCCTGTTGCAAGTGCACTGACAAACAAATATGGTTGCCGACCTGTGAGCATTGCTGGGAGCATAATCACATCGATGGCATTTCTGTTGAGCATTTTTTCACCCAGCATATCCATTTTAATTTTGACTTATGGAGTGGTTGCAGGTAGTGTAAGCCTTCAAGATGTATAGTTATAAGTTATAAGTAAAAGAAGAAGATGACTGAATAATGATCAAGAACATTTAAAAGTAATCTGTTTTTTAAAGTCATCTTTGTTATAACTGCACATTTCCAAGATCTTAGGATCTCGCTCGTGTGACTGTAAAATTGATTGCACACATAACCTTTGAAGTGTTAGTTTTTGTTTAAAGAATATTACACTTTTGCTGTAACTAATTGCAACAATAAAGTGTATTATTGTTTACTGTTATTGTAGTGCATGACTGCAAGAAACATGCAAACTTAAAATCACTAGTCTCTTTTGATAATATTCAGTGATATTTTTCACTTTTTAGGAATTGGTTTTGGTTTAATGTACTTACCGGCCATTGTCAGCGTGGGATATTATTTTGAAAAGAGACGCGCATTTGCAACAGGAATAGCTGTTTGTGGTTCCGGTGTCGGAACATTTTTGTTTGCGCCATTTGTAAAATACTTACAAAGCATTTATGATTGGAAGGGTGGGACAATGATTATTGCTGGTATTGTACTGAATGGAATGGTATGTGGCTGTCTAATGAGACCTCTAGTTGCAGAAGCAGAAAAACCAAAACAGCGTATGAAATCTTTAATGGAAAGAATGCAAGAGGCAAAGCAGGCAAGAATTCGGACGTTTTCTGATTGTCCAGATGACGGAAGTGTGCACATCGATTATGGAGCTGCAGAACAGGTTGAAGCTAGACTTAAAGTTCTCTCTGCAGGTGATGCAAATATGGTTAACGATGAAAGTGATCATAGTGCTACAACAGATGACTCTGGATTTCGCTCTAGAGGTGCATCTGGTACAAAAGAGCAGACAGCTGATGAGGCTGAAGCCACTATAGAGTCTGCATTAGTGCATTCTCCGGAGACGCAAACGTCTTCTTCCAAAAGTCATGCAACAACGCCTGTTGGAAATGGCCAAATTCCAGAAATAAAACTAAATGCTAGAGAGCATTCTGAAGTGAGCATGGAAAGATATTGTGAGAGCTCCACACCAGCGAAATACAAACTTCCGTTTTCTAGAATTAATCAAATACGTCGTGAAAACAGTTATCCTGGACATTTGCGTAGAGAAAATAGTTACCCAAACAGTAGTGGAATAATTAATAAAAACTTGCAATTGGCACATGTTGCAGAAGGGCAAGCGTGCATATCTTCACTTCATAACATTCCCACTCAATCACATAAAGTACCAGTAAATAAGGCTTTGTTGGCTGTTCAAGCTTCCAATCCAGACATGTTGATAAACAGCACATCATCACTACGTTCGTTTGCATTAAAGAGACCCAGTTATCAAAGGATAACGAGTATGCACACAAGCAAGACATCTCTTCGTGATCCTATAAAGGAATTTAAGCGGCCTTTGTATCGTCGTGACATATTCTTCAGTGGCAGCATAATGAATTTGCCAGAGTTTCAATCTCAACCAAACATGAATGCATATCTGACAAGCATTACGAGTCTACCCCTGGAAATGGCTGCCTCTATGTATCTAGAGCCCGCAGACGAGGTTGATGGGGGCTTCCTCGCAAAATGTTGTGGTCCTGAGATGAGAAGCATTCTTGGGGAAATGTTGGACTTCTCTTTATTGAAGAATGTTTATTTCTTGTTGATATGTTTATCGAACATTTTTGCTTTTGTTGGTTTCTATGTGCCATTTGTATATACGAACAATCGTGCCATAGAGCTAGGCATCTCACCAACAAAGGCAGCTTTGTTATTATCAGTGATAGGTGTTGCAAATACTGTCAGCCGTGTGTTGGCTGGGTGGATATCTGATCATCCAAAAGTTAATGCATTACATATCAACAATGTCTGTCTACTGGTTAGTGGCATCAGCACAATGTTGGTTCCTATTTGCTCCAGTTTCGTCTCTCTCGTCATCTACTGTGCAGTCTTTGGTGTCACTATAGGTTAGTATATTTAATTATTGAATCTTTCATTGTTGCTATGTCTTATTGATATAAATCTACATCTGTGTATCTGTGCACCTGTACAAGTCGACGTATGATTTAGTTTTTGTTCCTGTAGATGGTAAGCCTGCATCCTGGTGAATATACATTTTTAAAATTGTATTCAGTGCTTCATAGATTTATGACTTGTGTTTTATTACAAAAGCCTGGATGACTTTAACTGGCTGCTGCAATGTAATGAAGTTCACTGGAAATTGAAAAACTTTGGCTTATCCTCTTCTTAGCCATTCTTATTATTCTTTAGCCAGGTGTTAAAGTTTAGTTTAATAAATGTATGTCACTCTATCATCATCAAGTACTTTATTCATAGTGCACTGGTAACCTCTTTGACACACTTTGATTATTTAAATAAATGCAGTTTTGCCAGTACTTTAATACATGTGATTACATATATGTCTTATTGTTTCAGCTGCATATATCTGTCTAACATCAGTCATTTTGGTAGATCTGCTGGGACTGAGCAAGCTAACTAATGCATTTGGTCTACTCATGTTATTTCGTGGTATCTCATGCATGGTTGGCCCGCCGTTAGCTGGTAAGCTCTCAACTAGTAATAAATTAATTAAAAATAAGAAAATATTACTTGGAAGCCTTTATGACAACCATATAGGTCAAAGACCTCAAAAATAGTAACTGTATGGCATTTTCATACATTCAACACTGGCACCCTGGTTTCTCCTATCAAACAAACACTTATAGAGTGTTTGTTGCGCTATTAGCTACTAAAATCATGTTAGTCATTTCAAATTATTTATATGCCTTGACAAAGAATGGTCAAAGTCATTTCATATAATGTTTTCCTGACTAACATTCCCGGCTATATGTGTAATGTGCATATTCAGTAACAGTAAGAGGATATTCAGTGGTTGAATCAGTTACTACTGGGCAGTAAATTAGTGCTTTTTACAATTTATTTATAATCACACTGTGCGGGTGGTATTATGGATGGTATAATTGCATGGTGCAGAGGTGACATTCAGAGCACAAATCAAACTGGCTTTTCCGAGTTACTTTTTAGGTGTAACATATTGTAAGGAAACACACTAGTTTTTATGCAGGTCCATTTGACTTAAGAGAAGTTTTCCTGGAATAAATTAATATCACAACATATCTGTGGTTTTTGGGATCAGTAAGCGAGAGAGTAATCAGTAATTTTTTTTATTGTAAACTGATTTCTTATTCTTGTTATCATGTATAAAAAAGTGAGAGTTTTATCATTTGCGTTGTCTACATTTCAGGTGTTGTCTATGATGCTGCAGAGGACTATTCTGTGTCATTTGTTTTGGCAGGAGTCTTTCTGTCGCTAGCAGGTGCTATTAGTGGATGTATTCCTCTTGTTATCATGGGCAGGCAGAAGAAAACTCCAGCTGCGTGCTACGAGGACCAGGAGCAGCCCTACCAAAATACAGTAATTCGAGAGGAACCGGAACCAAGTGATATGAACCATCATGTTGAGTCTGTAGTTTAAATGCCCAGAAAAGGCACTTGGCATGAACGTGATGAATAATATGTGATAATACTGAGAATTAGTTTGAGTTTCGAGAAATTTGTAGAGACATGATCTGCATTTTGTTGACATTATTCCTGTATGTGTACATACGAGGATATTTACTCTCAGGTGTTTTAAGATGTTAGTTTTTGCTCACTCGTACAAACATAGCTACACTATCGCTTCATAAATTACCAGTTAGTTTTGTTTATTCATTATTTAAACAACATTGCCACTTCTGCATGCTGCTGTGTATGTGTATATATTTATTCTCTAAATTGCTGTCTAAGCTTATGAAATTCACTGCAAATTTAACTACGAGAAAATCTGTAATGATGTGCATAGCTGGGGAGCAAAATCACCCAGTAAATTTGTTTCAGCGAATTTACTGTCAGTTTTGGTGTGACTGATTGACGAGTACAATAAAGTGTATATCATCTATAGGTTCTTTAAGTAAGCATTAAACTTACACAGCATTAAACAGTGATGAGACTGTGATTAACTGAAAAGGAAAATTGTAATGATATACCAGAAAACACAGTACTTGGATGGACAATAACAGAAATTACTAATTATTATTTTTGGCTCTGTAGTCAATTACTATAATTTTTATTACCTAATATTATTGTTTAGTGACGTAAACAAAGAGTGTTAAATTATGCATATAGATGTGACAAATTTGCCTTTCACAGCAGTTTCGTTTATGACAAACACATCGCACATCAATGTTCTTGTGTCTTGTTTCCCAAACTTTTTCTGTATTTCTACAGTATTAAAATCCATATTTTTGATAGCAAAAATTAACCACTTGGTAACTGATTACTGGGCAAATTATTCACTTTGTGCGTTTTATACAATCAACTGCAAATTGTTAATCCATTTGCTTTTTGCTAAATTAAAGAATGCCAAAATATGTTCTATAAGGCAACTCTAAGGTAACCTTTGACAATGATGGTCCAACATTTGATGATCAGTTCGCATAGCTTCGCAAATTTTAGTCTGACTTTTTTTAAAATCTTCAAAAAAAATGCATAAACACTTTGAGTGCATAGTGTACAATGTATAGCGTTTTGCTTTTCTAAATAGTGACTCGTTTCCTTTCACTCTGTGCTTATCTAAAATATAAGTTTTATTTTGTGACTGTAGGTGGCTCTAGTGTGCAGGAAACAATCTTAAATTTTATTGATGATAATGAAGTGGTAACATTAAATCTGTGGACTGTCACTCATATTTGCTATAGAAGACCTACTATAAGTGTGTTGTATAATATTATAGATATTATATTGTACAGTACGTAAAAGTAATAAATATATAAATTATGAGTTATATTAATAAAATCTACTTTAAATATTTGTTATCAAAAAAACAAAAGCTTTAATTACACTTAGCGCCAAAAAGTATTCAATAAAAATTATAACACTGGGTTAATACAATTTACAAACAGTGAATAAATAGCGAACAAACAGTGAAAACTATATACTCTGTTACAAAATAACAACAAGATTTAGGATTATGGCATCGGCACAAACAACATGGACAGTACCAGGAATTTTTTTCACGACTTTTTAAACGTTGATATGCCACAGAATATTATATTGGTGGGTAAACAGGATTTTATCTATTATGCAACAAAGATCAAGATTGTAAGCAACGACATAAAACCGAGTGGTAACTAATTACTGTAATTGATTATCGTATATACACAGCTGTACTTTAGAAATGACGAAGTGTTTTATTTCGCGGATTACTGCACTCTGGAAGGAATCCATTAGATTCCGTGTACTGCATTAGAACTAACTTAAGGCCCCTTTTGATTAGCGATTTTCTCGCTGTGATTATCGCCCCATTTTTGATGTTCAGTGAAAATGAATGTCGCTCTTTATATCGCTCGAGTGTTTCCACTATAAGCGACTATGGCGTAGCGAGGGAAAACTCAAAGATGCAAGAGCTTTTTCTCGCTGCAGCGAGACGAATCGCTATTGGCGTTTTTGTCATTTTCACCAGCGATATCTCTTCTAGCTGCGATTAATGTTTTCACGGGTCGTTTTTGTAGCGATATTGCTTTCAGACAGCAATTAAACCTACGTGATAGGCAACATTTCTTAGCGATTATTAACATAATGAAAATGATAGTGATAATCAGGATGACAAATATAATGGCGATGATGATGACGATGACGACAACGATAATGATGACATTCATGACGTTGGCGACAATGACTAGTATAATAATGGAGGCTATGGAAATGATTATCAGTATTAAAAATGATGATATACTAACAACGTAATTCATAATGATGATGGTGATGATGACAATGTTGATGATGGTGATAATGGTGATGATGATGATGATGATGATGATAATGATGATGATGATGATGATGATGATAACGACAACAATAATGATGGTGTCAATTACATATTTCTATATAATGATAATGATATTGCCATAATAATGATGGTGACAAAGCTGACGATAATGGCAACGTTGGTGACCACAATGAAAATGGCATTTTCTTGGCAATGATGGTGATGATCACTGTAAATATGACAATCAGTCTTTGGAGGTGCTGAAAGAATGACAAAATCACATTTAAATTTGAACACAATGCAACGACATAAGGCAACGGTGATTTACAGCAAGACAAGCTTTTTGAAAAGGCTTCTGAATAGCATTCGTCAAAACGAGGTTGCAAATAAGATGTAATTAACGAAAAACATTCAAATGAAAACAAAACAACTTAGTTTCGCTGATAAGATAATAAAACAATAGTTATAACACACTGATTAGCATGACCCGATGTTAAATTATGAAAACATTTGCGCTCAACAAGATGGTAGTGGTATTTTGTCACAGTAATAATTTCTCTTAATAATGGAGGTAAATCTAGACGTATATCACTTAAACAATTGAGAGTTGATTGCAGCTACACAATTAATCTTAGATTTCACTATGCCTTGTGTCTAAAGAAGTTTCTTGTACATACTTAGCATTTCGTCGTCTGCTTCGCAAACATAATAAGAGGCAAACAATCGCTGCAACCATTAATATGACTGCTAGAAGTATCATACCCCAAGCAAAGCCTGTTTTTGTAATGCACAGTTCATTTGGGGAGAATTTCCCTACGGTAAAATCTGAAACACAAAGAGCAGAATTATTAGGTAATTGGCAGGGTACATAAACAAAAAAGGCTCATAAAAAGATATCGCAGAAGCTAGAGGTGCTCCAGAAAACTGGCAGTTCACTTCTGGAAGTCCTTGTAAGTTTGTAGTTGTTAAAAGACTCAAAAAGACAATTTTTAATTTAAATTAATCATACTCTAATTTCAACAGCACGAGTGCATAGCTTTTGTGGCTTTCTATTTGACGCATTCTATTGCCATATTATGATGCACTGAAATTATTTAAATTTGTTAATGAGGACTTCTTAATTTACCTTCCAATAATGGCTGCTCTCCTGGTAATAAAACTGTCAATGAACGAAATAGATCAAATTTGTCTATTGTTGTGCTGTTACTTTCAACGCTTTGGTTCCTAGTCCTCCCATCTTCACTGTGGTTTACAGCTCTTTTGAATCTACTACTTCTAAATAAGTTGTCGTAGTCGTCAATGTTGTTACTTCTGTCAGGACAGTAACTATCCTGTAATAAACACCGTTTTATTTAGTCAACATCATTTTATTCAGTCAAGTGAATAGAACATTTACGTTCAACCAAACAGTAGACATGGAAATGTTGGATATTGTCATTTATGTCATTTAGATATAGAAATAGATATGTATATGTTGGATGTAGAAATTTAGAAATGCCATTTCTAATGTGCAGTATATAGAAAATAAGTTTGAAATAATGGTATCACGTAAACCCTTCCTTCTGTTATAGATGTGGGTCTTTCGGACGATTACACACATATACACGTTCCATATTGTACCTAATAGGTACATTATTTATTTATTTTATTCTTTATTTTAACTTGTAGACGTTGAATGTCTTAAGCTATAAAAATACAGTTACATAATAAAACTAATTATAAAGACATAAACTACTGTTTACAAAGGAGAAAGTATAGTTAAATATATTTACATAAATGACATATGTTAAGGCTACATTAAAATTTCATTCCAAAGGGCAAAATTTTTAAAACACATTATAAACACATCAGTATGGTAAATTACACATTTTAAAAAAATCATTAGAAGAGTTTAAAACACGGTATCTAAGATTATATATACATCTTATATATCATAGTGCTATGCTAGCGATTTGTCAGCTTGGCTTCGGCTAATGAAACAAATCGCTATTGATTCAGGAAAAAATAAAATTACGTTTTGGCGTTAACTCCTTAGTGGAGACAATATAGAAACCATGGTTCAACATCGTGTTCACAATTACCAAATTTGTAGACTACTAAAATGCTGGTTAGCGGTTACCAAATGTTAACTGTATGAAGTCCCTAAATACTCAGTTGGTTTGGTTTCAGGATCCTTACAGCTGTCTACATTGCCAATTAAACGAGAGCTGAATTATCATGTGCCCAATGGCAGTTTCCACTGCTAGTTTACTAGGGCATAGTTTTTAAAACTGGAAGTCTCCGTTACAGCTAGTGTTTCAGATTAGCAAATTTTTAGTTATAAAATGTAAAGGTCAGGACAGTTGTTTACCTCTGAACAGTAGCCGTAGCAAACCTCGACGCTACACTGAAAATAAACGTTGTACTTGTCTGGGAACTTGAACGCTCGGAATGTCGTATAAATCTGTTTATCATTGCCGTAGCCGTCCTGGCTTTCTCTCAGTTCTGATATGTGCTCTTTATTTGTTGAACAACTACAGAAACAATATATAAACTTAGACGAAATTTTTGCTAACTTTAAAAATTAAATATCTTCAAGGTGTTAATCCTTTAATACGCACACATTCGTTTCTTTTTGCGGCATCATCTATACAGCTACTGTATAGGCCTATATATATATATGTGTGTGTGTGTAAGTGGCAATATACAGTCAACCTCAGATATAAGGGACACCTCAGCCTCGGATATAAGGGATATAAAAAACCGTCCCTTATATCCGATGTCTCTTATAGCCGAAGTTGAGTCAGACTGAGGGTGTATCTTGACCTGTACTTTTCTATACTTTATCCATATTTTTATAAATTATTGCTGCACATTCAGTGAAAACTGTATGTAGGAAGCTCCTTCAGTGTTGCGAGATGTATGTGACTGCAGAAACCGAGCTGTTCGAAGGCCGAGTTTGTGATAAAATGAGGTTAAAAATCGACCAATTTCGCTTTGATCGTAGGGTCCTTTATATGCGAGGTAATATATCAGGGTTTCTCTTACGCGGGACCTGAAGATATCGTTCCTTATGATCGAAAGTCACTTATATCCGACTACCTTATATACGAAGATTTTTACATAGGAAAAACGTTACGAAAAATCGGGACCAGTGTTGGTGGTCCCTTATAAGCGAGTGTCCCTTATAACCGAGTACCTTATACCGAGCGAGGCTGACTGTATATTATATATATGTATGTATCACTTAATGAGCGAACGAATTTGGTGTGTTAGTGTATGACTCAGTGCAAAAATGCGTTTTTTTTCAAGACCGTAATTTTCTACGTACAGCTATAATTTTGTATGTACGTAAAGCAAATATTCTACATGTAGATACTAAGAAATTATCTGAAATCTATCTTTTTTATGCATTTTTCTGGCTAGTCGTTTGAAACTGTGCTTACCCCTTATCATCAATAAGTAGCACCTTATAGTAGCCAGCCCCGTCGTGGGCGAAACAATTGCTAATGGCTATATCGTACTGTGCTGAAAAGAAAAAATAAACTTAATGCTCCATCCGCCAGCTAAATTACTGCTCCAGTCAGCAATAATCGCTTTTGCTTTTTGCACGTGACTTCGACACTCTCTGTTAGCCAGTTTAGTGTCAAAAAAGAAACGTATTGCAAAAAATATTGCTTTGAAAGAAAAATATTGTGATACTACGTCCGACCGGGAATATAGAAGACTATAGATTAGATTGAATTGGATTGGATTGGATTAGGTTAAGTTAGATTAGATTAGGTTAGGTTAAGTTAGGTTTGGTTAGGTTTGGTTACGTTAGATTCTATTACACTAAATGAGATCAGATTAGATTAAAAATTTCTTAGCTCCTAAAAAGAAATTGCATGTTTGCAATACAGGAAAATCAAATGAACTGAAATACATACTTTATGTACTAAACGTAAAATTGTGTGTGATACCTGCTTTTCCAATAAAATGTTCGAGATTACTTGATGTGTATAAGTAACTGTACCAGTATTCACAACTTTTGGTATTCTTACATACCTGTTTCCTTATAAAACACGACTAGAGAAGCGTACTCTCCCACCACTAGGCTTTTGCTCGGAGAAGCCGTGGGAGTGTGACCGTTGACGACTTTCAGATAAATGCTTGGCAATGTTGCGTCGCTCTCATCATATCTAAAACAAGGTAATACATCCAGTAAAAGCAATAATCAGGGCAACATGTAGCAGATGAATCTATCGATTATATCGAGAGAGAGAGAGAGAGAGAGAGGGGGGAGAGAGAGTAAGAGCAAAGAGAAAAAAGAAGTGAAGGGATTGATGACTAAATTACCCAAAATCCTGTCCGTAACTAGTTGAAGGAGTGAATGTTGATTCGTCTTTTATGGAGCAGTAAACAGCATAAGCACGATCTGTCTGTTCCAGTACTCCATAGTAACCAGAATCCATGACCACTAAGGTGTTATGATAAATATACGTCGTATCACCGTCACCGTATCGACCGCCGTAACCGTTCTGTAATTTTGAAAAAAGAGAATCGTTACGGTTCTTCCGCCTGATTTTGAACAGCAAGAACACTACTGGAGATGGCGGCAACAGCGGAAAAGTAAAAATTAACGATTAAAATTTATATAGTAATATTTATATCTATCAAAACTTAACATTTTCGATTTAAAAAGTTTCAGCAAACATCTTACATTGTCATAGTCCACGGTTTCCCGTGTGCCGCATCCATCTAAAGGCAACGCAAAG
The DNA here is from genome assembly GCA_030141605.1 of Tubiluchus corallicola. NCBI lineage: Eukaryota > Metazoa > Priapulida > Priapulimorpha > Priapulimorphida > Tubiluchidae > Tubiluchus > Tubiluchus corallicola. The sequence continues at coordinate 293,726 of JAQGDQ010000024.1, forward strand.
GTAAGATAGTAGGACCCGTCTCCATGCGTGGAACATTGGCTCACTCCATAGTAACCTTTAGCGAATATTCTTCCATAGAATGGTTTATTGAAGGTCAAGTCAATGTGCAAAGTCTTATACGTGCTGTCACAGGTGGTGCTGATATCTACATAAAAAGTGAAATGCATTCTTTCAACAACCGCAGCGAATGATGCGTTTCGCACTAATTATTTAAAGTCGCTAGAGAAAAGACTTGTACAAAATGTCTTTATTCTAATTTACACATTTTTCCCGAACAAATAACATGATCTAAATCGTAACGTACCTGACACTTCGTTTGCTTCATTCGCATAGCTATTAGTACTTGTTTCCCCGTATCCATTACTTTCTTCAGTATTATAATTGTTACTTTGCCCATAATTTCCAAATTGTCTTTGGTCATAATTATTGCTTGATGATCCATATCCTCTTTGCTTTTCATAACTTCTTCCGTAGCCATTTCCTTTATAATCATTTTCTCTGCTATATCCAACATTTCCATAGTCACTTTTATAGTCGTAATGGCCACCCCCATAATCGTGATGAGGAGTATCCCCATAAGCATGATCATAAGAAGTGCCACCATAGTCATGACCATACTTTCTGTGGTGCTGTGATCCGTAATCACCTCCATAATGTGTGGGTTCATAATAGTCTATGTAATCATGATGTCCAGAATCATAATTAACTACATGATACTCATGTCCTCCACCATAACTTTTGTGGCTGCTACCATGACTTCCGCTCCCAAGTCCATTCTTATTACAATCATATCCGTAGCATGGAGAAGGAGTGTGGAACACGTAATGATCTGTGTAAGTAGATTCGTATAGGTCCTCGTACGGAAGAGTATGGCGCCTGAAGTAAACATAGGGCGGATGAGTTGTCGTAGTGTGCTTATGCAAGTATCCGTAGTAGTACGAAGGTTGGTGCCCGTATCCTCCGCCATGTCCTGAGGAGAGGTCATGACCGCCATATCCTCCACTGAAAAGGTCGTCATATCCTCCACTGAAAAGGTCGTCATATCCGTCAGAACCGTGTGCGCTCACAACAGCCTAGAAGAAGAAACGTTTTCATAGGTCGTCTAGACATTTACCAGTGACTCTGGTAAAATGGAGCTACAAGTGCCAAAGTACATGGAGCAGTGGTTGAACTGCATTAAAGAAAAAATCAGATGTTGTGAATCACTTATAACTTTCTGTACAAACTTAAAGTGAAAAATTTCTCATATTGCAAACTAATCCACCTGTTAAAGTCCTCGTAAACGTATGTATTATGATCTCTTTAACATGTTTTCCACCTTATTGGTGACGACGGCAGTGATGGTAACAATGATGACAGTTATGGCAGTTGTCAATATAGCAGTGGTTGGAAAGGCGGTGTTGCTACTGCAGTTGTTGATAGCGATGGTTGTGGTGTACTGAAGCCAAGTAGTTTTGGTGGTACCGGTGAAGTGAAGTTGTGAAGTCAATGTCACACTAATTTCTTTCATTGTTATTTATTATTGTCATTGTCGCCAGACCATCAATTGCACCGCCACAATTTTCGTTACTGCCACCACCGCCACTGCCACTACGACCACAATCAATCTTGACAAAGGCAATGGCAGTAGTTATAAGCAATGGTACTCGGGCAGTGGCGATCATTTTGATGGTGGCAGTAGTGTTGATGATGGTGCCATAGTGGTGATCTTCTACTTGATTGATATGGTGATGGTGATAACGATGTCGGAAACAGTGCAGCTACTGCTGTTCCTGTTAGTGGTGATAGCAGCAGTATTGATGCATTGATGCTGCTGCTGGTAGGTGGTGGTGGTGGTGGTGGTGGTGGTGGTGTAGGTAGTGGTGTGGTGGTAGTGATAGTTGTGGAGGTGACGATAATGATGGTGGCGCCCTTGGTGGCACTATACCGCGAGTTGGTGGTGGCGTGGTGATTTTGGTGATATTGGCAGTGGTAGTGACAGTGACAGCGTCAGTAGTAGGGATGGGAGGAAAATAGCAGTAGGCGTGTTGAGTTACATCCGCTTTTCAGAGTTTCTGTCAGTTTGCAACATATTTTAGGCAGAAAAAACCTATGGTTGTTATGTACACTGTTAATAATAGAATACCACAATAAACAAAGAAAAATACTTAGTTTTAGTGCTCTACTAGTTAAAGTGAAACAAAGGAACATAAAGCACAAAAATCACTAATGCTGTTTTATTTTGCTTTTTTCTCACCTGATTGCTTAGTGTGAACTGAAACGTCGTGTCCTTTCATTTCTTTATTATCAGATTTTTTCTAATTGTGTCAGTATTTGACATCAAATTAAATTTCCTTGTTACTAAGCACATTGTTGCTATACGAAGAAGTTCAAAAGATACGTACCATCGGTAAAAACAAACTCAGTAAAGCCAAAAATTGTTTTTCCATAATTGTCCGTATATCTAAAAATAACAAAACTGAAGGAGAACACAAGTGTTACCATAGGTGCAACTGTTAAACTTTAAAATGCGTGAAAATGCGAGATTTGACTTCTCTCAGGGGCGGTTAACAAAAAAGTGGAGCACATCAATTATTGGGATTAACGACACTTTTTCTCTTTTGTATTGACAGGTTTAACTTTCTGTTTTCACATCAAATAAATTCACCGTTAATAGACGTAGTTACATGTAAGGTGTAATTTAATCAGGCGACCAGTCTTTCTAGTCTCAACAATTGTTCCGGAGGACAACCCCATGCTTATAATTAATATCGTGACCATGTTCATTAAGCCAGTAGGAAGCTTTAATCGAAGTTTATGTTGACATTACAAATTACAGAATGCCTTAGTTTTTAATTTTATGTGTTTATATAAAGTGCAGAGTCTACAGAGAGCGTTATCCAAACAAGATTTTCTGTCTGACCAGCATGGAGTTTATTTATACGACTTGGTACCAGTTACTTATTAGTTTTGTAGGTCGGCAAATCATATAAATAATATTAGTCTTCATAATTTACTAATTAATGCTAATTATTAGGTATGATTTATAAACAGCGGATATATATGTGGGGTAGGAGCTCAGGGCTGAAGTTTACGCCCGAGTTTATCTAAAACACGCTTTTGTCTCTAATAAATTTTAGGTTTGTGTCAAATCCAAAGCCTTACCAGTTATCAGGACTACTTAGGCCTATTTGTGCAGAAAAGTGACCAATTCGCTGTCGAAAATAGTATGGGCGGCAACATCAACAACAACAACAACAACAACAACAACAACAACAACAACAACAACAACAACAACAACAACAACAACAACAGCAACAACAGCAGCAGCAATTTCAGCAGCAGGTCTTACGTTCCGTAAAAAGAAAGTTTAAGAAACTGCTGACGATAATGGCTGGTGGTCGCACACATGCTCCGGACTGGGTGGCGACAGTAGCCTAGAAGCTGCGATGCCATGGTGGTCGCAACATACTCCGGACTGGGTGGCGACAGTAGCCTGGAAGCTGCGATGCCATGGTGGTCGCAACATACTCCGGACTGGGTGGCGACAGTAGCCTGGATGCCTGCGATACCATTTCACGATGTATGTCTAAGAAGTGCGAAACGTGCGGCAGCATGAGCAGCGCCATCACTAATTAAACGCACAATCCACAACAGTTAGCACAATCCAGTGCTGGAATGTACTAATATTTTACTAGAAAGCAAATAAGATTGGCCAATTGATGCACTCTAATCAAGAGAATGGAAATTACTTTAAACTTGCTTAGAAGAGAAGAAAAATACAGCATTTCGCAAAAAATAACCCCCATTTCACATTCTACGCGGTCTGTGAAACTGCTCCTACGTTTTTTATAATCTTTATGCAAACCATGACTTGCTAATAATGTAAAGAAAAGGCTACACCACTTAAAATCGTGTTTCGGGAATACGCCAACGAAATTAATGTCGCAGCCAAACATATAATCATTTTGCGGACGGTTTTTGTCTTCAGATGGACAACTGTATTAACTAGCTAGTCTAACTTGTGACTGTAATAGCGATTGGTTTTCCATTCATGTTGCCCGGTGCTCTGAGAAAGGAGCTGCTTTTTGTGCTTAATAGTACAGAATTATTTTCCAGCTGCACAGCAACGTTGAAAAGCCCGGGAAGAACTTATTAAATTTGCAGACAACTTGGTACCTGGAAAATATATCCTTAGATATATCGTATCTTAATGTGGTGTCACAAACACTGCCAAAGTGCAGCATAACTCGTGGCTACCATCCAACTACACAAATTGTAACAGGCGATTCTTAAAATTTGGAACCTGTCATAGTCTAAATTCTAAACCATGTGCCTGAAAACTACTCATTAATTTTAAAATGCGCAGCGAGCGCATGAAACAATCGTGAAGAAATTGCGCATTGGTTCAAGTGCATCTATCACATTAACGTAACAGTAGGCGAGGGTTACGGTCAACTATTAGATGAATTACTAGGTCGAAATTTCCGGAACAAGTTGGTATGCAATAAGCGGAAAAAATGTTAGAAACGAAGCGCAAAGATTATTTGAAATTTCATAGCTAAGCTTTTACTGCTTTTAGTAGCAAAAAGATACTAAAACTATATGCTTAACAAAGTCAAAATTATTTATCTCAATTTATTTATGATTTCATCACTTTTTAAGTTCCGAGGCAAATTCTTGCATATATACTAGTTAACATTTATGTTAATTTTTTGTTTTATCCGTGGCGATTAAATATTTGTCAGTTTTGTTCTTCAGCAGAAGTATAATATACGTAGAACTAATAAAAACAATTGGTACTAGCTGTGGTACTTGAAAGCAATTTTAATTGCAGGCATTATTTTCACGTTTTAATTTAAAATAATTACAATACATGGATTCTACTCGAAATACTTCTAAAACGAGAACAGTGTTTTATAAACTACGAAACCTTCGATAGTATTTGCGTTTTAAAAAATCAGTAAAATCATTACCTTTACATGTTGCTATATACTCGAGTAATATAGCTTACTCACCCGTTAGAATTCTTTTTGTACATACAACTTATTGCTACAGCACTATCCAGTGACAATGGCAGTAAATATTCAAAGTTCCAATGACTTAAATCAATTACGTAGTAACGATTACTGTTAACATATTGCATTTATTAGTTGCTTCTTTCTTTACACATCACAGGTAAGAAAAGTGGCCAGCTACAGTTTGTTAATCGCGAAATTATGCTTAGCAGAAAGCCGGTGATTTTATACACTACCATTTCCATCGTAACGACGTCTTGATCACGTGCTCGCGCATATATCACCTCATTGGTTACCTGTTTACACTTACAACTCATGCGGCACCTTTACGCGCATGACCAAAGGGGTTTATTATACTGAAAAAGAAAAAAAGCAGTAATTATTCATTGCAGTAGTACGAATTTATTATAACATTTTTAATTCGCTTTCTTCCTAGCGCGTAAAAAGTTTAGTCAATAGAAGCAATATCGAAACAAACACAAATATTTACTATCACTCGTAATTTATTACTCGGAATACTTTTGAATTTCAAGATTTAAGCTAGATGAAGTTTTATTCCATTTATTATGTAACTTTAATCATCTCCACAGGTAAAAATGTCTTTGCAATTGACTGATTTTTAACAACTTCAATTTTCCAAACGAGAATTGATGACGATAGCCTGTTGTTACGCATGCCATTTAAACTTGGTCACTTTTTTCGTTACAATAAGAGAACGTGCTTCTTTGTCTCACATTTTGGTGTGGATGACTGCGTTTATTCAAGGAATTTGTTTTATGTACATGTATATCAATACGATACACAATAGTCACAAGTACTGGTAGTAATATTAAAAAGAAATGCCCTGCTATTGCAGCTTTACTGTGATTACTGTCAGTAAAATTCTCAGTTAGGTTGGATTGTGCATACGCACCATAAAGTATATTTGAAATTATGAATAGCTGAGTCGTCCGCCAAAGAAAAGCAACACTGGTCCTGCTTAGGGAATGAATGAGTGACCACGAAAAAAATCGTAACTGGGAGGCTTCATCAGTCGTACTAGTCGAAATGTTTCTCTTGTTTAGGGAGAACCAGTACATAAGAACATGACTAAGACACCTACAGCTGCTCTGAATATTCAATATTTTATCATTAGAGAAAATCTTTAAAGGACTAAGTTAGTTACGGTGTCACCAAAACCATTTACATTAACTGAACTCTGCGTTCGAGTACTGCAAGGATACTGTCTAGCAATGTGCCGAACAGGGCCGGATTATGACCTTTTGGGGCTCCAAGGCTAATGGAATTATGGGGCCAACCTCAGACGGAGCCACCCTCTAACTCGCCCGCACTCGTCTTGAATGTTTTTTACTCGTGCTATATTTTAGCGACATTTAGTCATACATAACTTGAAGTAATTAAACTTATTGCAAATTCTTTAAATAAACTAGAATTTTGTTTGTCAATAAAAGTATTCTTTAAGAAATACCACTATTATAGGCCCACTATTTACTGCAAACAAAATTAGCGCATATTTCAACACAATCGTAGTGAAAAACAGATTTTTCACCAAATGTTACCGAAGCTTGAGGGGCTCTAGGCTGTAGTCTGTACATGTAGCCTATAGGATAATCCAGCCCTGGTGACGAACTATATAAAAAGACCTACAACGAGTAGCTGTGTAGGAAGACAAATACAATATGTAGTTAAGCACTGTTATACCTTGTTATACATTTTTGCATAAGTAGATGATAATTTTCTACTCTAATGTTTCAGTTAATGCAACAGGTACTGCGCGTGAAAAGCATTGCTTTTACCTGTTTATACTGTTTGCCGGTTACCTGGAATTATGTCAACAAACGAACCGGTGACAGATTAAAGTAACTGAATAAAAACTATTGCATATTTATGATATGTCAAATGGTTTGACCTGAATTTGATCAAATGCAACAGGTCTTGTTTAAAAAATTTAAAAAAAGAATCTTACGTCACCGTCAACAATAATGCGACAGCGAAATAAAGAGAATAAAATAAAGTGCATATTTATATTATTTATTGAATTTCTGTCGTACACGAAGTACAGGTACCATTTAAAATAGGCAACATGTATAAAAAGGTTAAAATATAAAATACAATATTCAAAACATACGCGAACTATAAACATATTTACATTACAAAAGAAAGTTAATTTGTAGGTAAAGACCTGAAATGAGAAAGTTATGTGCAGGTTTTTTCACAGGAAAAAAGCTGAATCTAAATCTAATATTTCACAAATCTTTCTAACAGTTACTACAGATGCGAATACCGTTACGTAAACAGGAAATATTTTGTTTTGTTTGACTAACGTACATGTGCGATTATATTTGCCAATTTGTATATAAACATTTATTGCATAAAAATGTGATAACTAGTAACTTCCATCGCGGCAGATACGCGAAATCTATTAAGCAATTTCATAAGTAAAGAATAAAATTTAATTTCATTAGTAGGCATTATTACCTGTTCAAATCAAATTTCGTTTATGTATGTGCTATTTGAAATATTTATACCTAGAAATATCTTGCACCTTGCACACAATAATAACCAATTTTCTTTCATAAGCAGGAAGCACTTTCGCTTCTGGTTTTGATTAAGATCTCGCTGGAAAAGCTAAAGATGTTATCGGATAACCGAGCATTTGTTTAGCACTGATGCGTACTTGAACCTTACAACTTTCTGAACGCTTATGCAAAATATAACTTCTACGGAATAAATACCAAATGCCACTCTAGGCCCAAGTCGAGTAGTGTGCCATACTGAGGGCTCAACATTAATAAGCGATGAAATCTCCCCAACTTGATCAGATCTTTATCACAGTATGATCACATACACTGTAATTCATGAGAAATTTCAACTACTATTTTATACGCAAAAAGTGGTTCAGACATGTATCTACTCGACAACTTTGCTTTGCATGATTGAACGTTATGTGGTGGGAACATGATTTTTATTAAAACAAATGTAAGCCTCCCTTTTGAAGACTGCATGTTATACTTTTATTATGAATATCTTCTTAAAACTAAGTTTGATTGTGTTACCCACTCCCAGTGTTTCTTTCACAAAATTTTACATCTCAATTATAGGCTCGTTTACTATAATTTAATTTCAAACACGCTAACAATGGTAATGAATTGTCATTGGAGGTACTCACGTTTTGAAGCATTTTAAATTACAAGGAATTTAACGTGTATTTCATGCGAATACTGAAGAAAACCTGAAAACTACGTGTCAGTCCGCAGTTTAAAATAAGGCTTTACTTATTATCATTGTTTATTTAATTAATATGTTCGATCTAGGAGAAGAAAGAAAAAGTAGAAAAGGTGGTTACAGAAAGGACTTACGAAAAGAAGGGCCTACACTTATTTATATTGTACCATAGCAGGCCAGTTTTAAATTGAATCAAGAAAACTGTAGAGATCTTAACTATTATTAACACTGGCTCGGGAAAGCGGCACGCTGTTTTGCAAGTTCATTATGTATATATCCTTTTCAGCTAGGTTACGCTCCCTGCAGGGTGGAAATAATCTGGGCATCTGAAGACAGAAAATAGAAAAATACAAGAGGACGCAGTGCATAGGCGTTTTACAATGTCGGAATGATTAAATTTTGGAAAGTACAATACGGAACATAGAACTATTGTTCAGCCGGGCGATTCGGATTCCCGATCTGTATGAAAAAGGAAAGTTCGCTCAAATTTATCGGGCAGTCATCGACAGATCGCCGTACGGATAAAACCGTGGTGAACTTCCGCGTCGTCACTTTCGCTATTGCAAAGTGTCACTCTGAGAAATTTCCTGTTACCTGCGATTTTTTCCGAACGATTTTCTTCAGAATAATGAAACAGCGGAATAAATGAACAGACGGACCAATCAATGAACTACCCAGTTAACAAACAAACAAGACATAGTTAAGCAAAAACGAGTAAGAAAACAAGCAAACAACAAACAACCAAATAAACAGACTGATATTTAAAATTCCGATTATCGTTTATTTTTCTACTTCGGCATTAGTCCAGTAAACAACTTATTATTAATATATTCCCAAAAAGAAGGAAAGAGGTGGTGAAAATGTGCCGTTAAATCAGGTAAGGCAGCAAATTGACAAAAACAAGCAAACGGAGTTAACAGAGCTTAATAAATTTTCAACACTTGGCTATATCTATAGACACTGTGCTGTGTTTCACTAAGGCTAAGGCCTAAGGCTTGAGATAATCAGCTAAGTACAACGCGCAGATAATTTGACAATTTGTAATTATTATAATATAATTATATTGTTTGCGACTTTCTTCCTAAGACGAAGTGCAAACAATGAGTTTTCTGATTCTTCTGTAACTTCTATAGCTTCACCAGTTCACCATCAGCTATTGTATAATTTCGTTCAGTAACAACATTGACCTCAGTGATGATGCAGGTACTACGGTCTGATTTATCAATGAAATATCTATAGTGGTAGGTCCCACTATAAGGATCCACTTAGTGATTCAAAAGCAAATCTATTATGTACATTTTTACCGGCAGAATTAATCTAACTCCAGCCAGGTCCTTATGCAATTTCTCATGTTAATATTGTTTGCTGCCTTCCACAGGAGCAAAGTCACATTAGTATGTTATGACAACAAAAGTGACAAGTGCTTCCAGAATCAATCTGAAATCAATGGCTAATAATTTACATATAATTCAAGCATTTTTTGTTTCTTACCCTGTTCATTAATAACAAAAATGTATGAAAAAAACATCCCAAAGGTCATTTTTCTCGACCCTGATCAACACAGTTGCTCATTTGATACGCATTGTGGGTGAAATTTGAACAGTTAACCATTGTAATTTATGTGGTTGCTTTCTCATAAGTCATTGTCTTTGGGTTTTTCATTGGCCCACGTATTGATTACTTCACAGCATGATGATCCAACTCGGTTTCGTCCAGGTGTTGGATAGTTCCAGGTACAACAACATGGGCTCCTTCAGTATGAGAACTGTGTGGTGCCACACCTGCATAATATATCACAGTCACTGGAGCATAATTGGCTCCACAGCAAATGTAGGTACAACACAGGGAGGCGCTCCATATACTAGCAATGGCTTCACTAACTGACGTAACGAGCATCAATGCTCCAACTGCAGCACCATGTTTCACTAGCGTTTCACAATTTGGACTGGAGATGTCACTGCAGTTGGCATTTAGGGCGAAACCGAGCATCCTACCACCAATATAGAGAAGACTGAGAGTGAACACAGCAGCAATGATGCACATGACCATGCAGCCGACAATAATACAACGAGTCTGCTTTTTTGCTGACAGTTTAACCAAGGTACCAGAGACTACAAACAAGACTCCACAGATAATGCCCTGGCCCATCATCAGCGCATCGTCCCGGACAGCCAGCATGTGAACCAAGTCAGTTATTATAGCTATCATACCAAATAATACTTGGGCAACTGCCAGATAAGAAGATATGCTTTTGGGAAATTTAATTTGACTTGTATTCCTTGGATAATCGGCATGGTGGTGGTGCTGCGGCAGTGGTTCTTCAAGTTTTCTGTAAGGATATGGTTGTTCAAGAGAACTCTTCATATCATCAACTTCAAATGCCATTCTGAAGTCTTTTCCAATGTACTTTTCTGTAAGAAATTTATTTATGTACGTTTCCCAAAATCACATCACACATTTTATACCTATACTAAAAAGATTAGTAGTAAATAAAATGATAATAACAATAAAGTCACTTGTTGTATATTACAGAAATTTGGAAAGTCATTGCAAAAAAGCCTTTTAGAAAATGTAGTCACAAACTGTAAAAATATGGTATGGTAATAAACGATATATTTAAATCGTTTCACAACCTCATGTAATTAATAATTATAGTTAAATTTTTTTATTTAAACACACATACTACTACAAAACTGGACTTTTGTAGAAAATTACATACCTGGATTTATGATGTGCAGTACACTGAATTTGTATCCACTATTACTTTACTGATCTTTTATTGTCATACTCTTATAATTGCCATTCCACTATACGTTGTGATCATCTCTTTGCTTGGCTATTCGCAGCTGAGTAATGATATACGTAGTGAACTAGAACATGACTGTAAATAAAGACAGTGATCTTTGACCATGATCAACATTGACTGATTAGCATGTTTCCAAATTAACGTTGTTTACTCACATTGGCTCACTCCCAAGAATTTGTTTAGCTGCGCTGAATTCTGAAGAACAGTTTATAAATTATGCAGCAGCTCAAATGGTTGCTAAATCTATTCCTGACATTATTCTAACAAACGCAAACAATCACAAAACATGCATCAGAACTATTATGTTTAGTAACTTTTTATTTTAGCTTTTGTTAAAATCGTTCAGCCAACATTTACATTATAAAAGTGTTTAAAAAGCGGCAGCAATTTATTCCAATAATATTAAAATTTTGTATAACTATCACAGTCACATAAAATTTGTTAGTTAGACTGAAGTCTAGAATGGTGTCTTAGAATAAATTATAACTTATACAGGTAATACACATATTTACTGAATAAAATATTTTATAAATTAAAATTGTACGTTTATCAATAAATCTATACACAATAAATGCAAAGATAGCACTATAATGCACAATGCAACTAATGATAAAATACTACGTAGATGAAACAAGTATAAAACTGCTATACACAAAAATTTCTTGTTTAGCAGTGCAAAACATAACAGTCCATTGGAATAAGAAAATTTCTTTTAATGAAATATCAGTTTCTCAAAAGTTATGATACACCTTCAGATTGCAAGTATCTATGAAGTCTGCAGCAAATACAGCATGTCAGCTGAATAATAAATGAATACTCAATTTTTGTCATAGTCATCAATTGTTAAAATCAGATTTAAAATGAGATTAGCCAGGATAAAAAAGAATTAAATTTATTATTGGCATTTCGGGTTATATTGCATATACTAGCTCTGAAGCAGTAAAATGTAATTATAAACACTGTCAAAACTTTGTTAATGTTCACCAGGAAATATGTGATGCATGACCACAATTATCATGATATTTAGATTTGCAAAAAAATTTCAAGAATTAAAAACACTTGTTGAATTTCAAGTAAGGCAGAAATAAATTAGAAAAAAATGAGAATAAACAGCAAACAGTTTTTTATTGTTTCTAGATCAAACTAAAACATAGATAACTTTACTGCAAAAGTTGCAAACGTATATCACAACTTACGTTGTTTGCGAAAAGCAACTGCATATAAAAATAAATAAATTGATTTTAGCGTACGTACAAACGTTTAGAAAAACACGAAAGATCCAAAATTCCTGCTTATTTAAATATTACAAATACAGCAGCCTATCAACACAAAAAAGAACAATTTTCCTGGGCAGTAACATTTTTAAGACATGTTTTTAGAATACTACGCAGTATAAAAGTCTTCTAATAATTTTTCTCGATCGGTAGCTAGAGCCGGCTATTTGATTACCACAAAGTAGAAAGTTTTGCAAACACTCAGTTGTGGTAAGTCAGTTAAGTTTAGGAACTAATCTACTGAAATACAAATGATCACTCCTCAACTACTATGTCTGACTTTTAGAAGAGTAGTTGCTGAAAAGACATAAAAAGTGCAACTGTGTTACGTTGTTATGATACTACATAATCAACTTTTCGTCTTCCCTTCCCAAAAAGCAGGTTTGCGCTTTACTAGTACACAACAATCTCTCCTTTTTTAAATCAACAGAAATTCTCATTAAACTACTATAGACAGCAACTTGGCACAGTACCACCATGCTTTATTTACAAGCTCAGCTTTTTCACAGTGAGGTTGCATACTCATAGCTTTCGTCAGATACGTATTCTGACTCTTCCAGGTCTGAAACATAGTGAAAAAAGTAGTAAACTGAATCCAACTATTTCGAAGTTTTTGAAAGTTACGAAGTTTAATTTAGCTGAACAACTGTGATCCACTTGTTTTAAGACGGTTTAAAGTTTACACCTTTCTCATAATTATTTCATCAATTTTTACAAAATTCTTCAAAGATTCACATAGAAATTGGCATTATTGCAGTAAATAGTTGGAGATCTTAAAGATATTGACTGAGTGGACACATTAAAACACAAAACAAACATATAATTAGTAATAAACCATCAAACCTTTTTTGAACTGTGTAATTAAGATTGCATATGAAAAAGACATTCATCAGTTAAAAGCTTTTTGAATACAATACTTCGATTAAGCATTGCATTTTTGGCATTACATTTAATCATATTTGAAATGTTTATAATTCACCAATTGGTCTGACTGTGACAGGACTGGAATCCAGCTCATTATCAAGAATAATTCTTTAAGACGAAACTGAACTGGCTGAAGTGACCTATCTACATTTGGATACAATTAGATCTTCTCTAAAAGAGATAAATAGCCAAAGGCAGTGCAGCAGATGAACCCATCGTGAAGCAGTTTTCCTAACAAACACCACTGTCCATTAACTACCAAATTTCAGTACTACTTAACCTTCATAGTTAAGCACTCATCATGACCACTTAGCTATTCCTTTTACTTAAAACGATAAACTAGTCTTACCTTCTGAAAAGAATTCATCTTCTGAAAAAAATTAAAAAAATGATAAGAGAAAAAACATTAGGTAAAAGTTTACAACTTCCCACACACAAGAACTTAGTTCGTGAAGCGGATTAGGGTTAGGGTTACGGTTAAGGTTGGCTTAAGGTTAGTGTTAGGGCTAGAATTAGGGGTATTTAAATTGTGTGGGGAATTGTAAACCCTTTTCAAACGTTATTTTGCTAACTGCTGAGTAAGGCAACAAACTACAATTATATGTGCAGTAAATGAATCCATATTAATCGTATACCTACATTATTAAACAAGCTATCATGAATATCAAAATGAACAAAGACATTTAACTAACATAATACGAAAAATCATGCAAATCTATTTTCCAAAATTAAATGCTAGATATCAGAATGGACGAGCAAAAATGTTGCCTATAGTTAACACAATTTCTAACAGGCATTTAAGTAATTTCTGCAAAAGAAAGTTAAAAAACTTGAAACTTAAAGGAAGGGACAATGAATAGTTCCAAAAAAAGCCAAAAGTACATGAAGTAATAAATCTAGCGAGCCAATAGGATGAAATCATGTAATCCCTGATGCAGACACAGGTTTGTAAAGCAATTCTTTTTGTTAAATATGCATACAGCATTCTCTAGTATGATTAACTGTGATGGCAGCTCATCTCTAGCAGCAGCCACCACCTGGCAATTTCTAGGCAACATAAGAAAAACAAATAAATCGCCTAATGTGATACTTTAGCCAATATGTGATATACGTGTTCTAATATAATAATAATAATAATAATAATAATAATAATAATAGAAATAATAATAATGGTAATATTAGAAGTTCATTTAGGACATAGTACAGTGATACCATCCTAAGTAACTCAATACTTATTTCTAAGATGGTCCTGATTATTATTACCTGCACACTACTTTGATAAACCTGTGTGTTTGGTTGAAAAACCAACAGTACAATTTTTTAAATCTTTGGTATGACTAGGTATGACACAGAACATGTTAAGAAGACTCTAACAATACACCTGCAGCAACTGTTAATTCAGATAGTAATCTCTGTTGTTTCTTATTATGATTTTTCATTAGAAAACAATGAATTCACACTTTGTTAAGGCTGTATTACAAAACTTATAACTTCCCAATTTATGACTTGTTACTACAAAATGTAATTGGTATTGTCATAAGTTTTTAATAGCCATTCAATTCAACTTTTTGCTAATGTAATGAATTTTTCAACAATTTTCAATTTGCCGACGTAATTTGTATAATTTGTCAAATGCATACACAAATAAAATATACTCAACCGGCTGGACAAAACTTTATGCCTCTTACTTTCGATGGATGTCTTTTTGGCAAACATCCTTTTTGCAGCATACAAAGCAAACAATATAGCAATTACACTGAGAATGCCTAATGCAATTGATGTTCCAAGTGTTGCTAGAGCTTGAGCAGAATCATGTGGTGCGATTGTAGTTGGATCTACAGAGTCTGAAACATTGCATATTTATCAATGCATTAAATAATAGCAAAAACTAATCTAATAAGAATAATAATGGTGATATACATAAATGACAGATTTGTTTTGTTTAAAGTTCAGTGCAAGCATAACATAATTACACTACCAGCCAGCTAGTGAACCAGTAAACATTATTTAAAATTAACAATACACAATTGAGATTAAGATTGAACCAAAAACTTTGTGACAAGGAAGGTGCAGTTGTCAAGCGGCATGATGATTGGCTTCCAATCCAATGATTCTGGGTTTGAATCCAGCCACGTCAGAATTTTTTATGCCATGTTCCACTCGAGAAGGACTCTCTGGTCACTTACCTAGATCTATTCAGCTTAACTGAGTACTTGATCATGTACTGTGGGAAGAAATTAAGGTGACCTAACCAGCTGTCTTCTTGTGTGACAACGTTAGAAATGTAGATGTTGTAACTATCTATCCCTACGCCATTAGCCCTGGAATCAGTCATCTTCTACTTCTCTTTCTTAAATTGTGACTAATACATGACGGCAGTTTCAACTCTTTGTATCTTTCAGTTTGATAAATATTATTGAACAACTTTAATGATCAAGATTAATTCTAAAGCAGTTTTCCTCCTAATTTTGCACCAAAATTAATTCAGTAGTTTCTGACATATACAGATGTGCAATTATTGCATGAACAAGGGCTTACCGTGTCACAACATGTAAACCAATTATTCAATAAGCTAGCATTTCTTTATTAGTTTAACACAATCTACAGAAAAATACTTTTATTTTTAAAATGAAATAGTACTTATTTGCTAAGTTTTGAAAGAGTAGCCTACCCAGTAACCGAGTACGTACTTCCAATAACACTAATGGTAAAGTCAAAAGTTTTCTCCTTGACTGGGTTGCTCACTTTCAACGTGTATTTTCCCGAATTGCTTGAACTGGCCTTGAAAAGCACAAGTGATGCAGTGTAGCAATTTTCGCCCTTCCCTGGTGAAATGTTTGCAACAATGCTGCCGAGAGCTACACTAGAATTGGAAGGCGTTAAATGCAATTTGCCATTTTCCCATGTCCACCAAGCATTGGTATAATTTAAGCAAAAATCAAAAAAGACATTGAAATCATTGCCGGCATCACCCTTAATTGTGTTCTTGTCGCTAGTTGCTGCCACTGCCATGCCTGTAAACAAACTATTTCTGTTCAGTAAGACTGCTGCAACTCAAAACATCCTTCAAAAGATTAAAATGTTAAGTTTACATGCTAACATGCAGATACATCAAATTACGTTCAAAGACATAATGACATCTTATGTAGGAGAATAACAGCAAAATACAAGAAAGAAAAAAGCTCAACTTCATATATGACAAATTTAAGACAATTTTTTTTAGCTCAATCGCCATATTCATGCGTACATTTGTTGATGGTTACAGTGGTCCTAAAACAGTTTAGGAATTGAGACCTTTTTTGGAATTTACTTCTTACTAATTGCAACAAAACAAATTTTGCAGTTTTAAAATTAGCATTTTTTCTTTACTAATAGCAAACGTGTTTTGATGATGGACCTTGTAGCATATGCCTAAGCTATATGACAATACTCTTGGTAGTCAGCCACCTGTTAACTTGCCACACTCAGTGTTGCTTAACTTTGATCACTAAATAAACTCTAAGACAACTCACAAATCTACTTACTGGCTGGATCTAGGGACATAGTAAATACATTTCTGATATTAAATGTTTAACAGTACACAAATGTACTAATGACTCTCACCACTTCATGGTATTTAGTGAATGAGGTTTATGTTCAAAATAACTTTGTGGTGCAAAAGTGAACAGATAAATTAAGCTATGTTTACCTCGTCTATGCTTTAATTCCATAACATACAGATTAACAGCAAATTTTCTGATGCCAATCTGATTTTTTACCTCCAGGATATATTTCCCGGAATCTGTTTCTTTAGCAGAACTGATTAACACAGATGTGATGTAGCAACTATTGCTGTCTGCAGAATATGGTGTAATTTTGATTAATATACGATGATTCACAGACGTACTAGTTCTTAATGACGTAAGCTCTACATCAATATCACTCCATTTCCACTTAACTTTTTCATATTTTGGCAGTGAACAGAATGCTAAGGAAATGTTGGCATTCTTGGCCACAGCACCTTCAAACACAAACTTGTTATTAGGCAGCAGCCTTGGGGTACCTAAAAAGTAAACATAATGATCAGTATTTATTCACTGCAATAATGACTGTGATGGCAATAATAATGAAAAGATAACAGTTAACAGTTAGTAAGTGAGATCCATTTTTCCAACTCTAAGTTTACAAGAACTAAGTAGCTCAAAAATGATTTATTAAGCTATACTGAAAAGGTAGAGCCTGCATTTAATCAAATTTATTTTAATTAATTAGCTAGTACTGATTATAATAAGCAAAATAAACTGTATGCAGACTGAGTGACATCATCTCTGTTTTTAAATATAAACCTGGTAATATTGGAATGGACAGGTAATGATTTTGTATCTCCATTATTGTTAAAAAATTTTATATAGTGGATTCTACCTTGCACTAAGCACAACTGAAGATGATGCTAATGTGGACCCAACTTCTCTTAAGTGAAACAATGTGTGGAACTTTATTTTGAATAAATTGTTAGTTATGCACCAAATCCACTTTTACCGGATCTGGATCATAGCAACAGCATCCAGGTATCATCTGCCAAATCCATGTAGTACCTTTAATCCAGACTTTGTATGGTTTTACTTTAACTTAATAATTTTTGGGCTTCGTCGTTACACGTAATTATTTTTCTACAGTTTGCATAACATTAAAGTTCTAAAACCTAAAAACATTTATAAATTGTGTATGTGTCATTAATCAGGGTAAATGTATCCATGCTCAGAGAATCTAAATTTTATTAACACAATTTTGTAGGTGAAAAAGTTAAACTTTAAGGCTGTAGTTTGCTAAACTGTCTAGCTAATTTTACTATCTTAGTAATAAAGCTGTTTAAACCTCTGAACAAAGAACACATTAGTGTACAAAAGTAAAATACACAGTCAAAAATATCAGTTCGAATCTACCGGATATCATTTATTGAATCCGGTTCGGATTTGAATCACTAAATCCGGCCAAAGATCGTGCCGAATTCGGATCCGGTACATCATTATAAATTGATAACAGTAGCCACAATTCAGAGTCATACAGACAGCCTATTGGATGCTGCATGTTGAATGCTGCATTTTGACTGGATATAAAAGATGTACAACATTGATATTTGTACTTCAACTTCCAAAACAAGCAAAGTTAGATAATTTTGAAATACAAAGCCATATACACATAATGTTACATACTTGTTTCAAAATTTCTATTTTGTAAATACATTTACAAAGCATGATGTATCAAAAGTATACGCTAGAAATGTAAAGTCAAAACTTAGAACCTGTTTTGGAAATGGTTACATTAATATTATACATACTAATAATGGCAACTATCTTTTTGCCTTCCATGATTTTGCTGCCTACGGTTATGGCAACATAACACATTTTATCACACGATGATTTTTCAGCAATACACCAACTGTTGCCATGTTTGTTGCGACATATCAGCTTCCAGATAGGAAATTTTTTTGAGACATATACTCGGAACAGTCTCTCAGAAACACTTATGTTAGTATGTCCCTAAAAACAAAACAAACAGTCATTGAGTTATTACATTACTCTTTTACAAATAGTTGCTAAATGCCAAAAAATTTGTTGTAAAAATTTTATTTTAATAAAAAAAATTTGTTTTAATTTTAATTAATGACAGTTTTAATTTTTGAGATTATGATATCTACTTTTTCTACATGCGCAAATAGATTGAACGTTAATTTCTAAAAAATGAAAAAATTAAGTTACCCATTTAATACTGTCTTCATTTAAATTCCAATTGATATTTAGTGATGCTTTCGCTATTCTCAAATGTGGCAAGCTCTTTAAAAATGGGTACACTAAAAACACACAAGAATAATGAATCATTGATAGCATGAGCAGCAAGCAGTATGTTGAACATAAAGGTGTAATAAGGTATTGAAGTTAAACATGAGAAATTACCTAGATTTATTTTTTATTCGGTTCGACTCAGTGCAAGCTAGGATTAGCACTCAACACAGAGCAGAGCCTATTGGTAATATTTATGATTGTGGTTAAAAAGGAATCGAGCTACTTCGAGAATTATCTTCTGAGATGATATACTAAGCTGGCAGAAGCGGCCTAGCCATAACTGGGTTTGGACGCATCCTCCCCAAAAGAAACAGCCAGGCAGTTTTCCCGGTAGTTTTCCATGCACTAACCAGGCTTTATAGCTTGACTTTTGCAACCAAACGCACAACATGACCACTCCGGTACTCTCCTTGCCAAGTTTTCAGGTCAAGTATCAATAAAATCGCCAGTAAAAGATTGCAAAATTCTGCAACATAGGTTTATCAGCAGTTTCAAAACATGTTTGAGCAATTTCTTGGAAGATACGTGCAAAAAAGAAACATATTATTGTGCATCTCCATTTCTCAAATCATATTCTTAAAACAACCCGAAAATATTTATAACTATGATATATTTATGACTTTTGTCGGGCAACAAATTTTATTTGGCAAAGAAAACCTGTATGACATAAAGTGCTTATTATTTTTATAGGGTCATGAAGTCTGAAATCACGATAACCTGGTCAAGCTACATCAACAAACGCTACATCAACAATATTAAATTTAATTCATATGATTAGAAATACAGAAATGTATTCAACTCTATACGTAATTCTGTTCAGCAGCTGAATAGTTCACTAGACCTGTAAAGCTTTTCTTAACTTTTGTCAATTTTTTATTGTTTTCATCTTATCGGGATTGAGACCGGGTAGGTAGTGACACTAACATCAGTCATTTTCCAGACTTGGCAACAGATGGAAGCAGCTGTTATACACTTGTTTGCTTATTTGGCACGAGTTTTGAGTATTAAATAAAAAAATTATTGGGAAGATAGCACACAACATAGCCTGATTGATAGCTATAAAACAAACTTTGAATTTAATTTAATTTAAAACATTTTTCGCAGACACAGTGAAAATGGAAAAGACAAAAATTATGTTTAGAAAACGAACACCTACCAAGATTTGTCTCATAAATGCTATAATGATATTTTCCTCCACAAAAACTGTTATTAATTTTTTCTACAAACGATCCACTACAGGGGATATCACAATATCGATCGTTCACTTCTAGCTCCACTATGGTTTCATTTCCACATTTACATTCATTGTAACGAGTTAAGGCTGCATACTTGTAAGCTAGAAAGAAAGTGCAAACAGTAATTATTAATGTGCTCTTACATACTGCAGGACCAGAAATTAACAGAGCCTAAAATTCTATAAAACTCTTAAAACATTTCTGTCTTGTTCTTAACTGGTATATTGCTATTGTAGTAAGAATTTAAGAACCCTGTACATTGCATCTTACTATAGTTTAGAAATAAGCATGTAAAGTGTGGTACTCACCAGAAGGTCATGGTGGAAAGAACAAACCGCGGATAAAAGATTATGCAAGAAGATTATGGTCTATTGATTTACCTTAATGCACCATTTCTCAAAATTAAAAACTTTACTAGTTAATTTTATAACTGCAGCTTGTTTGGTTTTTGTTGCATTAAACTGCTGAAGGTATATGACAGTTTATATGTTTGCTAACAAAATATTGGTAATACTGGCACTGCTACATTTTTACTGGTCTTTCTAAATAGACGAACTTCACACAAGAGACTCAGTGCAAATATCCCATTCCTTTAGTCTTGCTCACTGTGCAAGTATTTTCATTCTCCATTAATTATAGAGGACAATTGGCAAACATGCAGACAATTTACCTTTGGTCCTCAAATAAAGTGAAATACCTTTGGAATAGCAATAATGAACACATACAGCCGGTGACATGGTTATCAGCCGAATAGTTGAAGATTCATCGAAGAAATAACTAGCATTTGACGGATAGCAACCGGATCCTAGCTTGCTTCCTGGTACTGGCACTTTAAAGTCGTAAAAATTATTATTTACCTTTCAGGTTTTTAAAAGTTAGTAATATAGTGAAGCAAAAAAGGGTTAAAATATGCTTAATAATGTGAGATGTGCTATAACATGTGGCATAGAGTCACATCTCAGGTTTTACAATTACTTATGATTAAAAAACTTACAAATATAAGAAAATCAAGACCAGGTTATTAACATTTGAAAAATTGATACAAAAAGTGCTACTTACTGCCAGTGTTGTAGATAGCGTTAGCTTCACTAAATGCGCACAGAAATGTTGAATCTTGAATACAGATTTTGCAGGCCCCTTCTACGCCTGGACCATGCCATCCATACATATTTCCACATGTACAAGTCAACAGAATGTCGCTTTGTCTTAGACCAGCATACAGATAACCCATCTTCAAACACGACAGGATGCAATTTTTTGGATTGTCTGCAATTAAGCTTGCACCAGAAAGATCTTCTTCACCCAGAATTTCGCGAAAGCAGCCAAGGTAAATGTAACCCTTTCCTAAAACAAAGTTCGTGTTAGAAAATACTTAAATATGACTATGTATAGATTACCTAGGATGAGGTTACGAATAGTGTATTTAATATGCATAATACACCACCCAGTGTTTCAAGTAGTCAACACTACACAAAAAAGTACCAATGGATAACACTACATTGCCAAATTTGTCTAATTTGCCAAATGTTATTAAAACATTCAATGGATGTTAGGTCAGCACAAGCTTTTGATCTTGCATTCAGTTCTTTAATCGGCATTTTAATACTAGTTTATTATATTTTAGTCTTGCACAAAACTTCCAGAAAATTTACTCGAGTCAAGTCACAAACTTTGGAAACTTTTGAAATTATTCATCTGAATGAGATTATAAACTTTTCAGAAAGTAGACTTCGAGACACAAGATACCAATGATATTCATTTAAAAAGCTTTGGTTAGAATTATAAGTTCACACCATCGTTGGTTTTCTGGTGAAGAGTAGATAGGTACCAATTTGACACCTTTTTCTCAGACATCATAGTTGAATAACTAATTATTTGTTTAAATTTCATTTGTTCTAAACTTTTAATGAATGAATAAAAATCATTAATTTAAAAAACACTTAATTCTCAAATCCCACAGTTAAAAAACAAGAAAGAAAGAAAGGAAGAACATAGCATTTTAAACTATGACTACAAAAGAGAAAAAATCACGAGGCATTACTAGAAGAAGAAGTAGTTCACCTGAAGAAAACTACAGTGCTAGTTTGAAACACTGTACCCTTTCTTTCTCTGCTTGCTTTAAATTGTGTTATGTTTATTCATTGTCACCATTCTTGTCGTTAGGAATTAATCGGTGTCATCCTATACTGTTGGTATTTGATTCAACCCTTTGGTGTTAGTTTGATAGCCTATGTAGATTTTTTATCAATTCAGTTGAGCAGTTATGGAAACCTATTGCTTAAACTTTGTTTAAATAGTAGTACGTATGCAATAGGCTATTAAAAGTTTTGCCTACACAAACAACTGATTCAAATGCTGTTATAGTTTGCTATTGCTAAATCTATACATACGTGATTAATTAAAAATATAGTACATGCTAAAAGCAGCTAAATAATATTGGCTATAATTGGATTCAGTAGCATGCACTAAATAAAATGCTGCTTGTCGCCATAGAATTACTTAATGATAATTGTGACTGTAAGTCAGGAAACAAAATTATTGTAAAGTACTAAAATACTGTAATTAATTATATGCTTAGTAATTACTATTGTTTTTAAACTGTAAATAAACAAATAAGACTATATAAAATCTTACCGCACAATACTTTGCATGTGGAAGAAATTATGATAAAAACATAGGCTAGCAGCCTAGCAGTGTTTCCCATAATCCACAATGTTATTGTTTTCATATGAACAATCCGCCTATAAAATAAATTTGGTAAAGAATGCAAAATTACTGTGACATAATTTAAAATATTATTCTACCAGTAACTTAACTCAAAAAGGAAAAAAAAAGTAAATTCACCTAAACTTACCCAAGGTCTGATCATAAAGAACAGCAAAGGTCGTACTAGTACCATTTTCTAGTCTGTAAACACAAGACAGATTATACATTTGTCAAGTATAAGAAGCTAATTAGTTTAACATAATATGCAGGTAGTGTTAAGAACATCTACTTTTTTCATCTACCTGTAATCTACATCTACTTTTGCAGCATCTACATGTATCTACATCTACTTTGTGTAACACCGATTTTGGAAAAGGAAATTTTATTTTTTCTTATAACTCATGCTTGCCAAGATTGAAGTCATGTTAATCACATCAGCAAAATTAGACTGCTGCTTCTTATGGCTTAAGTGGTTGCTTCTTTCCTTGAGTAATTACTGTCTGTTGTTGGATACTTATTGTTCTCAAGAATAATAAGTTTTTATTTTTGCATATACCTGTAAAAAGATTACCAGACAATTATAAATTTATTATTACATGTATTATTAAAATCAACATAGCAAATTCAACTTTGACATAATTATTTTTCTGGGAGAAATATTTCAGTGGCCTACTATTGCCTATTTAGACCTAAAATCTTTTATTTCATACTGAGTAATTAGCCTGGCAAATGCCTAGCAAGCAAAGCCATAAAACATGGATGTTGTTAAATTCTTTGACCACTTATTAAAGGGTTGCTGGTTTCTTAGTCTTGTTTTTTAAATATTACATCCTGCATGTATCTACTGGTGATCTGTTTGGCTGCCAACTGGTGTCAGATATTTCCGCTAGCTGTGTGTCAAGGTAGCTTACAGTCGGTGGTATAGGGTGAAAATGTTCTAATTTTAGTTATTACCAACTATTTAATACGCTGTTATAAATTTTTGTTGCTATTTGTTTTTGTGTATAGTTTATCATACTTGTTAGTTTTTCAAAATTTCGCTCATTTCATTCTTGTATTATTGTAAATGTCTAAAATTTCATTCATTCTGTGTTCCCGTATTAAACAGCAGTCGTCTGTGTATCGTTTATTGTGTACCAAATACTGTATGCAGTTAAGGTATATGCAACAGCAAAAACATGGCATGTTTTTACTTTTTATGCATACAAGATGGTCGAGATACGAGATAAATTAACCAATGAACAAATCAGGAAAGTGGAATAATTATTAAAACAGTAATAACTGTTTACACTAGTATTAGTTACAGCTTGGTACTCCACAAGATCTAGCTCTCACCTGCAAGAAGAGACCCACTAATCCCAACAATCTAGTTCATTTAACGTTTTTGAAAAATATCCAGACTTGATGTCTCTTGGGGTTAAGATTTCTGCTACAGTGCAAAGTAGGTGTTAAACTGAAGGAAACTTTTATTTTCATTTTGCACGACAATGCAGGTCGTTCACGGCAACAAAAGATGCGCAGGTGAATTCAATAAATAATTAGAACCGCGGTTTAATGGTTCAAGTGTTTGGCACTTGAGTTTGGCCCATTAATAATTTAAGAAAAACGGGAAATAGATAAAATCCAAGTTAACACTTGTCTTAAGAATGATTGGGCTGAACACGTAATTACGACGCCTATCATACTGTCATTACACCTGCTAATGTCTTACATCTTGGGCAACTACTGTGCAATGTAAACTCTTCACTGTACTGGAAAATGAGATACAACTTTTTTTAACTTTCAAGGTTTAACTTTCACAAAATTCGACTAGTCCAATTTACCGCTTTCGATTGATATACCTTAGTTACGCGCATTTATAGGTTATGCAAACTAGTACGGACAACTCATCGCCGACAATCGACTGCAGCGGTCACAGGCAACGCGTTTCCATTTACAGCGACTACTGCACAGTTACTAGTCAGCTCTCGCTTTGAGAACGAGAGCTGAGTCACTCAGCTGACTCCATGATATTTTATTATGAAGCTACATAAGAAGCTGACAGCTGACTAGCATTCTCTAATATTAACACACTAGTGACACTAGAATACTGGTAAGTCCAAATTCAGGAAAATCTTTGGAGATTTGCAAACATCGATGAGTGACAACATAGGTGCCAGCAAGCGGACGCACTGACGTACATGCGTCCACAGAATTTCTTATGAATTTTTTTTTGCGTGGGCCCCCAGTTCACAGTAGTAGTGAAATCATGAGTCACGAGTTTGAGGTGACACAATGAGTTTTAAACTAGTGACCTTGCATGAGGAAATAGCTTCTGGCAACCGCAAAATGGTCTATAATGCAGTAAAATATTGCATCTAGCTGTGGCCGGTGGGAATAATTAGCACACACGCAAACATATTAAATTTTGTATGAACAGTTTGTGGTCTGTATTAAGTCTCAAATCGGTTTTATGTTTGACTATCCACGTTTTGCTAGGTAGACAAACTTGACACAAAATAAATTTAGTTTTATTAATGGGTCATCTGCATTGCAGTGTATTACGAACTTGCTTTTAAGATATGTGACTACTACAATAGAATACAATGTATTACCTAGGTACATGTAGGTAAAATATATTTATTAAGGCAGAATTTTTCACTTTTGGGGAAGTCTATGTACCAGAATTCGGATCTCACTTGAGGTCTCCAAAATGTGCTTAAATACAACTAAATGCGTTGGTGGCCCCGATACCCCTAGCTGCTTGTGCGTCCAATTTTTTAACCTCTGTTGGCGCCCATGAGCGACGATGTTACTAACTTTGATATTATTCAACACACAACACCTCAAATTGCGAAATTGCAAAAAAGAAATCATTTAAAGAACATCCACACATATTCCCTGGAACATTAATGATCCACCCTGTATCGGCTGTTTTTAAGACTGACTATAAAATACAAAATACAGTATTAAAGCAATCTTTCTTAACTCTGCAATTCGCTCAAAAACTAACTAGGATACAAAAAAAAGAATCAAAGTAGTGTAGCTATCAACATCAGCATTAAGGAATTAAGTGATGTTGGATTCTTCAGAAATTGGGACTTTTACTGGCTGTTAATGGACTTAATACTTATCAATATGAATTAATAAATTAGAGTAATAATAAGTGCTTGTATGTATTTCTTTCTCTTATTATTTGTTTAACTGTAAATTCTTAATTCACGATTGCAAATTTAGCGTTATTATGCTTTAGTTCTGTTTCTCTTATACAGCACTCTTGTTCTTACTGAAATAAATAAATAACTGAATAAAGAAGTAAATAAGAACAGTAGTAATTAAAGTATACGTGCAATTATTATCGACTAGGACTTTCATCGAGGGTCTGTGTAACTAGCTTGTTTACGGATAGCCAGAACTTGGCAGTTAACCAAAAATGCATGTCACAACATCATCAATTTATATCTCACGTCTTAATAAATAAGGTTCAAAGGTTGAATTGGGGTATGTGTAACTTTGCAGCAGCAGGTTGTAGTCTCATATACCTTTAACAGTGTTTATAAATAAAGCTTATTACTTGTTTTGAAATACAGAATTTATATTTGAGTAATCAATGCTAACACATTACTGTTGTTGTATAAATTCATGAATGAATAATACTGTAAACGTGATTAATACAGGATAATAATATGGTATAGTCAATAGTTATCCTACTTGTGAAGTAACTATTTAAGTGATATCATCTAACATGGCTAATGGTGTAAGCAAGTCGGGTCAGACTGTTCTGCCATATGAAGCGCTGGTCGAAGAATCTCCATTTCCACCTTCAACAGAAAATGCTCCACAATTCAAGAAGACCTGGTTAAAATCTACAGTAATTCTGCCATCTACAGCCATTTTCGTACTATCAGTAATGGAAATACTCGTTGGGATTGCTGTGGTCATCCTGGAGAGAGTCCATATGATGAGAGTTACAGCAACATCAGCAATGATCGGCCAAGGAACCGTTACAGGAGTACTGCTGGTTACCACCGGGGTCACAGGAATCGTTGCGGCAAGATACAATATCAAAATGCACATCATTCTGCTAGCTGTTGTAAATGGCACTGCAGCCTGTATGAGTGTTGTCATAGTCATAACCAGCATCGAAGTCTTGGCAGGAGGATTCCAAGCAGCTGGTTTCACTCTTGTTGTATTATCAGCGTCAGCGGTCTTAACAACCATTGCTGTCTTTGCATTGTGCTGCAAGTCATTGTTATTTACAATATCATACAAATCAGTGTTTGCGTCAGAGACTTGCATATATGACAGAAGCCAGTCGCAAATTTCTACCATTGACACAAGTGATCCTCGAAAAATTCAAGAAGTGTTGTACTGAACAGCTTCTCACGAGACAGCGTAAGATGCAGAACTAGTAAATTTGAACCCACTGTTTATGAAATGCAAACGTGGAAATACAGAGTGTTTCACATTAAATGTGAAATGTGCTCATATTATTATGTTGGAATATTCTGACAGAATGACAATGAATGTTGTTGAGTCAATGTTGTTGAATATTAAAAAAATATGCTACGATAACAACCGCAAGTATTTGCCGTTAACTCAGAGTGCAGACATAAGAGGGAACGACACTGCATCGTAGGAAAGACACGTTTAACAAAGTTCATCAGGTTGGATAGGCTTTAATTGAATGATATTTTTATTTTTTCCCAAAATGAACATGGACTTCTGCATTATGACATCATATTGTTGTAAAACAAATTAGGTAACATAAACTCAATTTTCGTTTCATATAATGAATATCTATATGTATATTCCAATAATGTACACCCTGTATAACTGGATTTATGTGTTGCTGGAAATACATACGTATTTATTTGAAGTCTATCTGGAAGTGATTAAAAGCCAATGCAATACCAATCTACTTCCAAAGGAAAACTTCTGAAGGGTAAAATACCCATTGTTACTAACTGTGAAACATCAATATAAAATTGACGCAAATGGAAAATCTCACGTTGACGCCAGGATTTAGCGCAATGTGGACGATTGTGGTAGGACCGGAATCTACGTGTCTAAACGAAACCAACAACGAAAATTTAAGTTAACCTATAGCATGAACAGTCACAAAAAATTAGAAACAAAAAGAAAGAAAAAGGCCTTAAGAATACCCGAATTATTAAACACTGAGACAGATTAAACAATCTTTTAAAACGGTTTTCGTTAAAGTTTGAGTTAACTTTCTAATTTATTGTTCACCATGCCGTACCATAAATTATCATATTTTATCAAAAAATGTCAAGTAAAGATAGACTTCACATATTTAATGCATAGCAAAGAGAAAAAGGTTATTATTATACGGAGCTGGCTTGGCTATTGGGAATTAAAATTGAACGTTAAATGTCATGTATTGCGCATAATAATTAATAAATATTCATCTATTTGGCAAGCTTTTATTAGTCTATAAGCATTCCTATGTGTATCAGAAGTAATTTGTATTTAACACAATACCAAAAATGCAAAATCCCACAATACCAATAATGCAAAAATGCAAAAGGTGTTTCACACATACAAAGCTGTGTTATAAACACAATAAAACAATAAATTACGGTTTAATATGCAATTAAACCAAAATTACTTTTTGGCAGCGTTAATGTTTCTTACGTGCCCAATCAGTTTCTTTATTTATTTTTAGATTTCAAGTAACAATATGTCACCCATCAATATGTAAGATTTTAAAGTGATATGTATGGTGATTCTAGCTGTGTAATTTTAGCATGATGTACACTGGTCACTACATTGAGGTAATATGCCTTGCTTAAAAAAATAGTTAGCATCTTGGTGTTTTACGTCATATACATAAGCATGCAAAAAGTGAAACTTTTTACGTTTTAAAAACCGATATTTAGTTTTTATTTATCATAAATATCATAAGAATGACAATTTACATAAAACAATATCTGCCACAATTCATGAACGATATATAAAGACAGACGGCTGTTAATATATACACTTTTGTTTTTATTAACTTTTTAATAGTTACAGTACTGCTATGTTTCATCTATAAAAATGATGTTTCAGATGACAAAGCTATTATTTTGGCCAGTCACATATGGTAGAAGTTGTTATAAGTGTTTTGCACTCAGACCATTACAAACATAAATATAATTAAAAAAGATAAAGATAGCCAATGAAATATAAACTAAGTTTTATTATGTGGCAATAGACTAAAAGATCTAGTTTAGACACAGAATCAGATAATTTTTATTGTTTACATTCACACACAGTTAATATTCTTGGAAATAATTGAGCTTCAACACTTCAATAAGTGTGTGTACATGTACTGCGCTAGAATATTAGTAATAAACATAAACACAAAGAGCATGTGATTAGAAGTAAATATTGACACAGTTGTGATAGATGTTAGCTGTAATACCTCAAATTACCACTAAACCATGTCCATAAACTTAGACCATGTCAATAGAGTTGCCCTCCCCATCAAATTTATGACACAAACGTTTAATACCCAATTAGTGTACCCGCTTTAACAATTATGCGCACTTAACTAGTTTTATGAAAACTACAGTAACAAAAACATAAAAGATAAAATAAAATTATAGTACATCAAATATAGGCCATTTATATGATCACATATAAACAAATTAATCTTTTAATTCAAGCAACTCGACAGCAATGCAAAGTCTATAAAATCTATAAAATGCGGTATAAAATTTATCCAGAGAGAAGGACAGAGCCTTTCTCAGGCTGACTTTGCTCCAGTTAAAGTTTCAACTATTTGCTGCAAATGCATTATTCTAGAATACAAACGTGTTGCAAACAATAACATGCTGTTATTGTGGTACAAATTATATTTTATACATAATGCACTAAGTAAACTGTACTAAGAGAACCTGTTAGTCAACGTAAGTTTGCATTAATCAATGGATTTATATTGCTGCTGTGCTAAAAAATTTTTAATCTACTAAATAAAGGCAAGTACTGTACAGGTTACAGTTATCTGAGTCGCCTATTGTGATGATCTCTGGCATCAGACGCAGAGGAGTGGGAGCCTCCTCTCCAGCGGGTAATGTCTGAATAGAAACTAGAGATTCGAGGGTAGCGAGGGAACCTCATCCTACGACCTCGGCTGGACGGCGGTTCTGATTCGTTGCTCTGCATTCTTGCTGCATTCATACTTACCTAAAATGATCACAGTACAACATAACTACAGCAATAAACTATCAGTAATTACTGATAAGTTATAATTAACGATAGTGTAAGTAGTGATATAACTGCTTTCACATCATTACTTATGAAAAAGATGATGTATCATAGTTAGGACAACTATCTCTTCATCAATAGAGCTTGGCTAGTGACTAATTTTGTAAGGAACATTTTGACTATTTTTCTTGTAGTACTTGGCTCAAACACTGTGTGCCCATTACAACTTATATATAAAGAAAGCTTTGAGACAATGCCTTTGAAGCGGGGTTGAAATACAAAATTGATAGGATGCAAACACAACATTAGAGAAATACCAACTAAATATGAAATCTGGTGTCTGTTATTACATGTTTTGTTCGTTATAATAGCATAATTAGCCAAATACAATAATTAATCTAAACTTCAAATTTATTGTTTGAGTTGCAAAGTATACAGTTTAGTTATTAAATACAGAGCAAAAATGTCTCAAATAAGCAGAAAAAGCCTTAAAAGAGGTCATAATACATGCAGCCTTAAATATTATCTTAAAACTATAGTTACACAAATACTACATGAAATTTCATGCATAGGGACACAAAATTGCTGATAAAATAATATACAGCTCGTTAGTAATTTTGGTAAACGCAGTTTATTTATAATTACGTATGCATTCCTATAAAAGTACATACATATAGCAGAGTTAAATTTTCTGATTAAAAAGCAAAACTATCAATGTTTTTCAAAAACCGGTAGCAATGTCAAATGCGAAATGTAGTAAATAAGATCTACCTTCCTAACTGTGACACAGCAGCAGATAAACACTAATAAAATGGCTGCAGCAATACCAGCAATTCCATACTGAAACACGTGTTTCTTCATGCACAATTTGTCTGCAGCAGGTCTTGGTTGATCTAGAAATATATAATAAGTTCATCACACCAGGATTCATCACACATTTCATCCAGAGCTGCGGCCACTTTCATACACTGCAGAAATCGGCCTTTGTTGCCGTTAGTTACTTTAAAGATAGAACAGCAAATGGCATTATTAAGGCAAACATTGTATATATGCAAAAAATGTGTATTAAGGATTTTAAGTTCGGTAATTTATCGTTAATATCATGACATTATTATTTTACAGTATGTATGTGTAGGTAGACTTAGTCTCGTTTGAAATCACTCAATTATGTAACAAAAACTGTTCTCCACATGGCTGTTCCTTTGTAGAATTCCATATCGGACTTGAATTTATCACAACAATTGTGCTAGCACAGTCTGGTGGAAAAAAATCAAAGGAATCACATATTTTTTATATTGTAGACATGTGAGTAAGACGGGTATATACTGGAGTTCATCACAAGTAAATTAAGTCTTATCGAGTCAATATTTAATCATAACTAATATCTATCAACGTGAAGGAAAGGTCCTTCACCTACCATGACCCAAATAGCAGCAATTCAAACGTCATAAACACATTTTGTAAACATCTTGCTCAAAAGTAAGCATTGTGTAAATATTTTACGAAATTTTGCATAAGTTTGCCATCTATACTCATATACACTGATAGAAATATATCTTACCATCATAGAACATCTCCTCTCCGGGTAGCATGATTGTTATTCCTTTGTAAAGGGTATACTGTTCGACCACATTTGTCTGTTCAAGCCTCTCGAAGTAAGGAACAGTTGATACGTTTTCTTTGCTAATGTTTTCATCTACAGTGTTCGACCGTCTCATTTTTGTGTTGTTATTTGCATCAGCAAGGTCAGAAAATAAGTTTGTCAGTTCAAAAAGTGGTCGGGGAGTAAAAACAAAACCATGAATGCCAAAGTTATAGGAAGGGAATGCCCGAAAGGGACGGAAAAGATCCACGGTATTTGCAGCTGAAGTCACAGGTGGTTCAGTAGTTAAAATTTCCATTCTCTTTTTTGCCTCTTCTGGATCCACTGGAGGTGGAACTGAAGCTTCTGGAATTTTTGGAGGCATCAAGACTCGTAGATATTGATTGGCATTCTGTGTTTCATCAACACTACTGACTTTAAACTCATATATCGCTTCTGGTGCAGTTACTAACCGAACTTTCTGATTTGTGGGGTTGCTCAACTGATCTTTCCTAATAACTGAAGGAAACCAAGATGACGTAGTTGTTGGCATGTCTGATAGTTGCCGCTGGTGCCAAAAATTTGTAGCTGTAGTAAATTTTTCATCGTCATCTCCCTTGTGAATGGACTGGTCAATTGGAGATGCTTTTCTGGTAAATGGTCTAGCAGTTGTGTGAAATGGAACATCGAGGTATATGTATGGTGGGCGAAAGGTGCTTGGCGTAGCTGCCATTTTAGGAGTTACTGGCAAAAAGTCTGTCTTAGTTTGTTTTACTTGCTGCCGCTTGCGATTTGACAAGGCAGATGATGATATGTTTGAAGCTTTCTTATATGTTTGTAAGGTCGAAAATGAAGGTCTTGCTGAAGTGAAAAATGTGAAGTGATTCGAATCTAAAAGGCTATCATTATTAATCAAACGAGTTCGATTTCTTTTAGGCGATGTGACAGCTTGCATGTTGGTAGAATATGAATGTGTCGCCAATGAACTCAATGTTGTAGTGAGAAAAAAATCTGCAGGACGTGTTGAATGTGCTACTGACATTTGCACCACACCTGAATTTTTGCTTGAAGTAGCTAGTTGTCTCCCCTTAGAATTGGCCTGTTTAAACGAGTCAGGACGAATAGAAAACCTGGATGAAACCGTAGTGTCACTGGATGGTGACGTGGGTCTTGTGCTGGATACATCGTTCAACAATGGAGATTTGGGTGTTGCCAAGATTTCTAAACCTGCTACATTATTAGAAACTGAAACAGTTTCATTAGCCAGCTGCCTCTTGAATGTTGTGTTAAAAGGTCTGTGTTTACTAGGATCACTAGGAATTAACTGGTACACTGGAAGCCCAACAAATGCAGTCTCTGATATTGGTTTATGAGGAATCCCATCCACAACATGAACTGTGCCACTTGGTTGGGAAAAATTCCCACGATCTCTATGACGAGGTACTTGCTGATGATTGACTGGATGTCCTGTGAATGTAGTTCCAACAATAATGGATTCTCCCGAACTGATGTCAATAGTGGGAAGGTCAGGCTGAACAGACAAATGCTGCCGAGAACCTCTTGGTGGCCCTTCCTCTTCTGAAGAAATGTCTCGCTTTCCTCGAAAATTTGGTTTTTTTGGACAATCAGTCTGAAAAAATAAGAGACAAAATTCTCTTAAAAGGCATGTGATATAAATCTGCTACTTTTCAGAGAAACACTCAAACCTACAGCACTAGAGAACAACACGGAAGAATTATATCTTTAAAACTGTACTGCACTGATTGTTGAAACATGCACGCATAATAGTTAAATGCTTTGGTTCAGGTTTTCAGGTTTTGTCACCTATTAAACAAATAACAGCAATAAACGTGTATATACCAAGTAACATTTGATGGGGCAAATGTTAACTGTGCACTCATAATATACTGTCGACTTATCTGGAAATTTGAAGGCCACAAACTGCACATAAATGGCAACTTCATTCGGACTGCTTGGAGTTGGAACTTTACGCACATTGCTCACGTACTTGCTGTGTGCAGGACACCTGAAAATCGTTGTGAATATTAAGTTCAAGTGCAAAGACAAGCACAACATGAAGGCAATTTTTTAAATACTCTGGACTTATAAAGTTATTCTGTGACAAAACACCAACATGCCCCAGATAAATAATTTACATTAAATAATTGTAAAATATAAATTCACAATTTTCATTCAATGAATTGAAGTATTTAGTAGGTACAATTCACTATGCAGGTACCAAAAGCTCCTTAATCAAAACAGCCTTACTAAAGCATCTTACCCTTTGTCGTCAACCAGTGACACTCGTCCTCTGGACGTTGGTCCGTCGCCATCATGAGCTACACAGTTAGTAATGGCAACATCCCAAAATTCTGGATTAAAAACACGATTGCTTATAATTAACACTGCAAGTGATAATAGGAAAAAAAGGATTATTAAAAAAGTAAAGGCTTTTTTTGTTAAATTATATGAAAGGGAGTGGTCACCATATGACTTCATCTATAACTTTGGATGGAATAGCAATAAGTTTAGTATTTATCACACACATTTATTTTGGTTTTTTTGACAATTACCATGAAGAAATAACTAGTGAATTAAAACATTTAAGGATATTAAAAACTAAGGAAAATCAATACTTGAAGTTTTGCAATTTATTAGTACACCTACTGTCAATATGGTGACATTTTTTTGTTAAAAGAATCAACTTTTCTAAAATATGGAAGGCTTATTAACAACATTAACAAGCAAAAAATGTTTACAAGCATTATGAACAGAGACAGGCCTACATCTCCAAGCAACCCTGACTGTGTCATATGTGTCTTTTTTAACTTATGCTCACAAAATCCTTATAAAAAATGATAAATGTTAACAAAATCTTTATAAAAGATGATAAGAAGTGAGGTGGCCCTTCTTAATATTATAAGTCAAGTAGAGAGAGAAGTGGAAAGGAACATATTTAATTGTTATTACATTTTTATTCCAGTTAAATGCTACTAGTATTTTTGTTACAAATTAAATGCTACAAAGCCATAAATAATTAATGTACATTCTGTTTTGGATAGCAAAATTCTACTCGACAGAACAGAAAGATGGCTTGTTAGTTTAACTACTGTACTCTAATCTTATGATACCTGTAGCTTTGTAAACCATTGCAATAGTGGCTGTGTCTCCTACCATCATGCGTCTGCTCTCGGCAGCTGTATAATCTGTTCCCTTGACGATTTTCATTAGCACTCTTGGTTTTCCGGATGTGTCTCTGCAATTAGTTTAGTTGCAGTTATCATGTTATAGAGGTAACTGATTAAAAGCTAGCAAAACACAAATCTTGTAGCCGACATACTTGCTTCCAAAAATACTTTTGCAGAATAATTACAGAATGTTTTCAGTTATTTGTACCAGCAAACAAGTTACGCAAACAGGTATGCAGTTAATTGCAGAGCAATGACAAAACTGACAATGCTAATTTTTGGGCGTGTAATTAAGCAACCTACTGCATCAGCTTGCAATGTGGTTGTCACATCACTATGCACTTACCAACTATTATTCAAATGCACACTGTAATTGCATACATTAGTCTGATGAGTAGGGAATTTAACAGACAATTAATAGTTTAAAACTGGAGTTAAACATCATTTAAGGTGAAATGGTCTGGAGGGACAGTATCCAATTATAATCATTTTTACTGAATTCTCATGCTCAACCTAGTTTAAGTTGTTGGAGATTTGGGCATACACAAACGCACATTACTACTTGCAATGCATTTCTTGATATATAACAAAAAAGAAGAAATGGAAAGTTTAAACAATACTGCTAAGCCACTAATTACTGCTCCACATTAATTAGCATCACATTGTACCACACTGCACCATTGCACAGCACTCTCTTCTCAGCTCTTGACGTAATGAGTAACTTCTGCACTTCACTGGGGAATGATTAATCATAACTTCTAAAGCAGAAACCCGGTGTCTTATCAAAAGACTAGTCCATGCATACCCCTTAATGGTTCGTATTTTAAGAAGATTTCCTAAGATAAAGTGCATGTTTATACCAAAATAATGAAATACTTCTGAAGTGCTTACTTATGATGAGGCGTTGCAAAAGGTAGACTAAGCAACTCATTGCGTTTTCTGCTCCTGCAGATTATTCTGAATGCCTTGGCTTTTGTTGTAAGAAATTCTCCAACTTTATCAAATGGCATTATGATAATGATGTTACTGTACTCTGCTGATCCATCTAGGTAATACTGAAATACAAAATTCTGTTTATTTCAGTTCAATATCTTAAAAAGCCTAGAGGGCACACTCGCAATAATGAAGTTAAGACACAAACTTAATAATTAGTGACTTCCATACAGTGAATTAAACAAATGACACAGCATTGGTCTACTTTTTGTATTAAGAAATGAAAAATTAGGCATAATAGAAAACAACAGTTAAAAAATTTCAGGCAAAAACTTTTAAGTATCTATTATTAAAGAAACTGGCAACAAATAATTCATGTACCAAATAATCCGAATAAATATAGATAGTTTAAAGAAAATATGAGATATGAATGTACATCATAATTAAAATGAATGCATAAACCCAAAAATAAAATACCTCGGCCATTTGTAATTAGTTATAAAATATTAATAAATATATATCTAGTGACAACAAAAATACAAACCTCACTTTCTTCATACTGAGTGCCGCAGCCGTCAAGAGGAATAGTGAACTGAACTGCTTTTACATCAAACAGACTCGTCTTGCAGCGTGCCGAATCGTAAAACTGATAGACATAAACGAGTCCACGGAAGTACTGTTTGAATCTTAGAACTACACTCATCTGCCTTTCCGCTGATTCACAGTCAGCTTCCAATTCTGCACAATTAATAAGCCTTTTCACAATTCCAGCGATTGACGGTGATTGCAAAAAGGTCAAAGATTAAGAGTACCAGACAACGCTATTGTGTACACTTGACAACACCTCGCAGCTCATGCTACTGTAATTGTAACAGTTCTAGCATGTTTTAGCAGTCAGCTAGAACCTTACCTAGTTCATTTTTTATTCCCAAGCAAGGTCCTGCTAATAAATCACTCTATGCACAGATTAATGCACAATTAAGTAAAGTCTACATAAAACAACTAATGTTTCTGAACTGGTGTGGTAGGCAGCTTTGCTTTACCTATACATCACATGATGGTTGCAGTTAAGATGCATTGCTGTGGTACAATTAACCATTGAATCTACCGCAACTGCACATGCGCACAATGAAACTGTGAAAACGCTTATTATACGTACAAAGATAATGTAAAGAACAAACAATGATTAGAATTTACTAAGAGAGTTCATGCTGATTAGTATTGGTTGTTTTTTGTTAAAAATGTTATTACATTATTATTTTATTATTCAACAGCCTAGAGCCACAGTATCAAGCATCCAAGAAAAAACCATTACAATACGGAACAAACGTTACTTCCTGCAATGTAACCTCAAGAGAAAAAATGTTTACTGAAAAGGTTTTGAAAGGGTGAAATATTTGAATCTAAGGTATAGAAAATTGACCAGAACATGTTTCACTGTGAACAACGTTATCTATTTAGCCATGTATTATGAACCAATTCTTTAGGTAATTTAAATAAAAGTGTAACTATTAGTCTTCCACATACTCAATAAACACAATTAAAACACTACAACAGATCAGTGACAGTTTCCAAAAAAAACAATTTACCTGGTAAATCATTGGAGCGCAAAGCTTCGGGTGGTTCCGGTGCAAGTGAAACTAGGGGAGGCCTGCTTCTTTGCTTGCGACTATTCACTTCATTTACTCTACTGCCAAAGTTCCAGTTAGAAGTTCTAGATCGTTTTATATGTGGATCGGTAATCTGTGTAACACTGCCACGTCCTCTGAATCCCCTATATTGTTTCAGTTTAATTGGTGCTTGCTTTGTGCTCACCTTCTTGTAACTAGTATGTTGCTTCTTAACGCTGTCATGTTCATTGAAACCTCTGAATTCTTTTACATTAACGGGTGCTTGCTTTGTGCTCACTTTGACAGTTTGCTGGTGTTTATGATTAGATGTTGGTGGGGAAGGAATAGGATCTGGGTCAGGTAGACGAGGAATGAGCGGCTGCATGCTGACAGATGCTGTTGCCCCTGGAGTGACTACATAATAACCCCATTCCTCCACTCTCGGCGTTACGGGCTGCCAAGTTTTCTCTGAGGAAACTGAAGCTGTTGTCCGATGAAGTTTATAATTCCGTTGTACATGTGACGGACGCAAAGCAACTGGACCACGATTGGACAAAGCGGTCGCTGACATCTGCACCTTGGATTGTTGTTGCTGAAGAGCATATGGATGAGGAAATTTTGATTGCCTGTATTTGTAAGGATCATACTCCATATTGTTGACATCACTGTACAAAGGGCTGGACTTTCTTGCACTGCAAAGATCGGGAATAACAATTACTGTTATAGATATAAGTGACATAGCCTAATAAAGGAAAATAAGTACAAAACCATTCTGGCCAATATCATCAATTTCTAAAAGTTATAAGTTAATTATAAGT
Organism: Tubiluchus corallicola; assembly: GCA_030141605.1. Classification (NCBI taxonomy): domain Eukaryota; kingdom Metazoa; phylum Priapulida; class Priapulimorpha; order Priapulimorphida; family Tubiluchidae; genus Tubiluchus; species Tubiluchus corallicola. The sequence goes on from JAQGDQ010000024.1 coordinate 332,040, forward strand.
TAGTTGGTAAATGATAATGGTTCTACAAAATGTCGAAGAGTATGTAATACAAAATGCTACTGTTTACTTACAGTGAGGCAAAAAATGCGTACCAAATGTTCATAAAAAATTTGATGTATAACAATAGTAAAATGATGGCCTTCTAAGTAAATTATAAAAAAAAATCATACCTGTTAACACTAAGCTTATTATTGTCATTTTGGGACCAGTAAACAAAGACTATGTAGAGTGTTTGTGCATTAGTAGGTAAACTTATTAGCATTTGTCATTTTATGCGGTTTCTAAATGATGCAAAAGCTTTTTGTTTTTCCTGTTGTTTTGTGTCACAGTGTGGACGATATGTGGTGTGGGTGGTATGTGGTGGTTTTCTTAATTTGTGATGTCACAAAAAACACTATTGCAGAAAAATTGTTGAATGACTTAAACGAATCTAGCTACGGAAGGGCATCATCCGAAACACAGCGTGTTACTAAAGGTTGTACATTTTAAAAATGCGTGTGCGAACAAAACGTACTTGCGTAGACACAGTTGGATTTATTAGTGTTCATCATTTTATGAGTTTCAATATTATACAAAATGTTTTGTTGCTGCCGTTGTTTTATGGTGTGGTGTCATACAGTGTGTGGTGCTGGGCAGAAAAAACTAACAAGTAACACAATGCTTTGCATTCAGGACTAGGTAGTGTCACATTTAAAGATAACAAAACAATGGAAAAGTACCATACAACAATTAACATGTAAATTACAGTGATCAGTAATAAAGTCATGGAAAAAGTCACAATTTTGGCCAGGAAAAAGGTCACAGGAAAAAAGTCAATTAATTTTGGCTAAGTTAGAATTAGAGTTAAGAGTAAAGGTTAAGGCTAGGATTTGGGTGATTTTTTTGCTGCACCTTTTTCCTGTGATTTTTTCCTGTACCTTTTTTCTGTGACTTTTTACCTGTGACTGTACCTGAATTTGTAAATTACAGACTAAATGGCATGGAAGCTATTACAATTCAGCTCTTGCATTTTTACCTATAACTGTCTTTGTGTTGCATTTTTTTATCTTGCATAGTGCAAGCAACAGTGTATTCCTTCCTAGTATGCCATGGGTTTCCATAAGAAGCATCAGGTTGAACAATCATACTGTTTTGATAAATCTTCTTGTTCGGAAGAAAGGACCGAGGATTTGTGCCAGCTAAGCTTGGCTGTAAACAACATATTACAGTTATAAGTTATACTACATCTATAGGCAGCATTTAAATCTTAAATCTTCAGAAAATTTACACTTTCAAGGTCACTTTGATAGTAAACATAAAACTGCATTCATTGTGTTTTAGTATCTTATTTGGCTAATTAATTTAATAATCTGCTGTTGACTACTGCATTTTATTATTATATTCAGCTAGTTATATTAATATTGTGCTATTAGCAAGATGCTATCACACTAAAATAGCTTTCAAAATGTCGTTCAACATAATGCTTCTAGAATTTCTAAAATGCATTTTTTTCTGACATGATTTACATAAGGCACGAACTGGTAATTCATTCCAATATTTACTTCATTAGGGTTAGCATCACTGGCTCTTTAAAATTCTTTAAAATTCATGGAGCTTGAGAAATTTTTTAGAAGAGTTGATTTAATTAGCACAAGAAAATGAGTATAGATCGTGACGGTTAATTAACAAACATGCCTAATGCAGTATTCTTAATTGCATATTGATTAATTCGCTGAGTTTGATATAAATAAATTATAAAGAGCAATAACTTCAACATCTACTTCAAAAGCGAATATAAGAAAAAGCAAATGGGGAAAAGCTGAAAAAGGAATAACAAATGAACAAAATAAAATAAAAATAAAAGCAAAAGACATAGAAGAAATTGAAAGCTCTGCCAAGCAGAAAAGAAAGAGGTGGGAAACAGAGAAAGATAAAAAACAGAAAGAGATGAGAGAAAGAAAGAGAGCAGGGAGAGAGAGAGAGAGAGAGAGAGACAGAGAGAGAGAGAGAGAGAGAGGGGGGGAAGAGAGAGAGAGAAGGAGAAAAAGAGAGAAAGAGAGAGAAAGAGGAGAGAGAGAAAGACAGAGAAGAGAGAGAGAAAGAGAGAGAGAGATAGAGAGAGAGAGAGAGGAGAGAGACAGAGAGGAGAGAGAGAGAGAGGGGGGAAGAGAGAGACAGACAGAAAGAGAGAGAGAGAGAGAGAGAGAGAGAGAGAGAGAGAGAGAGAGAGAGAGAGAGAGAGAGAGAGAGAGAGAGAGAGAGAGAGAGAGAGAGAGAAAGAGAGGGGGAGAGAGAAAAAGAGAGGAAGACTTACCACAGGTCTGGTGCCACATTGAAATATTTTAAATTGGAAACTTGCAGCTGACATCGATTCACTGTCGGCTGAACACCCTGGCACACCTTGTGCAATATTAACCAAAATTATTAACTTTAACTTAATTCAAATTACAATGATGCATAAAGCAAGGTAAAAAACTCAGACTGACAAAAAATAACAGTTATTATTTGGATAGATAATTTAACCTTCTAATATTTGTTACACTATGAGTTACATGATTAATTAGTCCAAGTGTAATTTACAGACATCCTTTGCAAAGTATTGTCATCAAGTATTCAAAATGTCACTTACCTTCATGATTATGCATAAAGACACTACCTTTGAAGCTTTCAACAAATTGAAGTGTCACTAGCATCAATTGGTTATCTTCATCACATAGTACCTTCACATCTGTATTGTAAGGAAACTTACTAGTACATGTACACTTGCTTCTAACAATAATAACGTTGATGGACATTTCTTGTAAATATTAGATTACTTAAACAAACATGAAAACAAGTTTGCTATCGTAATTTTCTAAATAAAACACATTTGAGCAAAAAGGATGTATAGCAAAATATGAAAGAGGCATAAGAAGGCCTGAATCAAGCACAAGTATACCAGCAAAGCTTTCAATGTATTTCTTTGAGATTTTCAATGTTACTTGTAATAATATATGTACTGTAAACTCTCACTTGCTATCTTTGGCACAAATGAAGGTGAACCATTATTTCCCAAATCAGGATATCCCCATTCACTTTGCTCATATTGCCGACCTGTGTTCCCTGTGTATGCATGCTGATACGAAGTAGCTTCATTGGGAAATTGAGTGTCTTGATTTCTGTATCCGAAATCAATTTCTGGAAAACCCCGAAACTTCTGATAGGTAGGCTGATAGTTGTTGTTGGGAAATTCATACCCATCTCTTTTGTTATTGCTCAATACATTTGCTTCTAATGGAAGAGGATGATCATAAGACGAAAATGATCTAGACCCATAATTTGAAGTCCTACCAGAAGCTTGGTAAGGTTTTTGATAAAGCTCTGGGAAAAATGATCGGGAAGCTGCAGGAAGTGGAGGAGAGAATGGAAACTTTGGCAAGCCGTCTGGTAATAATGGTGCTACTGCATGCTGATCTGGCATTAATATCTGCTGTGGCCACTCCATGCCAGAGCGCAGTTTCGTGTATACTCCATCATCGTACAGTGAGTAGAAGTTACCGTGGGTGTCTCCACTGCCGAATGTCAGTACAGGTTTGCTGAGATACGGAGCACTGCTGTGTGTTGGTAATAAGGCTTTGCTTCCTTGGGAGCTTAGCTTATGGTCATGATTGTCCACAAAAATAGAATGTCTCGATTCAATCATGTTTTTCTTTCTTGAGTGTCCAACTTGAGCATCAGCTTGGGCCGCTGGCTTTGACAAAGGATATGGCTTCAATGCTTTGCCACCTGCATAAATCTCATTGGCGCCTGCATACAGCTGACTGATGGATCCATGAGGACCAGCATTGAGTCCTGTGTAAGGACTCCAATAGGTGGATGTCAAATGACCAGTGTACGGATTATAATAAGGAGCTGATGCAGAAGATGCTCCTTCTTGGTTACCCAAAACAAGAGCATTAACTGGGTATGCTTGACCACTATTACTTCTTCCATAGCCATCTGTACTACCATACAAATGTGGAAGAGTAATATGAATTTCTTGAGCTCCTCTACCCGAGCCATGACTTTGATGGGAACTAGAGGAGTGAGGTTGAGGATAGTATGATTTCTTTCTTGGGCTAGGTGTATGGAAGACATAGTGGTCAGTGTATGTGCTCTCGTAAAGGTCTTCATAAGGAATCGTGTGTCGTCGAAAATAAACGTACGGTGCGTGTGTGGTGGTGGTATGCTTGTGGATGAAACCATAAAAATACTGATTGTAGCTGTTATACTGAGATGATAAACCTTTTAACCAAGTCACCTGAAAAATATAGAATTATGATATATATATATATATATACTGCATTCTGCAAACTATCAACAAACCAAATGCGCTCACATTAACTGATTTCCCATTTTATCCTAAAAGCTATTTTTACCATCCCGATTTTCTCTTGACTAATTCGAATGGCCAAAGTAACAGTTTCCAATACCAGTTCTTATGGACGCTGTAACCGTTTCTAAATACTCAAGCCATTTAAGTTAAATACAAAAAATAATTTAATATGTGCGCCACCGAGTTCACATAATCCATAATCTTCAGAGGCTTACATTAGTTTGACAATGACTGGTAATTATAACCGGCAAAACGTGAAATTAAATTTTTGAACTTTCAACTACTGTCAGACAACATGAAAGTATCCTCTCAGTTGCACTTAAGACCCGCAGCCTATTTGTTAAACTATTTAACAATTGCTGATTGCTTCTATTAATAATGAAACTGTTTTCAACTAACTACTATGTCAGCTGCAACGCCGGGAATCGTTTTTGATCAACCGCATTTCGTTAAAACGCTCACTTCAGGCGAAAACTTGTCTCATTTTTACTCATTAAGGTTTCGCTTGAGTTTTAAAATTTGTTTCTAATGAAGTGGTGATGCACTTTGATGACACAAGTGAATCCAGTACGAAAACGCCAAAAAGGAAAAAAATCATCAAACTATCAAGGAAATTTTTTTAATAATTTTTACTAAATTTGAAGTTATCCCGTCTGAATTATTGGGTGAACCCCAGTCCGTCACGCAAACACAGAAAAAAATAAACTAGTTGACATAAAACGTATCAAGGTCACTTATGCACTGATTTCACTCACATCCTAACACACCCACACCTACACACACACACACACACACACACGCCCGCCCGCCCGCACGCACGCACGCACGCACGCACGCACGCACGCACGCACGCACGCACGCACACGCACACACACAAACGCACGCACGCACGCACGCACACACACACACAAGGTCACTTATACACTGATTACACCCATCATAAAAGAGAACGCTGTACTATAGACGCTTTCTGCAATGAATGATTTCCAGAACTGACAAATGCAAGTGGACAAAAAATAACAAACCAAAATTGCAAATTTTTTTAGTAACTATTCCTAATCTTTAATATCAGTAAAATCTTCATACGTTAAATAATGGGGAGCGAGGAAGTTAACTTTCGTCTGCATAGATTTAGAATAGAATTAAGTGTACTTAATTTAGAGTATAGTGAAATCATATTCACAGATTTTTAACAGCATTCTAACGAATTTCACTTTAACGATCCGGTATTTTCCATTGATGTTCCAAGAAATTTGAATCACATTAGGCTTACATTTACATCCTATAACACAATATGCTGTGGTTACAGTCATCTTTATCACTTTGAGGCGAGTGGCAAAAGTTGACGAGGGACTGCAACAATCACAAGAGACGCACCGGTATAGCGGTCAAGACATTAAACTTGCAATCTAAAGGTGTCCAATTCAAATTCGTTCAGTTCAGTTCTTAATTTTTCACATTTCCTTTCATCTTCCTTTGAAATTTAGTTTGTAAAATTTACCAATTATTGTTTCGCCAATTTTAAAACTGGATATCTTGAAATTAATAATATATATAATATATCGTTTCTTTTAAGGAAACTGGCACTTTCTTGCAAACTCATAGAAAAAGAACTGGCAATAAAAAAGCATGCATACGAAAAATATTGTCTGTATTTCAACTCCCTAGCGGAGGTCATCATCAATTTCTGACAAAGAACTCCTAGTATTCCTTAAACACCTCTTTTCTTACTTTTTTTTCAATATTTATTTATTAAGTTTGCATTCGTATCTTTACCGGTATCATTTCCTTGGACAATAGCAAAGCTGCACGATGACCTCGCTGACGCGTGAGCAGAACAACAGCATTAAAAAACAGTCCCATTCGGTGAAATTCGAATCTAGCATATTGAAAGGTGTTTTTTAAACAGAGTGTAAGCAAATCACTTACCAAGCAAACGAAACAACTCTGGACGAGCAAACGATAGCGCATCTTGGCAATTCATACCTGTACAAATAAAATATACTTATATGTGAAAATCTGTGGCACAACGCGATTGCCAGCTAGGAAGTAGGAAGAGAAAAGGCGTTTTTCCGTCACCTGGACATCGACAATGTGCGACTAGCCAGGTTCGGATGCGTCCGGATTTACAGTTACAATAAAAAGTTAATCTGACCATAAATTGGGTACCATTATGAACGCGAAGTGCAGCGATTATTAAGATTAGAGAACAATAGCTTGTATGAAATAATCGCTCAGAAAGTCAACAAGGAAAAGTTAATGCGCCTACAATGCTTAAAAACATTAGTGGAAGTGCATTAATTTACCTGAATTAAGTTACTCGAGCTTAGAGATAAACTGAATCGCAACGACGAGCGATCAGCGAAGGGGGACAAAAATTATAATAATAACTTAATTTATTTGATATTTAAAATGCATTAACATTAAAATGGACAAACACATTTTACGTACATAAATCCTAGTATGTTCAAAATATGTCTAGTCACAGCCTAGACACATTACCCAATAAAAAATTAATGGCGTTCAGCGCAATGGACACAAATTAATAAACAAGTTAATAAAAATGTTAAGCATAATAATAAACTAAATTAAAGTCAGCGAAAATAAGTGCATAATACTAGGTCTACATGCATACACTATTACTGCAGATAAAGCTAAAATCATGATACATACAATTATATGAAAGTCAGTACGTATAGAAAAAGAGCTCAAAACACAACCCACTCAATTGCGTCCGTAATTAATCAAAAGGACGTCTTTATTCAGATAATTTTTAAGAAAAGATTTGAAGATTTCAACATTAGTGATTTTAAGCGCATTAATCGGCAATTCATTCCTTAATTTTGGTTTACCACATCATGCAATCCGTATATTGTAAAGTACATAACAAGCGTCGATGAGCTATTTACGGTTGGGGGCATTCGGCTTCAAGTTCGGACATACATAAATTCGGCTGATCGGCCTGTCAGAATCGAACGTAATCGTAAATCGACCACTATCTGTGTTTGAAACGAAGCTTTGACGACTGCTCACCACCTGAAAACTACTACACCGACCTCGATATCAACTACTCCTGTATTGTGTATGGTTCGTTGAATGTTTACATGTATTAAAATTTTTAATGTTTTTTCAAGTAGAAAAGCAATGGAATCCACGCGGCACAAAAAATCAAAACCTACTCTACTTCGTCGTTGTAGCTCTAGGGGCCCTAAATCATTACGAACGCTAGAAACAAATTACAAAAAGCTTTAAACAGAATTCTGCCTGCCCAACATCTACAACAACAGAACTTAATGATTATGGTGATGATGATAGATAATTAAATACTACGTATAATTCCTAATATACCTGTTTCGTTTTTAAATTCAGGTTTGGAAGTATCAGCTCACGGTTCGATTTCTAAGCACTTTTTGGGCTCGAGAAATTCTTAGTACACATCTGTTGCAGACTTGCAGTATAATATGCTAACCATTCTTTGACTACGAATTCTAACAACAATGACAGTGAACACCAGCTCTTCGATTTCTGATCTTCGTATCACCCACAGACAAATTGCTCGAATAATTTTAGTCCTGGAATAAGAAAGCCTCTTTTATCCGGAATTACACTTTTATCTCAAAAGCTATGCTAGCCAGGCTGTTCAACCACTGCATGACTACTCACTTATGGACGTACTTACTTGAACTTGCTTTAGTAACCTGTACGTAAGAGGGTGGGGAACGAGATCTCTCGAATTAACCTACTAAGTGATTTTTAATCACCACTAAGAGACTATTCCTACAGCTTTTGAAGCAAATTTCAAAGAACATTCATATGTTTCTTGGTCAACAATGTCCAGGTTTGATACTTTAACCGAAAGAAAGTCCAGTATTTGGTGACTTTGGTTTGGTTTGGAATCAAGCTCCTCAGTCAGTCCGACAATAGTATTAGAGTATTCTGCCGCACCAAGACATTTCTATAAGCAGAACATCTGCTTTTTCCTCCGGGCTTCCTATATGTGAAATTCTTTGACACGATATTGTTTATCTGTTCACTAAAACTCAATTGCATCAAGAAAACATTGCAAGATACTTTCTCTCATTAGCAAATTTGTTTTAAGAATTATGTTTTTCTGGGTTTGCATTCGTATTTCCACTTACGAATAGTGTCTTACCTTGCGGTGGTCATAGTCCTTGTTTCTGGTACATGGTTTGCATACAAGAAAAGAAATACACTGTATGCGCAGTTTTACGCCACTGCTTTTGGTAAAAGAATCAAATCGTTGCAAGATCTCAGAGCTCGAGCTGCAATTAGCTTAATCTGATAAACTTTTCTAATGAAAAACTTTGGACGAAAAATGACGAGATTCCCACTGGATATTTCGCAACATTTTGAATGATTACCTTGTAAAGAAATTTCGCATTAGTGTCTGAGTAAAACGAACGCCTCTTCACAGTTTATTCGAGAAGTACGAACAATCTTTTTTCGTTTAACACTTGTAATAAATCAAGAAATATTTGAATGTTGGGTTGACATTTTCAGTCTCAAAATTAAAAGCTATTAAAAAACTTAAGAGTTACGATTAATAAAAATCCCATAGTAAAGAATAAACATTGTGTTTTTGTTTTTGCTTTTGTTGCAGGGTTTTTTATTAATTAGATCACTTTTTGTTAAAAAATAATTACAGTATCTACTTGTTAGGCAGACAAAGAAAAAGCAAGTGAAACGTGGTTTTCAGCTCACCACTGTTGATCGCCTGTTTATGACAGTTGGTTCTAACTGATATTTGCTAGCACACCACAAAAGCAGCGCTAATTCCATAATCTACATGCCAGATATTGCGGCTCTATCATACAAGCTCTAGAAGCAGCTAAAGAACTGAACAAATTTTAGTAAGAATCCTATGCAAAGGCATGACTCGGAATTCTGGGAATTCACTAACGAGCGATCAGTCCAGGAAGACGGTTCGCTAAGTCTATTGCGTCCAGATATCACGTTGGGTTTGCATTCGTCCGGCGGTCACTAATGTAATACGAAATGACAGACAGACGATTTTGATAATTTGATTAGACACTCGAGTGGACAATTGAATGATTTAGCAAACGAACGAACGAACAAATAAAAGGACAGCTGGAAGGTCGGGAAACAGGGAAACAAACAAATGAGCAAGCGCTCCTCATTTCAAGCTCCGCTTCTACTTTTGACGAAAAAACGAGCAAGTTGGCAAAAGAGGTGAAAAAAAACGAGCAAAGTCTTTCCGCGGTAAAACAATGACGTTGAAATTTATGGCACGTTACGTCTAAATACATGAAATAGAAATCCTTTCTGTAAACATTTTTGCGTCACCTTAGCACTTACACTGCAGCTGCGTAGCTACCCATAGACTCCCATAGTAAATTCCCAGAAACTGTAAATTGTAATAACTAAAGGTCTGCAATCAAATTGTGCAATGCGGAAAACCATACTTGACTTTTTCCAAAAACCTCCCGAGATTAACAGCCCATTTGCGTTTCCTTCGGTGAAGCATTAGATACTTAGCTTCCCTATTTTGTCCTTTAAAACACAATAATTCACTTAATAATTGACAGCAAAAGACGCCGTAACGCTGCTGTGTCAACAGCCAATAAGTTTTAAGAAATCCTTACCCTATAGATGTACAGTCACAATGCGAGTCAGTTACACCAACATAATTAAACTACTCAACCCTCGCATACTTGGTAGTCAATCCATTGGTGACGCAAAATCTATCGATTGATATTCGATCGAAATCAATTGCACAGCAAGCTGACACTGTTTCATTCCTTACACCAATATAATTATACATGCACATGGTATGACTATATGTATAATTGTCTATGGTACGGATCACTATTGTGAAATTATGAAAATTTCTTTCATGTTTAATTAACCGTAGAAGTACGCCACGAATCACACGAACCCAACAAAGAGTAAAAATATATCATATAAACTAAATGCACGCAACTATTTTAGGACACATTAATATTTAAAATATAAGGTTTGGTAAAAATACGCAAAACTGTAAAACTAGGTTAAAGTATTATTATTGATTTGCAAAAGAAGGCTGATAATAAAGGAATGGATCCACCCTTCACAACAAAAGTGAAAATCATAATGAAAAAATTAAGCTCAGCAGGTGATACGACGCATTTGGCGGAACGACCGATTGCACTTCCCGGTATAGAAAGGCCCACTGATTAGATTTGTGCATTTCCTCCCGTTATTGAGAGAAGCAAAATTGTTTATATACAGTTATTACACAACAAAACAACGGCATATTGACACAAATTTGAAAATGCATCGAATTCTACCTTAATTGTCAGTTATCTACCGGATACGGTACACACATTCCCAACAGTGGTTTCCTATACATGTTACTGAACATTTTCCACACAAAGCAAATCCTAATACTGTTCTAATAACAGAAAGCAAAAGACAGTTTCGAAAATTACAGAAAAAGTCGCAGGCATTAGCTGATAATTATCAGATATCGAATCAAGATTAAATTCGTTGTAATTGGTTGCATTCAGGAGCGCCATTACTACGCAACTAAAAAATGATGGTGAAGGATCGAATAATAAAACCAATAAACACAATTGAAACCACCTTAAAATCAGACTCTGTCAGGCTGGTTGTTAGAAATTTTTTCTAGCTTAATGGGTGACCAAGCTTTTCATAAAATTTTGGCGCAACGAAGCTCCCTTTTTAACGGTCTACTTTGGAGTATTGTGCCATTTTCGTAACCGTTAATTTGACTTAGCAGACAAATAAACGACTAGCTAAATGTGATGGATAACAGATAATTTGAAAACTGTGCAAGAAATAAACTTTAAAATATAAATCATGTGCACGCAAACCTAATAATCGATGCTAGTGTGACAAATCTTCACTATGTTTCTGTTACTAGGTATATGCATGTACAGCGAATTACTGGTACATTGCTAGATTTGTGTTTACGAGGGTCCCGCTGAGGGAATATGTAGTGTTAGGCCCGTGTCTTCCATCTTCCGTAAGGAGCAAGCCGTAATCCATAATCCGTAAGCCATAAGGCGTCTTCTGTCTTCCGTAAGACGCATGTCGTAACCTGCGATATGAGCCTTGCGCTGTGTAACTAGCAAGGCGTTTTGCCATAATCCGTTTTTTGGCGGGAGGCGCGAAACTACTATATTTTAATATAGTAGATACTATAGTCTAATAGTTAATACAATTTTACTCATTACGGAATAACAGATTGTTAGTCGCATACATTGTATAATATGAGTGACTGGTCTACAGCCTCTTGCATGTAGTAAACATTTTTATGTGCATTGTAGTAATACAGAAGTTCTAAATAAGTGTTGTGGGTTAAAAATGCCTTTTAATGTTTATGCAACATCGGTGTTACGAACGGTTATGATATAAATGAATTTTATATAGAAAAGGGCTTAATTAAACAATTTTTATATTACCAACAAGCAAAAAACGTCTTATGGCAAATGAAATTAATGGCCAAACTCATTTCGCCATAAGGCACCTTACGAAGAGCTCAAAACGACTTGTAAGGAACGTACCGCGGATTATGGCTGATGGCTTCGGTAGGCGAAAGACGGCAAATGGATTATCTGTGTGACAGGGACCATTGGCTAGCATATGTTCATTTTTCAAGAGGCGGGATTTTCTCCTCAGGGCTTACGTCTCATGGATTACGTCTAACTCAGTCTGACACGGGTCTTACAGTTTATACAGGTATAAGTATGTTCTCTGTTATGCAGACACTGTCAAGTAGTAGTGGGAGAAGAATTATCATCGGCATTGCTTATATAAAATGTGTAACATAGCCATTAAACCCCATTGTTTTTACTGGCATAACACAATCCAGCAGCAGAGTGAATCAGACTGACCGGAAAACAATAGCCTTCGCCAAAGTCACCCAGGTAACCCAGGAATATTCCCAGAATCTCCTCGCGTGCATAATTCCATGCTATCAAATTGTTTTCAAAAACCTACCTATTCATATTTTACTGTTTGTAAGAAACGACTCTCTTCTCGTCTGTATGCTGAAAACTATTTTTGTGTTAATTAAAGAAATAGTTCAAAACTCCAAAATATTTCAACATCAGAAAAATTTCCACTAAGTTTTCATATTTTTTAGAATTTAGTATTTAAGCCGTACATATATTAAAGTTTACGTAGTTTTCATATTTTTTACTATTTAGTATATAAGTGGTACATGCGTCATAATTTGCGTAGTTTTCATATTTTTTACTATTTAGTATATAAGCCGTACATATGTTATAATTCGCGTAATCTTACTTGTGCTATTCTTGCCTGGAATCTCGTTCCATCATCTAACTACTATTCACGCGGATGAGTCTCACCAATGTTACAAGAATGGAATCTTTTGTGACAGAAAAGGAAATTACTTCGATTCCCAGTTATCTCTATAAACTTATCCATTTGCATCTGAAAGGGCTACGATGTGGTTTATCTTTAATTCGCATACACTTGATGGCTGAATGAGCTCAATCTGGGAAATAAGGTCAATCCAGTGGCAGTTTATTTACAAGTGTGTAGCCTGTTAGACACCATTATATAATCTGAATCTGTAGGTCCATAAAACTACTGGTTATTATGAAGCAAGAGCTTCAAGTTGGAACTGTAGTTTCAGACGTAACAGGGGCAAATACAGGTGCCACAGTTAACCGTCATTTGGTTAGACTAATAAGTGATTCCAAAAGAGCTGAAAAATATTTGAATATCGTGGAAAGCAACGGTTAAAACTATACTTGGATGATCAATTTCCCGTGACGCCTGACTCTGGAAAAGAACTCTGGCGTGTTTTAACAAATTTAAAAAATACTTAGATAAATTAAAAGCAATGCTCACACTGGACAACTTATAGACGGGTTAAAGTTATAAGTTACAATAACCCATATTACGTCATTTACATTAACATTTTACATTAACGCGTAACTGTTGATTACAGTAACTGTCGATTACATTAACCATTTTGTACAAATAGGCAACACTAACTTTGGAAAGTATTTTAAATTTGGATTAACTACTTGAAACGGTTCACTACTTTAACAACAGATGCGCGGTTTCACTGTTCAAATACGATTGTGCAGTGTGGTTTAACACACACCCATTTTTAATTGTTAATCAATTTATGACTTTAGAGAATACAAGTGACTTAAAGAGCAGTTAACGTCTGCGTTAAGCAACTTTCACACGAATAAATAAAATATGTAGTACCAAGGAGAGATGACGGTGAACATTTTTACGAAAACCAGTCCATTAACCAATTTGCTTCAACCATTTGTTTCGTGCACAGTTACGTGCTCTAAGAAATCATACTTGTTCACTGTTTAATCATTGTGTTAATGATTACTGTGACAGTTGAGTTACCTACGCAATTTTTGAAACTTCTGGAACTATCTAGCTGGTGCATAATGAATGCGAACTATTCATTTTCTACATTAGTGGCTAATAATTTGGCTACGAAAAACACACGTATCGCTAAATCCGCCGAGGACATCACAAAATACTGTTTTTTCCCATGGCAGAACGGCATCATCTAAATTATGCATTGAAGCCACACGCTATAATTACATTATCCGGCAATTCAGCCGCAACTCTTAGTAAGATTATCATTTTACTGAAACACGAGAATCCGATCGCGTGAATTAAAGGCCATAAACGTTTAATTAGTTGCACTTTTAATTTGACGACTATACGATGTCCATTGACTTCAAAAATGTAGAAAAACAGTTAGACCAGCCGCCTTATGCCTGCGTTGTTCGAGTAAAAATTGAACCTAGTATTCATGCTTATAATTTATTTGGTTATCGCCAGGCTCGGTGTTAGTAAGAAAGCCTAAAAGATATGATCTATAGCGGAATTAAACTGGGAACATTTAAATAGGTAACCTGTTATCTTAACGAGTAATGAAAATGAAGCTGGAACCGATAAACTCAAATTGGCTGCACATTTGAATGAACTCTTGTGGTTTATAAGCTCGCGCATGCGTTGTATTCGGGCGCAAAATGAAGCCAGTGTGACCAGATGCTTGCAATATGTAACAATAACTGTTATACAAGGCTCTTAGAGTTCTTAGTGCGGTAAGCTAAATATTGATGTGTTTTCATCAGTAAATCATATGAGTATATAATAATCACTGTTTTTTGTGCATTTTGAAAGTCCACGATATGTTAGACCGGAAAACCGACTCGTCTCATTTAATATGCTTTGCAATTGGAAACTACACGCGAATTTTTCAACATGAAGGTGAGAAGATTTTCATTTATTTATACGTGTAGTATAAAAGTAGAAATTGATCAGTAGCAGGTATCACAATGGCAACATTACGGAGGCGGCAGATGATGTTTTTCATAACCAGTGTTGTTGTGACATATACGTACAAACTATGCAGGTAAAAGTAACTCATTAACTGCTAAAAATAGGTTATGCTGGTTACGTAACCAGATAGAACGCAACGCAAGAGAGGTGATGAAGAAGACGTGGTATGGCGGAGTAGGCATGATAAAGACAAAGACAAGATTTATTTACCGTCACTAGTTTAACAGACAACATAATCAGTTTGCACTAACATTAACAGTTTGCATTATTTAGCGATTTCAGGAAAGGAAAAAACACACACAAAAAAGAATAACATGTAGGGTATATGCCCTGGTGCTGGCAGCCGCTAGTATCCAACTCAAGACTGCGTGGTTGCAAGTCCAAAATCTAAACCACTCGGCCACCCAATCCAGAACAAACGCTACAGCACAACGAAATAGATCGTGCCTGATAGAGCACATTGAAAACAGATCAGAATAAAAAAAACTACATTAATGAATTGAATGAACGAACTTAAAATAACGAACATAATGAACTGAACGGAACTAAATGAAATATCAAGATAGAGCAGGAATGAAAAAATACAGAAAAATAAAAACAAAAGTCAATTTGAAGAATAAATGCGCCTGAAGTGGTAAGAATAATAATAGTGGGAATACAGAATAATGCGATGGACAAGAAGATGGAATAACATAAACAGACTGCATGTTCAGAAGGATCTATCAAATATTAGTAGATTAATTACATGGAAAATTTACCATACATATCCGAAAACTACTGTAAAAAAACTGAAGCTTGCACTGATTTTAACCACAGACGACAGATTTGATTATACACGTCTACACTGCTTGAGTTTCGCTTCTCGTTACATAACATTCAATCAATCATTCGCCTTTATCTGTAGTTTCTTGACTGTTTGCATTGCAAATGCGCTCTTTACCATGCACAAAGCGCGTGTTAAAAATATGGCAACCTATGACAGACTTCTGTTGCACGGATGGTTGCTTAGCTAAAATTAGGAGGATGTTCGTGATTACTTGCATAGCTGCTCGTTAATTGGCATAACTTCGTCAATTTCAATTAAATTCGCTTAAAGGACAAGAAAAGAGGTGCCTAAAGTAGGTTTCAGAAAAATCGCCTTAAAAAATTATATTACTTTATAGCAATTTCATGCATATATCGTACTCGCATTGAAGGGGATTTTTGTTTGTCTTCATTTTAAATCTCTCGCAATGCTGTCCCGAAGTTGCCATTACATGACGTCACTACGCAAACGTAAATCTAAGGAAGAAAAGGCAATGCTAAACTATGTCTCAAAAAACTTTCCACGCAAAGTTATATTACCTAGCATTTCGCTTACCTGCTTGAAAGACTTATGTAACTAGAAAAGAAAATTATTAATTATTTAAAATGTTTTCACCAATTGGTAAAATGTCACTGACTCACCCTCCAGGGTGCACCACTCCAGGGGTCACTAACCAAAAAACGTATTTTTAATCTTATTGGCAAGATACAGTAATTTAAAATTTTATTTTGCTAGTGACGTACGTATGCTGTGATTATTTTTTCAAACTTTATGCGATGTTATCTAAACTTGTTTCAAATGTCTTATCGTCAATATGGCTGCGTCGAACCATAATTGCGGGAGTTTAAATTTAACAGGCATTAACCAGCATGACTGCCGATTGAAGTCCTGTATGTAAAAAGGCAGTATATAACTGATATAAAATTTCAAGACAAATTTTTTAAGCTTTATGTTTATGAAGGGTTTTCTTGTGCTTTAAGAAGTAGTCTTTGTACTCTTATAGTGGCTGTAATACATATATTTGAGGTCCCTAACCCATGAAACGTGCGTTGTTTATTTGGTATTAATTAGTTAGTGTATTTTGTTTTGTTGGCGGCCATCTTGAAATCGAAGTAACAAATCGCCTGAGTTTTCCATCAAAACACTGAAAGTGTATCTAGTGATCCTGGCGCCCGGTATCAAACTTTTGTGACATGCCGTATAGTCAACATTTGATGATCTAAAGGATCACATAAATAATGGAGTGAAGCGGTACGCGGACATTCCTCCTAGTTCTTGGGCTATTCCACTTTTCCATTTACTTCGCTTAATTAACTAAAATGCACTTTATGAATATTTAACTTTAATCCATCTTTTAGAGGCGGAGCTTTATTGTTATGAAATGCAGAACGAATAGCGGTTAAATGTTTTTGCACTGAATGACTTGTAAATTTTTGTAATGTTGGAACTTATCTTCCTTCCGTTTAATTAGGGATCCATAGTTGACTAAATTACTCGAGTGATACAATAATGTCGAGAATCCGAAAAATGACTTATTTGTAGACTACGAAATTACATGGACAATTGGAAAGGTCAGTTCATATTAAAATTCTCAGTGGAAATCAAACCCGGAAAAAGAACACCAATACAGAAGAATGAATTCGTTCTGGCTGACGAAACAGACTTCATTTAATTTTCTGTCTGTCGATGATAACTAAGGCGAGAGCGTGAGCCACATGACACGATACGATAACGGCAATGGTTCACCTAGTTACTGTCAATATAGACGAAAATATTATTTTTAAGCTACATATATACATACGTGTCCGGGAAACAGTTTGACAACAAAGAAACAAACGGTTTGAGAACACACATTCAAATTTGAAATTCTAATGAGCAGCAATGAAATACTGTTGTCAAAGTGGACGCGACTCTGTTTTCATTTTCTGAAAGCTCTAAAAAAGACTAGTCAGGTAAAAGAAAACCATTCAAGCAGTTTATTATATAGCAAAGTTAACGTCAGCTAAATCATCAGACAGGCAAATTCAGACAGTTCTTACTTCTTACTGCTTAGCTTTCCTTGCCAAATATTTGTTCTAGCAAATTTCAGGAACTTCGGATGGAAAAGGGGATTACGGCGAATGCTTTTCCAGTATTACCAGGCCAAGTTTAGGAACGGCAAATTTAGGTGAAAGTCTTATCAAAGTTTCAAAACCGCGTTGACCTATATACCAGAAACGGTGCAGGCGCACTCACTTCTGAAGAAGGATGTATGAACAAGCATGGTCCTATGCCTCTAACGGAATAGGGATAGGTGGTTACGGCTCCATATTCGCAATCGGGCACAAGACGAGGACAGGTTGTTGGCCCGTCGCCCGGCCACATTTCTTCCCCCAGTACATGGCTAGTATATATAACAGAATTTCCCAGAAAAGGATTCTCCAAAAAATGAAGAAGCAATGTATACATACATATATATCTGACTGCAAGTCCAGTAAATTCCAATCAACGCCATGGTATTTGGCTATTACTACCCGGCAGGCTTAGCTTTCTTTTCGCAGTAGTTCGTTTAGATTTAGATTTAGATTTAGATTTACCACTGTTACAGTCATGTAAATCTTAATGCGCATATGTAATCCAAATGCTGTCCACGAAAAACCGAAGTAAAGATTCGCAAAGTAGTTGAATTACTGCCGCGAGAACCATTGATCTTTTTTCTAAACAATCCTGGACTATTCTTCCAACGTCTCAGTAAATTTATGCGACAAAACGTAAAAGATCTAGAAAAGCTGTGGCGTTGTGAAATGACGAAATCTGATTCGGTTAAGTAGCAGTTGAGCAGCACATTTATTGATTAAAATAAACACTAATCAGCAAAAACGTGAATGGTGACTTCTTCAATATTTGCTGAAGTAGCTGACCGCGAGGTAAAACATGCTTCCTGCAGAGTGGTCAGGCGTGTGTACCGAAAGGAAGCGTTGCCGAGGCTGGTCAGTGAATGGATGAATCATTCACTGATTTTCAATACTCACAACGGACGGCTTCATTCGCCATACTGATTCTGGTTGTTCACCTCTCTGAGGAATGATACACATCCGAACATGGCTAAGATGCACCTGGCAGTTCAGTGGCTCATCTTAGAGGCATAGTTTTAATAGTGAGGCAGGCATCAGTTTTGGTACAAATGCTAACACTGAGAAAGCCCGCCACTGAATGTTGCATGAGCTGAACTGAACAATAACAAGAAGAGACGATCAATAAATTGTTTGTCATTTTTTACAACGATTAAGGCTGATTGAGGGCATCCTAATCTGTGCAATCAACTTCAGGTCAGACAGTTTAAAAGTTTGCGTAAGATGAATTACTAATAAAACGCTTTTATCTTAAAACACTGTGTAACTTGCTTTATTCGATTGAAGTTCGAAGAAATGATAAGAGATCGGACTGAAAAACGCGTGACCCAACAAACCAAAGAGAAACAAGTATCTTATTCCCTGTTTAGAAAATCTTGTAATTTGGGCACGGAATTTCCCAGTTATTCGATGCTCTTATTTACACGCTAATGACATACAAGAGCATTGATTACAACCGCTATTACGACCCCTCTCATTATTCCACAACGAGATTTTCTGGATGACAAACTGGGAGAGAAGACGCACGCTAGAAAAGGACTTTGTACGAGCTTTAGGCAAGCTCGCCAGCATCAGGAATCGGGAAACGAGAAGCGAAAACCTCCTAATGTCGGATTAAACGACAGTTTCGTTTGAAAAGCTTGCGTTTAGAAAACAATCACTATACATAATACCCATTGGTCGATGGATTTGTGTATAAAATATATATGCAAGTTGAAATACATTGAAAAGTAAAGACACGATGAGCTCAAGATCGAATTTGTTACGGTACTAATAGCAAAGTCAGTATTAAAATAGCACTTTATCATATTTGCTTTTCCGCGAATTCTTCATGAACTGCGCTATTACCGATATTGTAGTGAACATGAACAACACGCGAATAATGTTACCTAATTATAGTTAACGCTACATGTTGCCTTTTGTGTAATGAGCTTCTATAATAGCACCTAGGCTAGCACGGATAATTTTTATGTTTTCCGCTGCACGGAATCGGAATAGGGAGTCAAGTGGAAAGTAGGAGATTCTGTGTTATTCCATATAATTACAGCAACTAGAGTATATGATCAATTAGTCCCAAGAAAAATGAAACCAATTACCCAGAGCAAAAACGATTACCGGCCTACAGAAAAGCCAGCAGCCACGAGATCATTTTTGCAGTAATTAGTTAATGCTGCAATATGATGCCAACGCGTACAACTATGTAGAAATGCGCTGAGTTTTCACTAAACCTTGCAACACGAGTGATGGCCAAATAGAACTAATGCTATACTTCTGTTCAGCCTCAAACTCTTAAAAAACATACCCATTCGTGGCGAATTTTAATTTCAACCCTTTAAAATCGTAAACATTCCATACGAGTTGTTAGCAGCTTCTATACAATTGTTCGCAGCGCAGAACTAGTTTTAAAGTTAAAGGAAATGCCAAGCCTTTTGGGAAGTAAGGGTTATTTCAATATTTGCGAGAATGTCAGAAGAATTTAGTCTTAAAAGTGTGATAAGCGCTGCCATTTTGAGTGCCCATTGTTTCATCAATGACGACGTTCATCGGGTGCAAAAAGTAACGCACTGTCAATTTCCGTCAAAAGTGTGATAAGTTTTTACACAAAAATCATATAGCTAATTTTACGATATTTATGCATGAACATTAGGTAAGCTACAGAAGATTGAATTAGTTTAAGCTTCGCGCACTTACAAAAAGTAACGATGGCCACTACCATTACGCTTGAAAATTTCCATACAGCGGTAGTAAAAATTAACTATGCGTTATGCTTCATACACAATTTTTTGCGAATCTGTTTGTTACATTTTTCTAAATTTAGGTGACAGCACTAAAATAAACCCAAGATAACACAAAACTGATAACCAAATTTGAATTATCAAGTGTATGTACACCCGAAACTTGTTAACTAAATGAGAGATTTTTAACTTTCCTTGAGCTCAGTAAACTGCATGAGGGTATTGTAGTGGGACGAGCAACACAACTGGAACAAGATTAGGTCTAGGACCTTCCTCTTCAAAATACAATAAAATTATTGCCTTACCAAAACAGCAAAATCAGAACACCGATATATCAAAATCAACAAGTTTCTTAGAAATTGAACGTCTATAGAATTCATTTAGAAGTCATAGAAGTAATTCAGAATTTAACCAGATTTCAAAGTTTGCAAAACGCTCTAATGTGCAACACAATTCTGTTGTACTTAGAAGGATAGCACAGTTACACGGCTAATTACTCCAACAGGCATCAACTTATGAAAACGAACAAAATGTATAAATCTTAATGTACATAATGACTGAACGTGAGAAGACAATGTACAATATTCTGGGAACGAAAAATTTCACAAGGTCACTCTAGCACACTGGTTTTACGCAAACTTGAAGGAAAATATTTGATAAACTTCCTTTGTATAAACAAATGAAGCCCGATTCTGTAAATTGATGTTGACATAATCCAGGAATCAGTTTGACTAATGACGATATGTCAACTTCTTTAACCAATTATAGTAATATGGGGGGGGGGATGTACAACAGATGGTTGGGTTGTAGTGAGATAACGAGTGGCGTGACTTGGAACAATTCTTTTTGCAATTATGCTTTGGTTTGCTGCTAAAGAAAAGTCAAACAATGAGACTAAACAAACTTCAACATTATTTCATTTTCTTGGCAAACCTTTACTTCTTTGATCTTAAGGGTCTAAACAGCTGAATAGCCAGTTAGTTACGCGACCCCAAATTACTCTGTTAATTAAAAACTGTGTATGCACAAGCAACGATGTGATATTACGGAAAGATTTATTAATCACTTAATTACAGCTACATTTGTTATTACGACACATGTTGGATGAAAGTGGCAACTATTAATTAAAAAACCACAAGCCTCTATACCCCTATAACCCAATTTTATTGCTTGGTATTATGTAGTTTGAGCAATTTAAAAAAAGTGTTCATATGTTTCAAGAAAGGCACTACAAGAACAGTAAGGTGATACTAGAGAACCATCATTATTTTTACAATTTTTAAGTGACAGGTCATAATTTAGCTGACTAAATCCTAACCCCCCCCCCCGCTCACATGCGCATAGGATTTAGTCAACTAAATTATGACCTGTCACTTAAAAATTGTAAAAATAATGATAGTTCTCTAGTATCACCTCACTGTTCTTGCAGTGCCTCTCTTGAAACATATGGACACTTTTTTAAATTGCTCAAACTACATAATACCAAGTAATAAAGTGTTTAACAACCTTAATGCTTTATATGACAACAATGACATTAGAAATTTGCTAGTTAGAAATATTTTAAATTTGTTACTACGCCGAGATGAAAATTTAAGTTAGGTAGGTAATTGTAAAATATTTGATTGTGTACAGTTGTTTATTACCGAATCGAGACGTTTTAAATGATGATTACTGGAATTGATTAATTTATTTGTACTTTATCCTATATAGCAAAGATGCATGTTTACTGTTTACTGATAAACCAGTTTAGTGCGCAGGCTAAATATTTAACTATTTATCATTTGTTTTTTGTATTTACCCACACCAAGTAACTATAATAACTTTGTAAATACTTTTATATCGATTTATGTATTACCACTAACAGTTGTAAAAATTACTACGCGGGGAGTGCCTGCGCATAAGTTGTAAAAACTTAATGGTACAAACCGCGTAATAAAATTATGTTTAAATTAATTAAATTAACCAATGGACGTTAAAAAATGAATCCTAATAATGAATCTTCAAAGAAGACAGGATGATTTTTCATATATTACTTCATTTTCAAGTCCAATAAAAAGTATACATTTTAACACAATTAATACTGCAAAATCGTTTCTGATAATTAAATAATGGATTAAAATCTTAATTAACGGCGGGCGAACCCAAATATTGATGACATCACAAACTTACGTAATTTCCAACGGCAAAAATATTCCATTAGCGTTGTCAAATATGCATAATAAAGTGTTTATTACCATAATTATCCACAATTAATATAGGTAACCTTTTAGTACAAGATTCTATATCTATGACTATATGTTACAAGCGTGTTGCACGTGTTTGTGAAAGTGAAAATTGAAGTACAATGCTACTGTAAGATATTCAGTGTCTTGTACTAAAGTTAGGCAAGCTTTAAGACAAAAATTCAAATTTCAAATTTATCGCGGTACCCCACGCAGGAGTTGATGAATGTATGTAGTTTGTCGGAAACTAATACACCTGAAATGAAAGGTACAGCATCTGTTTTTTTGTGCAAAGCGTTTCCGCAATGCAGGTGCTAGTGCCCGTCTAACTAGAGAATGGCGAAATGCATGTGACAACGAAGAACTAGTGGCGCGAACGCAAAATTGTGTTTATGTGGTGATAATTCTTTCACGTAAGTTATTTTTGAAAAAATGGTATGTTTCCTTTCAATGTTTTAAATAGTAGATTGTTTTGACCTACAGTTTAAGATTGAGTCCGGCTTTGCTTTAAAGATGCCAAGAGCTTAAGCCAGGGTTCTATGGAGGTGTTTACCTTCGACTCTCATTTCGTAATCACTTTAGTTAATTTTTTTAATAGCGATTATCCAATTTTTAAGCGCGAAAAGTAGTCAAGGCACATGCGAATGCGGATTTTAACGTTAAGTTAAAATTTAATAATGTACGATTATGTGGTATTGATTGTAACGTATTGGGTAATGCCATTTTGGAAATGGGAAATGCTATCGTATCTTTGACAATTGTTTGTGTGGCTAAAAAGCGCCAGTACAAACTTCATCTACAGTATATTTTCATGTATCGGATAAAACAGTTTACTAAAAGGGGTCATTCATATGCTGCAACTATTGTATACTATACAGGATTTCTACTCTGAAAATAGCCAAATTAGGCAACGAATGAAGCTCACACAGAGCAATTATTTCACACAAAGGAAACCATTCTTTCCGACCAACCGATTCTCTCTCTATTATAGCTAAATTTCGTATTATTTCCCCCGGATCGAATTCGCGCGATAAAGGCTACAAATAACTATAACTACGATTACATGGGATTTGTGCGGTAGATAGAAATACCAACAGCTCTGTCATTAAGCTACAATCATTTCCGTCTCTTCGGGGGCACAGATCTATACACTGATCCGGACGTAAAGCGACAGGATACAAAAACGAATGAACACCGCATTAACGTCTTCACAGGCTGCACCATTCAGTATTCTAGAATCAGGAAATTAGTACGCACCCTTCCCGCATGGAAGCGCCCCAGTCGATCGTAACGACCGCTTTTCCGTTAGCGTTTGACGGAGACACTGCTAATGACTCGAGCTTCCCCTTCGTCTGTGAGGCTTCACTTGTGCTCATGCTGCTTAGATCTTTATAGGCTGCTCTTTCAAAGTTTCCAGAATACAGTTTTGCACGGTTCTGGACAGAATTTTGCAAAAAACAGCCAGAGTAATTTGCATATTGGTATTTTTATTATTGGCTTCTAGGATAATCATTATTTTGTACCAATCATTTCGTAAGATAGATTCATTATAAAGTATAAACGTACATGTTTTGGACCTATCACAGAGTATACTTAGTTTAGTTGTATACTTAGTATTCACAGTTTAGTTTAATTTGTAACAAAATAAAAAATACACAATAAACATTAACATACATTAAAAACACAACACATATTAAAATATGTACACGCGTAAATGTATAATACAACTGAGGGGTGGTTTGAGAGAGACACAAAGAGCACGCGCTTCTTACATGTGCCTGTTAAATACTAAGCGGGTAATTTAATCGTCGTTTAAAAAGGTTTACATTTTGAGCTTTTACCAATGATGGTAAAACTTTTACCAGAGCGAAAACGAAAACTGAAGTACAGTGCTACTGTAAGATATTCGGTGTTTTCTACTAAAATTAGGCAAGTAATAATACAAATTTCAAATTTACCGCTGTGCTCACGCATGAGCTGTCATATGTGTGTAGTTTGTCAGAAACTAATAAACCTGAAATGAAAGGTACAGCACCTATTTTGTGTGCAAAGCGTTTCCGAATTGCAGGCGCTAGTGCCCGTCTAACTAGGGAATGGCGAAATGCATGTAACAGCAAAGACCTGGTGGCGCGAACGTGAAATTGCTTTGTGTGGTAATAATTCTTTCAAGCAAGTCGTTTTTGAGAAAATAGTATGTTTCCTTTTAATATTTTAAAGAGTAGATTGTTATGACATGCAGTTTAAGATTGAGTCGGTTTCGCTTTATCAATTTCTGATAACAACTACAAGGCTCTGCAAACTTTTGGGACACACTGTGTTTACGCTAACAAAGTAGTAACTTACGTTAAAACAAAGTAGTGATTGAGAGCTTCTTTTCTCCGAAGCTATTCATTTAACCATCCCAATTTCTTCGAAGCGCAAACAAGTAAGTCAAAATTATAGCCTATTCGGCAAATTGGGGAAACCTTTCATTTGTAACACAGCGTGTAAAATGTTCAGGTAGTGCAAACAGTGAAATTCAATCGAGGATTATCCATTATTCAACGGCAAAAATTCAGTCAACAGCTACAGTTGCCGATTATTCAATTCATAAGAGCTGTATCTTTTATTGCTCGAGACAAACCATCTAGCATTATCTGTAAAACCAAGCCACTCTCTAAAATCAGGCTGGAGAGCACCATAACAGATCAGCTTTAGTCTTGTTTTCCTTCACAGTTCCTTCACAGACTTTTCCGGAAAACCAAACTTTCATGTATACGCTATGAAAGGTCTTAACCTGCATGCATAACTGCACAGGCCTACATATTATATGATGTAGGTTTACTGTTAAATGTATTCTATAGGCACCATAACTACTGTTATCTACCTCTAAGTCTAAACAACGTTGAAAAGGGATAAAAAGACGAAAGCGGCAGAAAAAGAATCGTGATACCACGATTTTTGTGTTTCTAGTGTGTTATTAATAGTATTTTTCAAAAGAAAACAATACTTATATGGCCACAGAACCGAATAAATGGGAAACAGATGAAACACAGCAAGATAAAAGGGCCTAGATGGCACTGGTCTACAACTAAGGTGAAAAAAGTATTTGATTTACCAAATGTTTGTGATACAGACAGACAGACTACACAGAAACTCTGTGAATTCAGACACATATACTTTAAATAACGCATAAAGCATTCCATTAATAGAAATTTGATAAATGAAGGCACCGCATAATGCATTGCATTGCATGCTTCCCCATAATATAGGCGCGGCACGCAAGCCACAATGCGAAGCCAAATATTTACCCAAATGTTGCAAACATGCGGTAAAAACAGTAGCGTGGTCACTGTCAGTAAAGTTTGTAAATGCAGTCAACTTCCACCAAGGCTTCACCATTAGTGTGGATAATCCTGGTGCTACAGACTAACAGAGGCACACAACGCACACACTAAGGAATGTTTACAACATGACTTACATGAAACCAGTGTAAAACATATTTACAAGTCCAGGGTTAGTGAAATTAAACAAATACGTATGTTATTAATGATATGCTGGTCAATATAAACACTTTTTGGATTATATTAGACTAATCTATTTATTTATATTTTTTGTTACACAATGCAGTTGATTACAAAACCAATAGTAAATGAGTACAAAATTTAATACAATTTTATATCAAAAAACAATGGTATGGCAACTAATAGCAGAAAAAATATGATACCGCTGCTAATGATAAGAGAAAGGGGTAATAATTATTAAGAGAAACATAATATAACCGACGAGCAACAGTGATGGAAATGATTCACCTTTGCATGACTCGATGATCCGGTTTCCAACACACAATCGTTTATGCTTTATCACGCAACACAATGTTATAAATATGCAATAGAGTTATCGTTAGCAAATCTTGTATCATATAAAAAGTGTTTTCCTGGTACAGACGTATTTATTGTTTATCCAACAGTCGGGCATAAACGCTGGTTTTAGATAATCTTACAAAAAAACCCACTCACTTATACGTTTGCAAATTTATACACGTCATTCCACACGACTAGTGAAAATCTTGCGAAACTTTACATGATTACTCAGAAATGTGACAATAAAATGATTCTCATTTTAATCTTAGTGTAAAATTTACCAGACGAAAAACAAACAATTTTTTACATTTAATATTTATCTGTTTATTCTTAGTTTGTGTATATTGTTCTATTGTTTGTATACCTTTTACTAGTGTTTATATAACTAGGTCTCCCACTGTTTTCTATGCGAAATACGAACAAGAAAGCAAAAAAATTAAAATCTGACGGCAGAAACTGAAATCAGCAAAACCAGACATGCCATTTTGTCTACTTTATTCGTTTGACGCAGTGGGTAAATACTTCTATTGTATCTGCAGGAGTAAATTCTCAGTTTACAAAGTGACGATTAGGATGAACGTAGCGATTTCTTGTTCTTTCAAATGAATTGAGGAATGTGGCTTCCAGTGAAGAAACCTCAGTAGGAGCAGCTGCTTGTAGCTAGCTGGTCACTAGGAATGTCATGTGAGATTGCTCTTGGTAATTGCTTGAAAGCACATTGGTGAAAATTACAGCCGTTCTCATTCAATTAACTTTCTGTGATCCCAGTGGTGAACTTCACTTGCGCTTTCTGAAATTTCTACAGAAACACTGTAGAAACAATTTCTACTGTTTGTAGAACAATAATGCAATTCTCAAATTTTATGATTTTACAAGATTTAGGATTAAAAATTTATGAAGGAATCTTAACACTGCGTGAGGTAACATTGTGCTGTAAAGTTACAGCTGCAATGACTATAATTTGTTATACAATTCAAACTAGTACGCACATGGACGATGTTCATTCTAATTTATATTGAAGGAATAAGATAACTTAAGTTGAAATTGTCTAATTTTCAAAAATGTGTATTTATTTTCTGATTTCATGTTTGGAGTACAGTAGTTTACAAGATCAATGGTACCAAAACCAGATGACAATTATATTGGTTAGCAGTGTTTAAAGACTATACAATGGCCCTTGTTTGAAGTATTTCACCCCTACTTTGAATTCGTCTACGAAAGTAATTTTTGTTAAAAATCCAGCTTGAAACACAGAACGTACTGATACTTACATTTTCACTATATGCGATTCACATAATCAGTACTTTTAAAAATGAGACAAATAAGAAATCGTTCCATCAATCACTAATCAAAGCATAAAGGAAGGCTTTCTTGACAAGAATAACCAGACCGACTGTTGTTGTACGATTATGGTAATGCACTAGGTGAAACAGCTCCATTAATTTTATATGTGTCAATAGTAGACGAGGCACATGGGAATAGGTAAAGTGACGTTCCCTGTATTCCTCAATTGCATTAAGCCTCACTGTGGTAACTGCATTTATCAGAGAATTACTGCATTAAATCTTACAGACTTGCTGTGGCTCAGCAGAGAGGAAGTGAAATACGCTTCATTTGTGTAACGGATAAATGGAGACTAGAAACTATAATTACGTCGCAAATCAAATGCAACGCTGTGTTAAAAGTGAATAACACTAGAACAGTGTATTTCACGAATTTCATTCTATACTGCTATCATTCACTCAGTGTTAGTTAGTGTTTTGCCTTTGCTGAAAATCTGTATACTATAAAGTTTTTACTGTCCAATAACAACAAATTTCAAAGTACTCAATTTTAATATTTTGTACTTTTATCAATAAAAAGTATCTGCATCTGTGTCTGTATATGTATCAGTATCTGCAATAGATTAAGCAAACAGAATATTAATGCTATTGCTGTTTATGAATTAACTACTAAAAAATATACTTGATTATTTATATTTGCAAAAGGTATAGTATGTTTCACACTTATATGAGTAAACATGTATATAATGTGTATTTGTTTTACCACCGAGACATAAAGTTTCCCTTTGTGATCTACGTGTCCAAATACTTGTATAGACCTTTCTCCAGTTTTGTTTTATGGTTGCTGTAACTAGGGATGTCGATGATAACGATACGTATCGATAATTATCGGTTATCATATCGATACGAAAAATTTGTTTTTATCGTTATTGTGTCGATATTACTCCAGGAATATTGTTATCATATCGAATTTGTTACGCATCGTTTCTTATTGTTTAGCTTTATAATCGCTTCACTTTTCTTTTCTATTTATTTACAGTAATTATGCAAATAAGTGTAATTACGCATATTAAATAAAATGAATTATTTAAAAATTATAAGCTTGTCAGACCCTGAATCATTTTCTTGTATTTTCGTTTGGCAAAAACAGTTCGTCTGGTATCATACAGACAAAGTGTAGGCACCCCTTTATACACTTTGAGACTGACGTACGGTTGTGTACCATATTTTTAGTGTCATTTTCCCGATCATGTGCAGCTCGCATAGATAAATACTTTTATTGCAGCGATATGCTTATCTAACGCAGCTTACTCATTTATTAAACATTATGACAGACAAGCTTCTGTTTCGCAACTAGCAACCATTTAAGTATACAGCGCTCAAAACACTGAAGCACTTGACAGTTTTATTATTAAGGATACTTTTTCTGTTGCATAAATTGTCTAACTTCAGTACAGTTTTTATCGCTTCGAAATACTTTACTGTATAATATCGCATCATATCGTCTAAAAATAGTTTATAGTTATCGTATCTTTGGAAAAAAGTATTGTAACATCTCGCCAAATTTGTATTGTTTAACATCAGTAGTTGTTACCATGCTAGTTAGTAGATGCTGTTGTATTCTTGAGACGCACATTGTTTTGTTAGAAATAAAATATATACAATCAGAACTCAACAACAATTTTAACAAAAAGACTTAGTATTGTCTCAATTGCTTTATTTACGCATTTCATTTTTTAGTCATTTAACTTGACTTCTAAATCAAAACAGCTGCTCACAAGGGAAAGAAACAGCAAATAACCCATTCAAACTTGACACTACTCTATACTGTTTTACAATACTTTACAGTCTTAAAATTCAAGTATTTTCTTTGTTACAGATGCTGTTAAAAACAGAATGTTCCACTTCAAGTAAAATAATTTCGAGATAAAACTTATGTTAAGAAACTGAATAACATGTGTGACGAACAAACAAGTGGAGTTGGAGGGAACTGCACTGAAACAGGCGCTCCAACGATATTGACTGCCGTCTCTCCTCCTCCATCAGTAGGCGGTGAGGAAAAAGAAGAGGAAAAAGAGTCTCATCTTATGGAAACGTTGGTTATTGTCGTGCCTATAGTATTTGTGCTTTCACTGTACCTAATTGGACTGATTTTGCTCAAGCATCGACGGTGGCGCCGCCGTCAGAGGAGGGCAGCTATGGGAGACACAACAAGGAATGAAATAAGCCGTAAATGAGCTTTATGATATTTTTGCATGACTGAAATACATTTTTGTGTTCAATAATGTTTTGATCAACTAAGAGTTTTGCTGCCTGAATGTAGGAGTCCAACATACGGGCTTAATAATCTTATAGTAAAAATATCAATTTTTTAATTCAATGGTCCCTTGCTGGTCCAAAAGAAATTATTATTATTACACATATTTAAGAGGTAATAAAGGTTAGTGTTCAAGTTAGGGTACGTTAATAAATTTAAAGGATTAATGGGGCTAAAATAGCAATAGGAAGAGAAAGTAAAAATAGTAGCAAACAAAAAATATTTGTTATAATATATAGTTTTTTTTATGAGTGAGCAGTGTGGGGGACCACTGGGATAAGAGAATGTCAAGTTTGCAAAACAAAAAATGTCTGTTGAGGTAACGAGAGTTAAACGAATCCAGAAAACTTAAGCATATACAAATTAAAAAAAGTGAACACACAATAAGCTATACTATTTACTCAGAAGTACTGTAAGTTTAACAACTGGTTGATATTCACGATGCCTGTAAACAGTTCTGTTGCCAAAGCCGATTTCCGACATTCACAGACTTTTCTTCCCAGGACGATCATGCATTGGAAAGGACTGTCATTACAAACTATCAACTCCTCTTCACTTAACACTTTCCACAGACCTCTGATGTCTATTAACCTTAAGGCGTTAATACCTCTATCCTGCTCATGACAGTTAACACTTTCCGCATACGTCTGATGTCTTTTAACCTTAAGATGTTTTATACTTTTATCCCGCTCACGACATTACAGGGTACTAATGATCACATCATGACAGTACATGATATTATAAACTTATTCTCCTTGTTACCTTACCTTGAGTAGTACCTCAAGTAAAGTAAACTGAATATTCTGAGGTTTTGAATAACTGGTTAAAGTATATTCAAAATGCATATTTGAAATGTGCTAAACAAAAGCCAGTGTTCATTGTTAAACCGAATTTCTGCTGGTTTCAGTATTCTCCCGGGAAGCAGAAGTGACTGTCGAAGGTACAGAAGCACAACTCAAACAACAACTCCAAGATGAAGCATTGCTGCGAAAGAACAGCACAAACCATGTTAAAACAGAAGATGACCCAAACAGTATTACTGAAACTTATGAGCAACGACTAGAGGAGGTTGCACTGTCCTAGCACCAACAATATCTCCGGATGGACACAGTACAATGTTGACTCAGAAAGTGACTCTTATACAACAGTTTCTATTAGGCGTGGCAGTGGGAGCCTAATTTTGAAAAAGCACACTTCAATAACTAAGATACATTTGCTTGCAAAAGCCGATAACTGATACTGTGCAACGTTAAACCATTGCTTCAAGGGTAAGCATGTGATCTAATGGATTTTAAGTGGCACTCGGTGATTGCCATGATGCAACGAAGTGGAGTTAATACATAATTCATACAGAGACCAAGATACAGTTTTAATTCATTTTTCTAGTAATATGTCTCTCGAGTGTTAAAAACACAGAATTGCGCCGGCATCCACATGACAAATGGAGTAAAATGTTCCTTATCGCATAGTTTCCAAGTTGCTATATTTTTAATGAATCTACTAATTGATCTCTTAGACATTATTAAAAAATTAAAATGCACCCGTTAAAGTTTAAAAAGTATCTATCTACTGCAAACTCATAACTAAACACGTAAACATTTGTACTTCTACAGTATCACCTCACAATCTTGTGTTCTAGCAACTAGCATGGGGTGTACTAAGCAGAGGTACGTATTGATTAGAAACCTCATTGGCCACATCTGTGTCACTCAATGTTAATTAATGCAAAGCCCGGGAGCCTCAAAGGGCAGATGTCAACAAGCCCAGCACCACCAAACTTTATTGATTAGTTACTGGCATTTCTAAAAATCTCTTAAACTAAAAATGTGGCTTCGAAAAGGAGAAGATTTCAAGCTGGGAAAAATGAGACTAATGAAAAAGATGCAGTTTAAACAGTAAAGGAAGTGTTTAACAGGAGATATTTATGGCATTATTTGCATATGATCTAAAACTGAATGTAATTACATATAGACGTAAATGATGGTTTGTTCGGGGATCACATGTTGGAAAAAATTCTGCTTACAGCTTTAGATTTCCATGCGAAATGAGCGTTGTGTGATATAAGATGCCCAAATTAAGCCAGTGACAGATGCAGGTAGGAATGATGAATACTACCTTTACTGTTTAAACTGTATAGCTTTAATTAAATGCTTGATACCATGTCCCAACACACTAATAATATAATGCAAGACATCTTTTTTAAACAGAATAAAAAAGGTATTGTGAAAGCGAAAAAGATGAAATCTCTAAACTAAACAGGGCATATGTAGTAGGTATGCTATCACACATCCACAGTTTCACAGCAAAAAAAGCAAATTGGAATTTTTCTAAAGAAAAAGAGCAGGAGTGATTGACTCAAATGGGGTGAAATTGAAAGCTGTTATGAGTGCTAACACTATAGATAGAAAAATTCCTCCAAGAATTACTTTGTACACACAATAGATCAAAATGAAGCAGTTAAGGCCCTGAGTTCAGAAAGCAGTATGCGTGATAATTAAATACCACGCTTTAATTTAGTACCTGATGGAACATTTATGTAGTAAGACAGGAACAACATTATCCAGCTTTTCAAAACGTAAACAATGCATGGAATTGGTTAATCATTACTTACTACGTTTGGAATTCTGAGAGGCCATGGACAAATATGCTTTAATGCTGCATCATGGAATAAGCGTGGCTTACGGCAGATTGAGAAACCTTGCTGTGCAATTAATAGAAGGAAACATTGTCAAATACTAATAAATAAGCTGCACAGTAATGAATTATGAAAATACTTGCTTCTTTGCTAGTCGTTTCATTTCTCACTGCTAGTAATACTTATTAAATAAAAGTAATTCTACAAAAATTGGATTTAAGAAGTTTATAGCACGTGTCCTGGGAAGCTTAGCAAGCAAATTGGGCTTCTTTCTGGGCAAAATAGCAATTTCTCAATTTGCCCTGAGCACGGTCATTCATTGACAGCGTTAATGCATCTTCTGTCAGTGAACGAAAATCCCATATAACAAGTTAAGCGGATTCTTTCATTGATGTGTATTTTACGGACAAAAAATGCTAGGCAGAAACAACATGTTTAGATAGCAACTGCATGGAAGCACACTTACTGGTAAAAAACTTATCAAGATGCTATAATAATAATAATCCAGAATGCAGTCACTTGTAATGAAAGTGACGTGAATAATATTTAACTGCAATCCAACGTACTTACTCAGTTCAATTCAATTCAATCCAGCAATCAGTAAATGGAAAGCAAAATGCACAATGACACTAACTGAAATTTATTGACTCCAATTGATCCATTTATAACTTAGAGAAACAGGATGCGATAATGCCATCTTTACACTGCTTTTACAGTTTTAACAGCTTATACTGCTGTTTCAGACATAACTTTGTTAAGCCTTTCAGTAATCTCTCAATCAGCTGTAAAATACACTTCCTGTTTGTATTTGAGGGCTAGAAAATAGACTTATGAAGTAGTGTCGAGTTAGAATTCTATGACATATTGTACATATGATAATCTTATTCATATTATTATTCTTATACTATCTTGCAATAGTCACTTATTTATGTTGCAACCTGTATGTTGTTGGTATAAATCAACAAACTGAAAATAATGTACGTAAACAAATAATGGTTTGTAGATTGGCTCAGCCTGCTGACTAAAAACACAGTGCACCACTTTGACTTGAAGTCAGCCAACTGTCATTTCAGTCAGTGGAACAATGTCTAGACTTAGATATTTGTAATGTCTTAAACAGATGACAAAATCAATAGTACCGCAGATTTTTTTATCACTTCATCAAAATGTATTTAAAGATCTACACAGCTGCCTTTTATAATAGTTATTTTATTTTAAACGGTTTAATAGCTATAAAACTGCTGCAAAGAGTATAATGAATACCCTCTTCATCTAAGGTGCATGTGAGTTAATTGCCAGGCTAACCAACTGATCCAATGAGTTGTCTTTCTTTGTAAATGTTGTCTGTGTTATTAAAGTTTGAATACTTTACGTTAGCATAGGTTGTATATATGGTTCCATCCAAATGCTGCACTAAAACTGGATTAAAAGTGAAATCATTGTAATTTTGTCGGAAAAAAGAAAGGGCGCTGCCAAAAATTGTCCTCACAGTTAAAACAGCTGCAGTTATTGCAGGGTAACAAACTTTATGATACTTCAGTAAAGAGTAATGGTACACTAAGCTGTTGTGCAATCGCTTTTGCATTAAAGAAATTTCTAAATGTAAAGGCATTACGAAATGGTAAAGCATTAATCACTGTAAGTAATCTCACTCAAAGCACACAAAATGTTTGCATGTTGCAAAGTTATTAAAGAGTTTACGACTCATCTGCAAAAAACATGCGCCATCTCTGTAATTCCTATATCAATAAAAACTATAAAGACTATTCAGCTCTCTCCCAATATTGATTTTGCATTCCTCGTTCTGAATTTGTCTGAATGCCTATAGATACACAGATCTCACTAAATGTAGCAGTTAGTCTATTAGTCGTATAGTTATTTGCTTTTTGGAAAATCGACTTATACGTGGCTATTTTTAAAGAAAACAGTTTAAATATAAGTACTGTAATATAAAAGTATATATTCTGTGAATGAGATAAAAAATAATTGGTATTACATGTATATATGATTTTTTTATTTACAGATATAAAAAATCAGGGAAATTTTACTGACATATTACAAGACTGTTGCAAAATTTGGTAATTTCAAACTACCATTAGCAACTTTAGCTGTGACGATCGAGCAATCTCATATGCTCCATTGAAACAATTAGCATTTCAGGCAAATTAAAAGCTGTAAAAGATGAAATGGTTAAAAAAATGTGCAGCATCATAGAGTAACAATAGCATATTTGACTTTTTTGTCTATTTTGATAACTGAGTTTTTTATAATTTAACTGTTTTGTTTCTACTGTATTTACGTTATACAATTAAGACTCTTTTAACTTTGTTACTGCCACTGAGTTATTTTGACAAAAAATACAAGGCATGCTTGATAAGAAATTGTAATGATGATAAACTAAAAATGTGTAATTCTAAATAAATATTTATTATTGTGTAATTCTTGTCATGTAACAAATTATGGCAATTACGATGAATAAATCTTACTTAAATGAAGATATCGATTAATGCCTAATGATTATTTCCGTATTTTTAACAAAAATAGTACAGTAGGTGCCGCTTAATAGACTCACTTTGGGACTGAAGTGTTTTGACCCAATTAACCGACTGAACCTATTAACCGATGGGTATAGTATTACAGGTATAGAATTATGAGCCATCAGCTTAGTATGCACTGCAAAGGTTTTTAATGAATTTTAGAAATGAAGCCTTTGTACAATTGAAAATTAGAAAAAAATATTTTAAAATATTAATTTGTATAAGTGAATGAGCAATACTTTTTTAAATCACACAAGTCTACTTATTTGTAAAAATTACGAAAATTCCTTCAAGGTCGGCTGCTTCATTTTATCACGAAGAAGTTGGCCCACAAAGTTTTCAAAATGATGAAAACGCTGAAAATATGTTGTTGTATGATGCACAAATTCTCGTAAAATACTTAGTGCTTGGCGTGCTTAAACTGTTGGTGATGCCCGTGCTTCCCCACAGCTTCCTCTGTAGTTTTGCCTAAGCTCCCGCTTGCTATCGTGACTGTACCTGCATCCCTGGCATAACAGCAACATCTAGCTGATTAAACTTTCTAGCAAAGACAGCCAGAGCTTCAAAAGCAAACTGCTAAACAAGTGATTAAATGTTTAGCTTCCAGGAATTCTTGAGTAACGAGGTTAATTGCAGTGAACCAGCAACTCAAAGCAAATCATTAGGCTAGCATATTAGCCTATGCTAAACGTTCCTGCTTACAAACAAAACAGTGCTTAACATGATAGTTTCTACATATATTAGAGAACAAATAAGATGATATAAAAGTCATAAAAGCTTATTAGTCACACGAAAGTGTCTTATTGAAGCATGTATAGGAAAATATTGAGTCAATTATGCGGAGTTATTTGAGTCAATTACTGATAGTTTTTATGTACACTTGAACAGAAGCGGCCCATATCAGGCATTTTTGAGTTAATTAAGCGATTGAATCTATTAACGGTGAATCTATTAAGCGGCGTCTACTGTACTACCGTCATTTGAAATTGTTGACCGAAAATTATAAAACTAAGTCATTGCTTAGCAAATACTCAAAATAGTGATTTACTGCTTAAATAATTTGTAATAATTAGTCATTTGTTGTTTAAATAAAATGTAAAAGAATTAAATATGAAAATTATTACAACTCATCAATATAGATTCACCAATTCTAGGACAGCAAGTTTAAACTTAGAACTTACAATTTCAATTTCATTTCGATTAGGTGATTTTACTACACAGTTAATTAGCTATAGCAATACTTAGTAGATATACAGTCAGATAAATAATTATTGTTCAAATTATTGACACGAATTGCAAGGTCACAATCAACACTAAGAATGTTAATTATTTGGACATAATTTATGTCTATATGGCATATATAAGGTACTGATAAGAGTTTTATGACATGTTTCATACATAAAGCAAGTAAATATAATAAATACAGTTGCATTTACCTAGTTCGGCAGACATCAGCTCGGCTGCAATAAGTCAATTTGAATACTTGATGACAAGCTTTTGTTATCTACTCCTAGATGGTGCAAGCAGACAATGGCAGCTGCTTGTTCTGCAGACTTCTTACGCTTCTCCCTGAAAATAGCAAACATCAATACAGTTGATAGAATGATAGAAATTAAATTAATTTTCATAATTTCATTTAATTTTTATAAACGTTACTAGGACAATGTAATATATCCAATTTTGATGATAATAACATAATGCAATGGTAAGACAACTCTATTGTAAAGCAAAATAAAATTATCATACAAATTATGCTTTATTCCTCATAACAAATAACTGAATCCTGATATACTCACCAAAATGTGGAAGAGAATTTTTGCCCATTCACTTCCACAACTGATTTAAAATGCCGGTCGCTGGCTCGTTCAAACATGAAATATTCTGGAGGTCTAACTGCATTTTGACGTGTCCACTCTAGCAAAATGGTTTTTGGAGATTTTTCTTGCTGATGGTGCTTTCTGTGGATAAATTATCGATGCAGACTCACAACCCCCACTTTTTATACAACACGTGTGCTACACATTTTAGGTAACTGTTACATTGTTATTAAAACAAACATTACATTATTATTCATCAAAGAAATTCAAAATTTGCATTTGTGTTGGCATAAATTTCAATCAATATTACTAACAGCTTCAGCTGCGGAGAAATTGGTGGGCGCCTACACATTAACAACAAAATAATAAATTTTAAATACTTAATGGTGCATTAGCCTCTAAAGAATTAACCTACGAATTTTCGCACAATTTTTTCTTGTTCTTCTAAAAAGATGTTAGCAGAATAATGTTAATTTTTACAAAGAACTTTTCTAAATTTGAATGTAGAAAGGTTTTTGACTTTATTATGATAATTACTTACTTATTAAACTTGACATATGATTCAATTATGTCTGTTTTCTGTCGCTTGCATGACTCTGCATGTGAAACATATTCAACTGAAGCAGTTTTTTGTTGTCTGTCAGCTTCACAAGCCTTCAAGTAGTCTGCCACATCCCACAGGCGACTAAAGCATCACAAGAAACAGAGATCAGAGGTGGTCACAGTAACTTAGCACAAAGGACAGATGTAGAATACCATCGACTCAATATGAATTTTGAAAACTTTGAACGTTTTTTATTGCTTATTTTCAAAACTTACTGTAAGCTAAATTGAGTGGATTTTTGATAACAAGGTATTTGCTAACCTTTACAAGTACTATCTAAAGCAAAAAGTTTATTTAACAAGTACAAAGTTTTACATGTTTGCAAAAATAAAGTATAAAATATTCTTTTTTACTAATATTCCTACCTATAGGAAAGTTCCTTTAAAACGCCTGATATTTCAAAGCATGCATAGAACAAAACTTTATTTAACAAGAAAATATTAGCACAATGTGCTGTTCAGCGACTACATTTACTATAATACAAGAACTACAGGACATTGTTCCAGAAATAACAAGAAACTTGGCACTAATCACATATTTATTGAGGATGAAAAGGTTCTGTTTAAATACAAAATACTGAGAGGGAGAGCAGCTTTTAAACTCACCATAGTTCCAGCATACATGTAGTAGATTTCAACTTTACACCAATGTCAGAGTGTAGCTGATCATGCAGCATTTGTTGAACACAGTATTTGCTGTTTTCAAATGTATTGTCATAATCTATTGCCTGTGAATAAAAACGAAAAAAGGTAAAAGACGAGCAAGTAAATGTATAGTCTTACTCCACATTACTCAATTACATGACTTTCACAACATTGTCAGCTGGAAAGCTAGTTTCTAACTCCACACAAAACTGCTGCTTAAAAGGTATATTTAGAAACAATAACAAGTTCTTTTATTATTTTCGTAAAGTACATATCATTGAAAATACTCAGCTCAAGTGCAACCTGATCCATCATGCAAATTAACAAAAACTGTTACTTTAAGTATAACAATGTCACATACTTGATGAAATGAAGAAAATAATGGGAAAATTCTATTTAGCCCATTTACAGGATAATGCTCTATAATACTTAGTATGTTTTTTATAGGTAATGAAAAAACAGAATTAACAATGCACATGACAACGAGTTAACGATAAAATTAAATAGCGCTTACTCATGGTATGACATTTCAATAAGGCAACAAAGGTCACTGGTGATGATAGTATGAAATGCTTAAAGGTAACAAAGAATATGTTACAAATTAAAAATACAAATTTTGCATTCATACAACTGGCATACACAACTGGCTGTTACTTGTTCTGTACAAAGCAACTAATTTTATTCAATTCATTGTTGCCAAGCTCATGCTGTGACCAACTGACCATGTAAGTATTCCCTCACATTAATAAACATGCATACTAAATTTATAGGCTACATTAGATTCAGCAGGAGTCTTCAAAGTTACAATTATGTAATACATTGAGAAGTCCTTTATGCTTGCACTAGGCAAATAAGAATTCTATACCATGCTGTGTTACAAGGAATTATGAGACAGGCACACAACTACAATAAGCTTGTCACAGGTAAATGCACCGCTATTCACTTGCGCTTAACTGTCTGCACTTTGTTATAACTTTAGCCTAAGTTCTATTATGTGTGTTTGGAAAAAATTCTGTCATTACACACATTAGTGAAAAAAATGATATACACTTGAAATTTCATAGCGTTGGATCTCTCTCTCACTCTCGCTCTGTCTCTCCACTATGAAACCTATAATAAATACCCTAATGATTTGTATACACAGTTTCCTAAAGATAATTTTTATAGTTGAATCCTACTTACATATTTTAAATACAGTTTAATGACATCATTTATAGGCATCATTCCATCATGCTTGAAGATAGAAGTATTCCACTGGGCAGCACGGGCGAACATTACAGAAGAGCATCCTGTATCTTTCTTGAATGTTTCAATGTCTTTGTGTGATTTTATCTCCATTGAGCCACCACTGAAAAATATTTATCAAACAAGTTTTGTATTTAAACATGTGTACAAAAGCTATCGTATATGTTTGTTAAATAAAAGCTAAGCTGCATTCATTGCTCTGCTGAAGAATATCTCTTTGCTGTTGCCTTAACTTTACCATCAACATCATCATTATTGTCACTACTACTGCCACCGACACCCCCACCACTGTTACCATGATTTGAAAACTGATAAATGCAGGAGATCTTTATTTCATTTTCTAAGAAAAAATGGAGGCTTAATGTAACAAACACAAAAGCTTTTCTATAAAACCGTGAAAATTAGTGTAGCAATTTAGGTGACTGAGTGGTTAGGGGTACAGAACTGTCATGCTGTATGCGCACCCACCCTGAATTTCAATTTTACAACGAACAACATTGGCTCAGACAATTGTTATGTTATTCATTTACTGAAACTCAGTGTTGTGATCATTAAAACTCACTTATAGTAGCCTGCATTTAGTTTTGTCTATTGTCTCAATGACAGTAAGCAAAGTGCTTTGACTTTTGCTTTAAAACTTAACAAAAGCGAGTATATAATCAAAATATAATCTATAATTAAATTTGAAAATAAAAAATATGCTACTAGAAAAAGCAGCATACTTTGCTATAACAGGTATGTGTAGACATTGTGCTACTGCTTTGATTACGTCATTGTGATTTGCATGACGGGGTCGTTCCTCTTTCAAACGTCCATGCACAGCAATGGCAGAAATTCCACAGTCTTGTACCATTTCACAAAACTTTATCGTTTCTTCTTTCTGCAAAGGATAGCCAGGTAAGCCATGTCACATCTCTATAATTATATTGAATTTTACAAAATGCAGGACTTCTAAAATACCTAAAAAAATTTTATTGATTTTACTGTTCCCTTAATCTGCTTGTTAACAAAATATTGTCCTCTTAAAATGGCATTCATATGTTAAAGAATATTGTTGAAGCTCTGGCAAAGTTAACTGAGCAAAATACTGTTTACTTACAGTTGGCAAAATTCTTATTTTGCAAGTGACAGGCTTGTTTACATTGCTCACCAGACTTGTCAAAATCTGTAAATAAAAATCCAATTTAGTTAAAAATAAATAAAAACAACTGTAGCAGAATCTGTAAAATGATAAAAAATGAAGACAATCATTACTTTTTTCCCTTCGATCATTAGCAAATAAAATGTAAATTACATTAAAAAGTAAACAAGTAATATCGTTGGCTTTTGGTATGAACCTTTCAAATCAATAGGTCTCTATTCCTCGTATAATGGCCGATGACAATACACTGTTCTTATGAACTGTTTTTTAAACAGCTGTCATCTGGGTGGGGGACTACAAAACAAGATTACAAAAATAGAAGTATTTTATGAATAGGATTCACATACACAAAAATTTGTTAAGACATCGAGGAGCTTTGGCTGTGCCACGTAACCTCATTTTTTTAACTTAAAGGCCAAACATAACTTTTTTTTAAGTTCTGTAAAATTTCGTTCTAAACAGTAAGTCAGGAACAAGTTCATTCATTTGATTTTATATTCATGCCATTCGTAAATTAACCAACAGGCTTTAGCATGTGTTCTAAGACAGAAAACTGAACAAATTGTCATCATATTTGTTTACCTGCTTAACTTTGTCTGGTTGAGCCAACAATGCTGCTCCCATTCCACCTTTGATTGAGAACTCCTTTGGGCAACCCATATTAACATCTATTGCTGCCACATCATTTTCTCTAAAGAACAAATATAAGAATTTGTGGTTATGCATTTGATATGACATAAATTAGCCTAATGGATCATTGAACTAAAAACAAAGGATCAAATAACGGCTGTATTAAATCATGTAAAGCCGAAAATGGCACCAAAAAAAGGTTTGGTATAAAAACATATGGGATATAATATAAAAAATATGGATAATGTACAACATTAACAAAATAATGTATGAATTTCAGTTAAATGATATGTTACGATAACAATAATGTACATACACAAGTTTGGCAACCTTCAATGCTCTCTCAGCATCAGACGTTCCCTGAAACAAAATCAAAAGAAATGTAATAATTAGTTGAGTATCAAATATTGTATCTACACGTATCACTAAATACCAGGAAGCATCCGAGTCCGTTAGACCTTGCATTAGCAAATATTTCACTTTGTTTTTTAGTCCATAGTATATATTCTTTATTATGCACAATTAACTTAAAATTTACAATGTAAGCCTCAATTATAATGTTACACAGCAGTATCAGTTAAATAAATAGAAATATGCAGCTGGATATAATCAAGACAACTGTACAACTCTTAAATCATGTAGTATGTTTGTATCTGAAAGCAAAAGCTAACCATGTGCTGTGAAATTAAGAGTAAGGCTGCAAGCATTCCGGTAACCACCAAGCTTTAATCACTTGACCACTTATACTAGCCGCAACAGTATAGCAGTATAGCCGGAAATACNNGCGCAAGATTGTAACCTAGTTGTGCTAATTGCTCTTGCAGATTTCTTGAAATTTGTGGCTGTTATACTGGTTATGTTGTGAAGTCATTCATACTAAAACATGTGTGAATATATATACTTTTCGTTTATGATAATATCTTTTTCGTGCTGTTGAAAGTTTTTGGAGAAAACGTAAAAAAACGATAAAATAAGTGTAGCAATCGCTAATGTTGAGCTATTTTGGCGCCCATTGGGGTGGTGGCAATAATCGTCGTGATTTGCCTGAACAATGAGTCACAAAGACCCAATTAGTAGTCAATCGACCGATTCTAACAAACAAGCTAGAGAAAGAAAAAGTTGTGAGTTTTGCCGGTCTGCTAAATCACCAGTACGTCTTGCAAGACTCTGCGCTGTTGTCTGCAGCAAATGCGAGAACAATCACCTAGATGAGAACAATAGGAGAAATTCTGTCAGTGACTTAACATGTATTTCCTTAGATAGTAGGGCTACAGTTACTTCGGACACTAGCCTATACTCCACTGAAACAGAAAACAAAGAAAACAGTGCAAGCCCTGAAGACAAAATTATAGCTGATTTAAAAACCGCAGCCATCAATTTGATTAAATTATGCAACGACAGAAATCAAATAACTGAGGTCCTGAATATTCTGTCCGGAAAGCAAACTGTCTGTCAGTCCGATTTTGAAACTAGAATTAGCCAGTTGAGTGATAAACTTGAAGCTCTAGACAATAAAATGAGCTGCAGCTCAAAACCATTGTGGAGTGATATAGTATCGATGCCTAGAGCCGAGAATAGTGCCAAGCTGTCAACAGAAAACAAGTCTGACGACAAAATGAAATTAACCAAAACCATTTATGATCCGTCTCGTACTGTAATAATCAGCAATGTAAAAGATAAAGAAATTGTTAGATCAAACTTCTCCATCAAAAAACAATTATCCCACCACTTCCCTCTAACGCAGTTTGACAACATCGGAAAGACAGCTAAAGGTATGATACAAGTGCAACTTAAGCACAAAGAAGAAGCAAAGTTAATGATAGATAACTGGCTGCCTTCATACCTGGGCACAGAGACTTCAGCTAGATCGCCTCTACAAAATACAATTGGCTTACTACGAGACTGCGACCTAAGCTTGACCGATGATGAACTATTAGATGAGATTAGTAAACATTACACTGACGTGAAAGTGGACAGGTTCAAGAAAAAAGATGGAACGGTGCTTCCCCTAGCTAAAGTATATTTTAATTCAGCTGATGATTTAGAAACTGCTATCTTTGATGGCATTCCCATTGGTAATATGTACTGTCAAGTCGAGAAGTTCATAGTCGCTAACAAACCAGTACAGTGCTTCAACTGCTACAAATATAATCATGTAGCAAAATGGCGCAAATCTAAAACTGTCTGTGGAAAATGTTCATCTAGTCATAAAACCAGCACTTGTAGCAATGAACGTGTAAAGTGTTCAAACTGTGGTGGCGCGCACGAGGCGTGGTACAGGGAGTGCTCGAAATATAAAGAAGCGTTATCCATGAGAGAGTCTAATAAAACTCCTTC
Source organism: Tubiluchus corallicola (assembly GCA_030141605.1). NCBI lineage: Eukaryota > Metazoa > Priapulida > Priapulimorpha > Priapulimorphida > Tubiluchidae > Tubiluchus > Tubiluchus corallicola. Next base: position 375,613 of record JAQGDQ010000024.1, read on the forward strand.
TAGCAACATTCAATAATATTCACAACGTGAACAGTTACGGAAATACTAATAACAATCCTACAAACAAAAAGTTTTTTTCTTTCTATCACTCCAACGTACGAAGCCTCCTAGCGAACAACGAATCCTTTAAGTTGGACGAGTTGCAGTTAGTCGCTAACACCAACAATTATGATGTCATCGTTCTGACAGAAACATGGCTAGATCAGTCCATAGCAAATGATGAAATTCGTCTTTCCGGTTTCCAAGATCCAGTCAGAAAAGATCGGGACAGAAATGGTGGTGGAGTAGCATTTTATGCGGCCAATCACATACATTTTAAAACACGGACTTAGTTGTTACCACAGAATCTGTTTGAATTATCTGGATAGAGATCAGTTTAAAGGATAATACACTCTATATGTGCATTTGTTATAGGTCCCCATCCCAAGATGCAGCAGGTGAAGACCGATTTATTGCAGCACTAGATGAATCTTACAATAACCTACTAACCTCTCAACCTAAGCACCCCTATAGCATTGTATTTGTTGGCGACTTTAACGCCAAATGTAAAGCCTGGGACCAGGCAGAGTTAAACGAAAATCCAATGGGCCCTAAATTAAATAATTTTGTTGTACAAAATCAATTGTTCCAGTTAATTACTGATCCCACTCGAGTAACTAGTACGTCAAAGTCTGTACTGGATTTGATTATCACAGACTCACCTAGATTATTTACTAACTACCGTGTGCTTCCACAAATCTTTACATGCGATCATAACCCTATTTTTGGGAAAATTTGTGTCAAAATTCCAGTACCTCATGCTTTCAAAAGAAAAGTATATAATTATAATTTAGCAGATCGGCCAGCATTAAATCAACAAATCTCTGCTGCAAATTGGGAGGCTGCGTTTTCAAATGAATCTGTTGATGTTGTTTTTCAATTATTTGTTGACAATCTAGTGAAAATGATTGATTCTTGTGTGCCTAATCAAATTGTAACAATACGCCCATAATACGCGATAAGCCTTGGATGAATAGTCACGTTCGAAAGCTTAGAGTACAAAAAGAAAAGGCGCACAGAAATTATAAATTAAACAGGACGAATGCTTCGTGGCAGTCCTATACTACTATTAGAAATAAGTACAACAATGCTGTTAAAAAAGCCAAACGTGACTATTCAGACAAACTGAACGAGAAGCTATTAAATCCTGAAACATGCCCTAAAGTCTGGTGGAAAATTACTAAAAGTTTTTACAAAAATACGTGTGACTATTTTATTCCTCCCATTATAGATGAAGCTGGTGTTGTCATAAGTGATGCGATTTCCAAGTGCAATGCATTTAACAATTACTTTGCCCAGCAGTGCCGTTTGAACATTTCAAATGCTCCATTACCCAGATTCGTATCGAAGACTGATACATACATGTCTCACATTACTGTACACGAAGATTTAGTGAAAACACTATTAAATAACGTCAATACGAGCAAATCTGTAGGTCCTGATGGAATAAGCAACAAAGTACTTAAGCTTTGTGCAGACTCATTATCAAGCCCATTAACCCGATTGTTTAACTTCTCATTACAGTCAGGTCATTTTCCTAGCTTGTGGAAAGTTGCAAATGTCTGCCCCATACACAAAGGTGGAGATAGACAGCTTGTTTCGAACTACAGACCCGTGGCGCTACTTTCATGTATGTCCAAGATTCTAGAACGCGTTGTCTTTAATCAGATGTATAACTACTTTGCTATTGATAATAACTTTTTGACGGAAAAGAACTCGGGGTTCAAATCAAACGATAGCACCATCAACCAGCTAGTTTCAGTCGTTCACAATTTGTATACAAGTTTAGACGACGGTGCTGAAATCTGTAGCGTTTTTCTGGACATCCGTAAAGCTTTTGATAAGGTGTGGCATGTAGGCTTGATATTCAAATTAAAGCAGTATGGAGTAAGTGGCCAACTTCTGTCTTGGCTATCATCTTACCTTCGAAACCGAACACAAAGAGTAACGCTAAACGGTAATACATCTGATGCGAAGTCACTTTTATCTGGCGTCCCCCAAGGTTCTATCTTAGGTCCCCTTCTATTTTTAGTGTATGTTAATGATATAACAGAAGACATTCAATCTGATATTCGCCTTTTTGCAGACGATACGGTTTTAATGGATTCGTTTAAGGATGACCCATATACATCAGCAAATCGCTTAAAGGCAGATCTCAGAATAATTGAAAACTGGGCCAAACGTTGGTTGGTTAAATTTAATCCTAATAAGACCGAAGTCATGCTTTTCTCCCGTAAATCCAATGCTCCTCAATATCCTACTCTGTATTTATCTAATACTCCATTGAAAACTGTAAATGTTCACAAACATTTAGGTATTCATCTTACATCTGACCTGAACTGGAACTATCACGTCTCAAAAATGGTAGACAAAGCAAATCTAAAGCTAAACAACTTTCGACGCGTGTCAGTTAATATGCCCAGAGCTACGCGGGAACGATTATTCATTACGACTATTCTCCCTGCCATCGAATATGGTAACGTAGTATGGTCAGGATGCAGTGAAAACAGTATACGTTTGTTAGAAAATATTCAGCTAACTGCTGCTAGAATCTGTTCTGGCGCTATGTTTCGATCTTCCCCTGCAAGTATCTTGTCTGATAGCGGCTTCACTAAATTAGTGACACGCTTCCATTATCATCGCCTATGTCTTTTTTTCAAAATAATCAATGACTTAGTGCCCCACTATTTACCGTATTTTCCCGCGTATAAGAGACCCTTGTGTATAAGAGACCCCTTCAATTTTTAGGCAAAAATTCTGGAAAAAAGTTTTTTCAGACGGACATTTTAGAGGGTAAAGTACAACTTTTTTCAACTCAGTGCGGTACTGAAAACAAAATAAAACCAGTTAATGTGTTGTAGAAAAAGAGTACTGGTATATATTAAAGTGCGTACCTGCAAACCTGTAACAGGAAAAGAGAAAACGAGGAGATAATGCCTGTGTCACGATGCTTGTATTGCTTACAACCGCTTCATAGTCGAACGCGACACGCAAAACAGTTGTAGAGCACTTATTTCTTTAAAATCATTAGTGTCACAATTTATGCATCTTATTGAAAAGACTTACTCCCATGTATAAGAGACCCCCTATTTTTAAAGTGAAAATTCTGAGCAAAAAAGGGTCTCTTATACACGGGAAAATACGGTAAGTGCAATTCTGCCGCCAAAGGTAAACGAAGTTACCCCCTATTATATACGCAGTGGTACTAAATACAGAAATTTTAATTGCCGTTCTGTTAGCTGTGAAAAATCGTTTTTCATATCGACCATTAACATGTGGAACAACTTACCACAGAACATTCGTGAAATTACATCCATGTCACAATTCAAACAAGAGCTCAAATCACATTTAAGTTTTTCGTTGCGTAAGAAACATTTTTCATTTGGTAAACCTCCAATATCAGTGCATCATACGCGCATGAGAATCGGATTTTCTCAGCTAAACTATGACCTTTTCTCTAAAAGCTGTAAAGCTAAAGGCTGTAAAGATAATAACGGTCATCCAATATTGCCGAATTGTAACTGTGGATTTCGATTTGAGTCTGTTGAACACTTTTTGTTGCACTGCCCATTGTATCAACTAGCTAGGGTAGTTATGTTTGATAAATTAAATGCAATACTTCAGCCCGAAAACCTTAATATAGCTGTCTTAGGAAATAATGATCTGTTGAAGTTGTTATTATTCGGTAAAGATGAATTTAACTATGTTACTAACTGCAAAATATTCCAATGTATACATAACTTTATATTATGTACTAAACGCTTCCAGTAGTTTCTACCTGATATAAAATGCATCATTCTTAAATAATCGTACATTAATATTAACTAACCGTCATTTTTTACTAATGTCTAATGTATACTAAAAGTATACTAAAGTATACTAAAAACTAAGTATAGTCTATTCTTACTGTAAATGTTCTTGTAAATAGTGTATAAAGTCTGTTGTGGTGAAGATCTTAAATCATGTTGTACAAACTGTCTGATCTAATCCTAAATAAATTATGTTTAAACTAACTAAACTAACAGTATAGCAATATATAATTACTGTTATTAGAACACATAGCGCAATATCAAAATAATACAACATACCATTTGCAAAACCACCTTATCCTGTTCTGCTTTACATGTCCTAAATACAACAGAACCATCTTCAAGCACAAAGTCAACAGTGGACAGTAACTCTGAAAAGTTTTAAAAAAATGACTATGAACATGATTTATAACAGAAAGGAATCATTACAATAGAAAAATTCATTAGAAATTGAACATCAGGAATAAACAACGTAACTATCAGTTTTCAAGAGATCTTCAGTATGTGCTATACAGACAGTGGGATTACACCTTTATGACAAGTCAAAAATAAATTAAATTTTATTTATCTATTTTTTCAGTAGATTTCAATAGATTATGGAATTGGATTTCCAACAGATTATTATTTCAACAACTTTTTCAAATAAATTAAATTTCATTTATTTTTTCAATAGATTATGATTTTAGGTAAGCATGTTACACGGATATTTACCATTTTCTACTCGCCGGCAGTGAAGCAGTTTGTGATCAATTAGTTCCTGAAAATAGGTAAATTTCTCATTACAACTTCAGAAAAGCTTTTGCATAAGATGATAACATGGTCTATAAATAGGTTCAAAGTTACAAATTTAACAAATACTAATCCGTAAATTCAGAATATGATGTCTTGGGTACTATAACTTACCTCACTATAAACAATATCTGCACCAAAATCTATGGCCAACAGCCGAGTTGGTAGTGTACCAATCCTTACCATAGGAGCAAGAATGAGTTTGTGTTCATAATCCAATCTGCAATTCTGATGCATGTTTCAAAACCTAAACTGAAAATGTATAATGTATGCAAAAGTTAAACATTTTTAAATAAAATAAATATTAAAATTTGATATTTCATAAGGTAATCCACCTATGAAACAAAACCTTCCAAAAGATCCAAAACACCAAGTAGCTCAGTATCTAATGATAATACAGGCTAAGTGAAATTTCTGGTTACTGAGATTCGGTCCTCGGAAGGAAGCATAAGCAACATAATGGTATTTCATAAAAAATAAAAAGTATACACAAGTCGCACAATCATATCGCATATATACTTTACACATACACAGTAATATACTCGGTCTTTCAATTGAGCTCAAAAATCATTTTCTGGTGCAGTGGCAGACTAGTTTGTGAGAAGCTAATAGGCCAAATGAGGCTGCAAAGGCCAAACCCGTTAAAGGTTCTGGTGAGCATCCACCCGGCATTTAGTATTAAAACCAAATTTTGACAGCACTTTGTGTGCATCAGCAGGTGGTGTTTTGTAATTTGTTGACTCAGTGACAGAGAGGCCACTATAAGAAAGTATAAAAGGTCATTGGGCATTACCTTATCATTTTTATGGCCAGTCTGCCTCTGAATTTCCAATGATGCTCACATTTTTTTCTGTACGAGCAGCATTACTAATTACTACAAGCATTAATTTTAATAATAATTGGTTTACTGAACAATGCAAAAAAGACATTTACCATATAGGTAGATAGAGAGAGAGACAGATAAAAGGTTTATTTTCATATAAAAATTGCAGTTAAAAACTAAATAAGATCGTGTTTACAATAAAAAGACAATCAAAAAACAATTAGCGAAAAACAATAAAATGATAAAAAATATACTAAGATCATACAGAGAGCAACACAGAGTGTGCATCATCGACATTCTCAACCACTCACTCCGTAACTTAGTCATTCAACTGCATGTAAGTTTTACAAAGATAACGTGGCAAATAAAAACAATTAATGGTATACAGGCATGATTTAATATTTACTTTTAGAGCTACACAATCTACAACAAATTCAAAGAGACTAATACAGTATATACTCGCATATAAGCCTACATCGCATATAAGCCGACCCCCTAAAACTGCTTTAAAATGGCCAGTTTTTGCAAAAACCCGTATATAAGCCGACCATCAACTTGTCTAATTTTACTCCATACCCAATCAACAAAATTGATCCCTTTTTGTCACATTTTGTTAATTGGGTATTTTTGGTTCATAGAAATTTTTTACTATAAAGATGTAAAATGCTTACTTTTATGAATACAAAAAGCAGACATTTATTAAAATGTGAATTTTTTCTAAAAAAAAAGTGGGTGGACGGCGATCCCCCACGATCCCCCTCCAATACACCACTGGTGACACACAACCAATAAAGAGTCAGATAGCGATGAAAATGTGTGGCTGGAAAATTGGCATTAGTGTCTGTCCTTGTGTTCATTTTGTTTCATGCGCATATAAGCCGACCCCCTGATTTCAGTATTGTATTTTATAGTTCTAAATTCGGCTTATATGCGAGTATATACGGTACTTTAATTAGTTTTTCAATTTTTTTTTTTGTAAATTATAATTTAAACTTTTAAGTAAGAATTTCCAGATGTTACTAGCATAATGGCAAATGTGCCAATTGACACAAAATTGAATGAGAATGTTCAACATCATAAAAATTTTGAAGTTTAAACACTGCTTGCACCAGTTACAATAAAATAAACATTATAAACAAATTATGAACAAAATTTGGAAATGAGTACAGACCTTACTGGCATGGCCTGTACCAGGAGTGGGCAACTATACAGCTAAAAGATCTGTGGAAGTGTTACAAGCTCCCATGGTGAGATTTGGGACGGTGTGAGTGCTGCTTCCCCCCTCCGGAAATTCTAACATTTCCTGCATTCGAGAATTTTTTGTGGCATTCTTTAAACTTAATATTATAGGCATACTAATGAAACTATGAAAAAAATAACTGTTCCAGAAATTCTTAGAACGGATCAAAACTATCATTAACCGACTCTAACACAATTACCAACAAATTCTAAACTAATCAATTCCTAAATGTAATCATTATAAGACGTCTAACGTCTGTAGAAAAATTAACATCAGTATCATTAACAAAAATCTAATAATACAAAAATTTCAATGGCAAAAGTTGTATTGTCTGTACATAAGTAATTTTTTTCATACTTTTCCATTTGTGTCATTTTTTTCAGTGCCATTTTTACCACGCACCGGACAGCTACGGCACATACACAATTCAATTCAATTCAGCTTATTTGCACAAATACCCTTCTAGAACATTGGCAATGCAGATAGGAAATACAATTCATAATTATCGAAAAATATATATTTGACAAATTACAACAAAATATTCTAACAGTAACAGGATGAAATATGATATTGTCATAAGTTTATACTAAATTACTATAATGGAAACACAAGTATCAACATAAATTACAGATGATAATAATGCCAATAATATCCTGACATGGCAACTTACAAAATTACAACAAATGCTTATTTACATTTCACTGATATGGAGGTAGTAGCTAGTACTTATTTTGGTGTTCACAAAAATGTCTTCTTAAATCAATTTTTTAAAAAATGAATTCCATAAAGAGGATTATTATATTGCAATTGAACAGCCATGAAAGTAAAGGAGTGTTATTACTGCAGAATAACGGGTTGTATAATTTATTTTCGTAGATTCTTCTATTATCAATATACATATATAGAGGGCAATTAACAATAAAATGAATATTGGAAACTCAAGAGCGTACTCCCAACACCCAATTTGGTACATTTTACTTACCCACCCTTGGTAAATTTCAAATTTCGTAACTATAAAATTGAATTGAAAACCGACATCTCAATAGTATTATAATTCGACAATTATTTTCACGTTGCGTTTTTAGTTTAGTGGAAAAGCGCTATGGGAAATCCTTGAAAAACAAATCAGACACAAAGAATAGGTACCTTTGCTACACTTTGTCAGACGGGTGATTTTTTTGCCAACCACAACTTTACTTATCTTCAAATTAATTGCCGATTTATTAACTTCTGCGTGTGCGTTTGTCTAAAAAGTATTTTTACGTTTTATAGCGTTTTAGCATTGGAATACTAGGCTTATATTCTAGGCTTATATCCTTGAATTTGCTATAAATTTGGCTACAAATGAATAAGATTTAGTCATTTGTACAGCATAAAAATTTATACGTCTGTTACACTTGGTCCCAGATGTCTTAATATTGTTATTTCAAGAATATAATAACTTAACTTTATGTTTTAAATCATGATCATTTATAATCTTGCTTTAGACATAACATGTTAATAATCTTACAATAGCTTGGGTTTGGTTCAGTTTTGGTTGCCTTCATTCTATCATAATATTTTATTGATGCACTTAGAATACTTACACACACACACACACACACACACACACACACACACACACACACACACACACACACACACACACACACACACACACACACACACACACATGCGCGCACACACGTATTATAGCTTATATAATATTATATAGGTAGGAGTGACTGGAATACTCTTACAAAATGATAATTCATTTCAGTTCTGTTTTTTATATTGATTTGTTTTTGTTTTTTATGATTTACATTTAGCTCAGTTTTTCTTATGTTTAATTTATTATTTTCTCTTTCTCGACATCCTTAATTGATCATTTTTCTGTCTTAGTTTTTGTTGCGTGATATTGAAGTTAATGCATTTCCTGTTACGTTAAAATTTAAGTTATTTTACTTTTCTTCGCTTCAATGATTAGTTTAGAATTATAAATTTTGGCTATTTAAATTATTTTTGTTAAGTTCTACAGTATTGCATTTTCCATCATTTAATTGCCAATTATACACGTAATACTAGTATAAATTTAAATTCAAAACAGCGCCAAATTTAATTCTATTCAGTCTGAGCTATTTAAGGGTGGCAGACTATAATTATAGCCTATGGGTTGTTTGCCGCCCTTCTCCTTTGCTTCAAGCATAATGCATGTATTGTTTACACTGTAATTTATAACTCTCGTGGAATTAATAAAAACAATTGAATGGAATTTGTTTGCACAAAATTCGGCACCGAATCACATGCCCAACAATAACCCAGAAGTTATTTTACAGAAATGGTACGGAATCAAGATTTTGTTTTATAGTGCTTGTACAGGTATAGTTCTAACATAATTTTTCTGTTAAAAGTGCGTATAGGTTTGATCATTTTATTCAACTTTGGCTCGGTAAGAGTTTATATGCGCCCGGTTAAGTCATATGCAGTAATCTAAGGCGCTATTACACTTTCGCACCTCCTAGTTTTTTCTAGGTTATTACTCGTTTCTACTTCTAGGCTCGTAGGTCATTATTCTATTATTTTCACGTCATCAGTGAATGTTTCCGCTAATATCGTGGTAATTTACTCATATATTTAGTGTATAATTACCAATAATTACGTCGTATTCACAGTTGTACACCATACAGTTCTTATCGCCATCATGTTTGTGTGTGTAGTCACGTGACGAATTTCGTACTAGTTTATGCATTATCAGGGCCTAGCTTAAAAGGCACGTTATTTTATCTTAACCGCATTTGCGAAATAAAGAAAAAACCTTTTATAATCTCATAGTACTACAGTAATAAATAAAATTAATGATAAATAACTGTAGTCGTCTAAAATAATTTCCTCGTATATGCCAGCTTGGGTCTGACTATACAGTGAAGAAGAAACAAAAAATTCGGGAAGTCTTTTGAAGAAAAGACAATGACTGACACAAGATTATAATGGCATTTTAGTTTTATATACTCATTATCACCACCATGATTGCGGTGCTATTTTTATCGTTATAGTCATCACTACCACTATTCTGATGCTATCGAAACAGCGAAGACACCGCGATAAATATTTCACATTAATATTTTTGAAGTAGCGAGGGAACACTGTAATACGATACAAACTCCCGTGGCTGCAACCATAATAATCATAAATTATGCAAAGAAACTAAAAATACAGGTTAAGGGCCACATACGTCACTGCGCGAGAGCGATTGCGCATTAGTGATGTAAACACAGTTATTCACGTGGAGCTTCTTGCGTGTTGGTGACGGTAAGTAATGTATGACTTTAATCTGGAATAGTAAGGCCTAAAAACCAATAATATTATGGGAATATGGTGTATATTACACCTGCTGGTCTGCTTTCTGGCCTGCAGGCGTGAAAACAAACAATAGGCCAGAAAAAATTAGGAGGTGCAAAAGTGCAATAGCGCCTAATCTAGTAATTATTGTAGCAGTTTTCTAGTAGTAATAGGAATCTTACGGTTATGCAATCTTAAGTTGTGCAAATCAGAAACAAGACCATTATGCATTAATTATGTAATCTATTATTATCATCCTATTAATATCTTGACATCTTTCATCTGTAGAACTATGGAAATTCTAGTACTTTTTACATTAAATAAAGACGTTCATGTGTACAATGTCATTGATGACTTTAGGACGTATGCTTCCAATAAACAAGTAAATTGCTAGGATGATCTAAGCAGCAAAACTATAAGTGTAACATCCTAGTCAATGAATGAATTCAAAGGAAATTTGGAACATAAGTGGAGTCACAAAAAATAATTTTATTGAATACTAAATGCAAGTAGGGAACAGGTGTTACATGTGATCCATGGATCTACCTCAGTCTTAAACGGATATAGATATAGGAAGTTCCGATTGACAACCATTCTGTTTACGACTTGTACAAAGTGTATTTGATGGTGATTTTTTCTGACAGCCAATGTTCAGTAGGTATTATATCTCTAGTATAACTGTTACAAAGATTCATCTTATTGTATAAGAAATTATGTTAAATGTTTTTTTAATGTTTCCCATTGTGATAAACAGCTGTTTTCTGTTGCATCAGTTTTGACAGTGTTCAGTTGCCACCTTACTAATGCAGTAAATTACGTCCATAGCTAAGGTGAGGACAAGGGTTATACACACTGAAGGGTGACATGAAGTGTACCTCATATTATACTTCACTGCTTTGTTTAAAGTTTACATTTTTAGGCCAGAGGTAAAATACGTCAGTAGTGTTAGTGTATGTAGTTCTACAGGAATGCACTACATGTTACCAAATATGTGGGACAGAGTTAGTGTAGTGATGCCTTAAAAAGAAGTTGCTTGCCATTGACATGCCATTTGCATGACAACTCAAGTTATGGACCTATCTAATATTAAATGTGTCACATCTCATGTTTGTTCTCTAGGAAGATGGAAGGGATATATGCAGAGATAACTGAAAGCACTCAAATGGCCAGGGAAAATGCACTGTTAGGAAACTATGATGCTGCAGTTATATTCTATCAGGGTGTTGTTACGCAGATTCAGAAGCTGTTGAGTTCACCATCAGCTTCTTCACAGCGTAAAAGAGATTGGAAGGAGGTATGTGGTTCTTGTTAAGACAAAATAAAATTTCATGTTGATAATAATTTAATAAATTATTTGTAGCTTGAAACCCATTGTAGCTACAAAGTCAACTATAATGCCTCTAATGGTTGTGTAAATATTATTAAAATATACATTAATGATGCTTCTTGAAAGATTTTATAGTTCAATAGTATCTTCACTTATTAATGCCACAATTTTATTTTAACAACAATGACCTTTTGGTGTAAATGTCTTCACAACTGGAAAAAACAAACAGCCTTTTGATGCTTCAAGTAAGTTAGTAATTCTTTTCTGTAAGAGCAAATTTTCAACATTTTAGTATCAAATTGTTGTTTCTTTTGTTGTCATTGGTAACATTATTAAAAGCTATAGTAATGTATGTATTAACATGTATTAGCTTTTGTATTAACATAAAAACTGTATGAAAATTAAGCAACCAAGGTTATTACAAAGAACCGACACCTGACAGTGTCTACTATTAAAATATTGGTTACAAAAATTTTGGTTAACAAAAATTATCACTGGTATTTTGTTTTACAGATTCAGGAGAAGATAGTAGTTGAACTGACTTATGTCAAAGACATACAATCCACTCTACAGGGCTTTTCTCGCAACTGCTTAGGGGTAAATAACTATGCTGGTAATTTTGACGATAGGTCTGCTGTGGCAGGAGTTGGAGGTTTTGGGATGCCAAAAGGATTTGAAGAGCCGACAAGGGATCCAGATGTATGGCCTCCTCCCACACCTGTTGAACACAGGTATGGTGACTGAAACATAACTGAAGCTTGGTTATTGTGATCTATACATTGTTAGTTGTATGCTGTGTTATACGTTGTAAAACTAAATTTAATATAGTTCATCTGTAGCTATGTATGATTTATTACTTTGCTTTTCAGAGTTAGTTATCTTTTTTAAATAAACTTTTAATATATTTTTAATTATTGTTTGCTCTGCACAGGCCTCAACCAGCAACAAGATCAAGACCACCAGCTAGAAAACCCGAAGTGTTTTCAGTGAAGTCCAAGCCAGGAAAGCCCTCTGATAAGAACAGCAGCAAAGATTCCAAAAGTGGCAGTGGTCGGGATCTTCGTAGGCCTCCTTCACAAAAAGATAAAGAAAAGGCATCTGTTAAAAAAGTATGTCATTCCACTTGTAATAATCAATACATGACTATTGTCCTATTTGTATTATTTTTCATAATTAGAAGTTTAAAATTAACAACTGGTAGGACTGTAAAGTGGTTATTGTCCAAGTTCAAAAGTTTTGAGACTGCATTTTATCGTGCATCTTATGAAATGCGCCTTATAAGATTTCTACCAAATTCTTGTTTTTCATTTTGGCAACAATACTATGCTTTCCGTACAGGTACAGGGTAATCAAGGCACATTTTGACAGTGATGCACTTATGCGCCACACGTAAGTTACGAGGGAGCTCATGCTAGATGGTGATGGAAGCAGCAAGCCCATAGTTATCTTACCTATAACAGAAAATGTATTTCTGCCAAAATCAACCAAATGTTGGCTGCAGGGTTATCAGGGAGAACCATAAGTTGTATAGGCCTACCATTTAGACTACGATGGTAGCTGAAGTCAATACGACATATTGGTGATATTATAGGCCTGAGATTATTAGCAGAAGATTTTTTAATAGCTTTGTACCTAACAGGTTTTGAATTGTCAGCTTGAGATTTTTTGTTCTACTCTTGCTGAGGAAGAATTGTTCGCCTCTTTTTCTTTCATTCATATGGGTTGACTATTTTACGTATAGAAAGATGGCAAAACAGATGAGCCAGGAAAAGAAGAAGATGGCAAAGAGGAAAAAAGATTTGATCCGTCTGGTCATGATAAAGATTTAGTCGAATCACTTGAGCGTGATATCCTCCAGAAGAATCCTAATGTCCATTGGTAAAAGAAATACTTCAACCTATTTTATTATGTCACCGATTTACACTACAAGGTGTTTGTTTTGTACTTCATAAAATCAATGTTGAAGTTGATCAATGATGACTAATTAGGGTAGGATTTGTTCTGGTGCTCGGATGATACTACAGGATTTTGATTTTTATAGGAGCGATATTGCAGGATTAACCGAAGCTAAAAAGTTGTTAGAAGAAGCTGTCGTCCTTCCGATGTGGATGCCGGATTTTTTCAAAGGGATTCGCCGCCCTTGGAAAGTTTGTATAATTATTTATGAGCAGTAAACTTACAATAATGCACATAGATTAAGAAATTAAGCACATTTACAAGTTTTAAGGCTCATGCTTGATCAAGGGTCCATCTAAATAAACTCCAAGGAAATGGCTGAAAAATATTATGCAGTCGTGTTTGAATAGTCGTCGTGCAAAATTTTATTGTTCCTCAATTTGCTCTCAGGTTAATGTATAAGCATACCTGTTTATTAAATGTTGTAATATGCATGCCTAGTTATGTAAAAAGATCATTCTAGTATAATTTGATTAGTTTTCTTTCTGATTGTTTTACACAACTGACACCAGACAGCTGGGAACTCATGTATTGTATGAGCATTACATGAGCTTTTCAATAATTTCTGTGCTCCACATGGTCACTGCATAATACGGTGATTGCATCAGCACTGCATGGGAGTTGTACCATGTTAGTAGTTGATCATCTTGTACTTGCCATTTTATTGTTGTCAATAAGTATGAAATAAGTCATCCAATACATAGTTTATATGTCCAAAAAAAGTTTTCATTCAAGCAAATAAATCATTCTAGTGAGCAAATTAAGATGATTCTTCATTATCATGATTAATGATGTCTCCTAACCACTACCTCACTTTTTTTTGGTTTAAGCTTAGTTGATTGAAAAAGAAGATCTAACAAAATTTAGACATCACTGTTACTAGCTGCATTAACTAAGTCATTCATATCTAATTTATTTTTCTTCCCATGACCTTGTTCATTTTCACAGCAATTATGTATTCTTAATACCACTATAATTACGATTAGAAAGAAAACCATTATAAGTCTAGTATTTATATATTACTAATTCGACTTAGTTATTCTACAAAAAATTGACTTCATAGTATTATCAAAAAGAACAAAATCTATTCATGAGAAGGCATTTTAACACACGCTGATACTGTATCTTGAATTATGTGCAAATTTACTGTTTGTATTTTCCTTTTGCATAGCTAAAGAATAACTCAAATGCCTTGGTAGTAACTATTTCTCTATCAAATGGTGCACCTTTTTAATTGACAAATACGGTGTCAGTTTTAATCAAACATAAGCAATGTTACCAGGCACAATCTTTATCAACTGCCACAAATAATTTTTTAGTGAATTTAGTAATTTAGCCACGTGAATTTAGTAAATAAATTATTCCGCTTAGACTGACTTCGTTTACTTTTCCAAGTTTACCTCTACAGTGTAGCGCATAGCGTGCATATACTATGTCATGTATTCCCGCAACCAATGTACATGCATGTGTCTAGGAAATTAGTGTGTCAGAAGATCCCGATTTGTAGTCTTCAATGCAAATGTCAGGCCCCAGTATTTCTGCGAATTATGCAACGTCTACTGTACTTCTATCCAATTACCAATGTGTAGAAATCTTTTGTTAAGCTCACGTATTAAGTTCCATAAAATATGTAATTTTTCTCAGTGAATAATTTGCACAAGTGTTTGAGAATACTTTTGTATTGTCAACATAATGTGTATTGAGAGGTCCCCAGTTAGGTAACAAGAAATTCTTAATCGATTCACTCAAAAAATTTATGTAGGATCTTTTTTTGTTAGGAATAAAGGCATAACTTGCCTAAAATGGATGTCCCTTTTATTCTCTTGAACTGTATCGTGAAGAAGAAAAGCATTCAACCTTTTCATAAGTTTTTGCACTGGCAGTTGATAATTCATTGTTACCAGGCATTATCTGCTTTGGAACAACAACAGTAAATATTTAAAGTAAATATCAATGATTAATTTTTGTGCAGCTTTTTACATAATGTAGACGTGCATTTACAGATTTTAGGAATTTTTGCTACACTTTAACTGAACTTACTGCAATCTCCAGGCATGGAATCGTGTCGAAGTCAGAATTCGAAATTTTAGGCTTGGTTTGCTTGTCTTGTTGACTGCTCTTAAAAGCAATATCATTATTCTGTCAACAAGGTTGAATAAACTCACATCTTTGGTTTGTTATTTTGTCTAAAATATGTGAGGTTGCCACTTTAGTATCAAATAATTGTTTAAATGCGTTCTGTTTATAAGGGTGTTCTAATGGTGGGACCACCAGGAACAGGAAAGACATTGTTAGCTAAAGCTGTAGCCACAGAGTGTGGAACAACTTTCTTCAATGTATCTTCATCAACATTGACGTCAAAATATCGTGGAGATTCTGAAAAACTTGTTCGGTTGTTATTTGAAATGGTACTGATTCACGTTTATTTTTTAGCCGTACTGAATAAGTTCAACGAAGCTCACAAAAGATTTTTGTAATGCGTAACTTTTGCATTTATGCTGTCCACTACTTGCTGAAAAGTGACTGATTTTTTGTAAACAGATCCAACATGTTTTTTTATAACCTTTTGCACAATAGTAAATAGATTGACTTTTAAATTTGGTAACACCTGAAACTAGGGAAAAAAGTTGGTATTTTATGATCTAATTGAAAAAATGTCTAAAGAATAAATAAACTTTTTTTAAATATTTTTAAACTGGATTAATACATTTTTGTACAAGTGTTAGAGAGAAACATGTGATATGCGCTATATTTTCCAAGTGGTTTCCCTGTTTTTACATTGTTTCTTAACATTAACATTATAAAAAATTGCGACAAAGGTGTCAAATACCTATACTAAGTAACACTTGAGTAAATACATCTTTTATAATAGAGTATTTGTCACTTCTGATCATTTTTGAAATATCTCAAGAGAATTTATTATCATTGTTATCTATGGCTAAGAGTGGTCAGTAAGAATGTAGTACAGCGCGTTGATTGTGGTCACTTGAAAATCGTTCTATGGCATTTATACTTTTTTGTTATTTAGTGACACAGATGATGCTGTACACTAATATGAATTGTTGAATAAGACCAGGTTGTTTTTATTTAGGCAAGATTTTATTCGCCTAGCACGATATTTATTGATGAAATTGATTCAATTTGCTCAAAACGTGGTAGTGATTCAGAACACGAAGCCAGTCGACGTGTGAAATCTGAACTTCTTATTCAAATGGATGGTGTGTTGGTATTCTATTAGTTTAAGTATTTGACTTGTTCTAAAGCTTGTTATTTGGTTTTCAGTAAGCCAGTTGTGGAAACATTGCTTTTGTAGTTTGATAAGAAAATTAAATCAAATGAATAAGCTAAAACATGTGTGTTGTGCAACTTAGATGGTAGAATTCTTTATGCATTGAGTCAAATGCATCTAAACTAATAACAAAAAATGGAATCAACAGTTTTTTGTTTGAACATCATCCTGTAACCTGATCTTTATTTTAGTATCATCATTATTCATTTTTTAAGCATTTCATGTCACCCTTCATTTTTCTATTTTTAACCTACGTTTAACCTATTATATGGCAAACGGTACTTGAATATAATATAAGGCTTTACTTAGATTTGGCTTCCGTCTAGCTTTGAAAGACTTCCCATGTTGCTCATGTTACTTTTGTTTTTTTACCTCGCTTGTTTATAGTTCGGTTTTAGCCTTATCTATCATAAGAAGAGGCACCTAATTGAAATTCGTCTTTTATTTGATAGACCAGTTTTGAAAGCTTTCTCTGGGATGATAGACAAGGTTTTTAAATGAACTTGAAACTGAAATTCTTTTGTTTCTGATACTCTGGGGAATAGCATCCTCTTACGTAGTTTTACTGCACCATGTTTCGTAAATTTTCAGGTGTTGGTGGTGCAACCGGTGGAGAATCTGAGCAAGGACAACTTGTGATGGTCTTGGCAGCTACAAATTTTCCGTGGGATCTCGATGAAGCTCTGCGTAGAAGGCTGGAGAAACGGATATACATTCCACTACCATCCCGTTAGCAATTTTGTTGAAATCTAATTTAATTGAGATTTGCTTCTGAAGTTTCTGTAAAAATGGCAATTTGGAACACCCATTCTTCCTACGGTGACTTATCAAGTTACCTTTTTCCTCTTTCAAGAATATTCGGGTTTATGCTGATTTTTCCTAGATATTCGTTAAGTATTTTTGCCAACTACATGTGGGGTATTAGATATGTAAGTTTTTTTACCCAGAGCAATAATTGCACATGTAACTTACCAAACATAAAGTGCTGCACAGGAATTCCATTTTTACAGCAACTTATTGATATTTTTTAGAAGTTGGAAGAGAGCAGCTACTGAAGATCAATCTAAGGGAAGTGAAACTTCACGAAGATGTTAAGTTACAAAAAATAGCCGTGAGGTTGGACGGTTATTCTGGAGCAGATATCACCAATGTATGCAGGTGGGTGGCAGTCAAGTGTTAATATAGAGCTCTAACAGAATGTAGATGCTAAGCTGAATAAGCTAAGCTGATCCAGCTCTTACAACTCTACAGCAACAACATAGATAATGTCATGTAAAAACATAAAACTTTTGATTTTACTACCTACAGAATTTATTCATCTTAAGTAAGTATTTGCAGTTGATCCTGTGGATGATTCTTACAAATCCATATTTTTAAACGGCAGTCTGTTCAGGCAAAGTTGTGTTGATAATACAAACTTTTTCTAATAAACTAGGTTGCAATAACCAGTAGCCGCTATCATGATTTCTTTGTTAAGTTTAAGTTATTAGAGCTTAGCGATTTTTTTTATTTTAGAGATGCATCAATGATGGCAATGAGACGCCGTATTGAAGGTCTTACGCCCGAGGAAATTAGAAATTTAGCAAAAGAAACATTAGATATGCCCACTTCGATGGCTGATTTTGAGCTTGCCTTAGATAAAGTGTCAAAATCTGTTTCAAAAGATGATTTAAAGAAATACGATCAGTGGATGAAAGAGTTTGGATCCACATAACACAGAAACTGAATGGCTGAGATTTTTTTCTGTATTATTATGTATAGCTGTGAAAGTTATTGCAATGTACATATTTTCAATTCACTAGCAATTATAATCATAGTACAACACCATTGAACAGTTACTTTCTCCTTGCTATGTGGCTGGAATAGCCCAACTAACTTTTGGCAAGTTCCAAATCTGATTTTACAAACATCTAACAACATAATAATTAAAAGAGAAGCAACAAGTGTAATTCTAGTTTTGTTTATTATTAATGTGACCACATAGCATTGAAATTTTATATTCTTTTTAGCAAGCTGTATGGTTGTATGTAAAGCTTAAAATTTTGTGTTACCAAATTATTTACTGACAGTTTTGGTCAGTTCTGTTTAAAACCTGTTGAAATTTTAACTGCACTTATTGTATTTTATATGTTATACTACTACTATATGTGATATGTGTGTGTGTGTAAGCCTACTAGTTTTCATTAAAATGGGGTTTTCAGTAACATAAACATTGTGTTTGTATTTTAGCAGATGTAAGAAACTGCTTTTTGTCAGCATAATCAAGTTCTACTCCTTAATATTCAATCTAACTTGAGTTTACAGACTCGTTTGAATTGTCACCTTTGGAAGCCTCACACAGCCTGCAAACTTCAGAGGTGTAGTGACTTGGAAAACTCTAGAATTCATTTTACAATTGCACTGAATGGCCTAGAAATTCACTAGACCTCAAATACGCCGAACACATTGGAACTATTTGTGAAGACAGAGCGGAGAGTAAGTTGATTGATGAACATGTCAATGGTTAATATTCAAAAGACAATCTAGTTAAACATCTGCAAGAAGTAGGAGACAGCATTAAACATTCAAGTTCGAAACATTCGAATTTGATTCAAACAAGTCTTTTTAGTTCTAATTTGATTCGATCCTAAAATTATAGGTTCGAATAATTCAGCATTTCAGCTAGATATCTCTTTGTAATAAAGCATTTGAAACATCATGCAGTCAGCACAATTTGTATTTCGCTGTTCTGTGCATAATTTTTGAATGAACTATTAATGTTTTTGCTACAGAACAAAATCAATGTAATATGCTTGATCTTTGTGTGACTACTTTATTAGTGATTCGAAAATCTTTAAAACTGAATTCCATTCGAATATGCTGAAATTCCATTTGATTCGAGTTTGAAAGTCACAAATTCGATTCAAATTGGATTTCTGTAGAGAATGCTCATCCCTAGCAAAAAGACTGGAGGATCTTCTATCAAACTTTGTCGCTTCATCACTTCATCCACCGAATTGCTACCTTGATCATACCCCTCAAGTCTGCAGGGCAGGACCACATTTCAAATCCACGCTAAAATAAATTATTGAAGGCATGATAAATTTCTGGCAATACTTTGATGTAATAAATTGTCCTTTACTGTCACTCATTGTTTTTGAATGCCGTAGCAAATACTTACAACACACGCATGCACACACACACACACACACACAGCATATAATTCATCAGCAGACACGATGACTTACTTTTGCATTAGTTATTGATCATCGATGAACTGACCACTGCACGATATTGAATTCAATCAAATATCATACAAACCATGTCTAGTTTTAAGCAGTAATGTGTTTATAGCCATGAGTGATTGTTACCAGGGCTTGCCGTCTGAAAGAACTAGGCATTATTTGTTTTATTATTCACCACTAAGAATTCCAAATGAGGATAATATTATTACTGTAACAGACCATTGTTACACCTTCATTTGATCATAAACTTTGCATTTAGTGTAATATACGTCACATTAGCTGCTCATGTGACGTTTTTTGATGATTGACGAATTGCAGAATTTATTACAAAATTGGTGTATACTTTTTAAACCCTCCTGTCTGTTGTAATCATTGAGACACTATCATTTTGTAAGAGTATTCCACTCACTCCTACCTATATAATATTATATAAGCTATAGTGTGTGTGTGTGTGTGTGTGTGTGTATGCGTGCGTGTGTGTAGATGCTAATTATTATGAATGTGTTATTAATTTTAGTAAGCGTAGGACTATTGTTCATCAACAGTAACTGTTATTGCTTTTTGCCGAGATTGCATTTTCACAGTAAGTATTTTGATTTCCAGACGAGGGCGCTGTGAATAGTTGTCATTAGTTACGAGCGAAACTGCTGAAACTTTGAAAGTGAAAATGGCAAGCTCGGAATCTGTTTCTGATACACAGAGTTCTAGTACCACGTATATTGAACAATTAATTGACAGTGCGAGAGAATTACCTTTCGAAGATATTTTTGATCTCATTCAAGAAACTAAGTATATGAAATGTTTATTTACAAGATAATTAATATGCATATTGAGCCTTTTGTTTGGCATAATGTGTTTTTGTAGTATCAGAACGCGCAATACAGTCACTCGATTAAGCTAATCGGTTATAAAGCCTTTGTTGTACTATAACAATGTGAATAATCAAAATTAAATAAATTATGACTATCTCTAACTGTTCTTTTGCATGTTAAGCTGCTTAAAAAAATTCAGTCTAGATTAATTGGTTAACATCCTCGTAAAAAAGGTAGTCAATTCAAGTAATTGCACATTCCTGCAATAGCAGCAGAAGACTGTGACACATTTAATCTGTGAAGGCCTAATAAACTCCTTTTTTTCCTTTTCATGCTTATATAGTTAGAAAATTCACTTTATTTTGTGTGTTTAATGATTTGAACATCTACAGTACTAAATTTTTCATTTTCTTTTCAGAATTTTACATTTGAGTAACTTCCGGTATCTATGTCTAAACTGCAAGTTTGCAAGCAGTATATTTTTTAGCTGTTCGTGTTTTTGTAAACCTGGTTATCAGATATCTACATATATACATGTTACAATTAACAAACTGCATCCAATTATTTGTTTTAATCCACTTCAATTAAATTTCAAATTCCATCACACTGAAATCAAACAAAAATTAATAAATTAGTTAAATAAATTTACAGTGTACACTTATACAGTACTGTGGAATAAACACAGCTGGCATCATTTAACCTTTAATTTGATTTTTGTTATAGAATAAACTAAGTGTAGAGACTGAGACTGCTAAATCAGAACAGGTATTCATTCAGACATAAGCTAAAAAGGTTAAGCCCTTGATACACAATACTCTAACGCAATACATTCAATATCGAGCATAGGCATCACGCATGTTTTATACAACATAACTTATCAAGAAAACTCAAAAAGTTCTATGTATTGTTTTTGCTGCACACACTGGATAAATAAAACTTAAACACTGTAGAAATTGATAGTGTTAGTGGTATCTTACAACACCAGTTGTAGAACAGTTTTTACATTGTGTTTGCTTGTCAAGGGTAGCTTTTTGCATATTTTAACATTTCTGCACCACAAATGTGTTGTAACAGTTTGTCAGAGTAGCAATTAACAAAAATAAATACACAAAGTGAGCTGTAAGTACAATATATTATCTAGAATTTGCATCATCTAGTGACGGACAAGTTGCGGACTACTTCATTATTTCATATAATTCTAGTATATATCTCTCTCTTGAACTGTGTAAGATTTCACAAATCCATCTTAGTCTATTACTAAGTGCCATCATCTATTATTATTTTTACAGTTACTTGCACGTTACTGTAACTGATATTTGTGCAAATGACACTGACATTCGTGTAATTCCTGATCTTATGATTTTCTTCCCAGAATCTCAGTTCTTAATAATAGCTGAGCTTACCATTCTATTCGATAGTCCAGAAAATATTAAAAAAGCCAGAAATCGTACAACAAACAAATATGCCACTTTAGTATCATATCTCTAAAAACAAAATTTTGAGGTGTTGTTTGTTCCATTTGAGATCGGCAGTCACAATTTTATTTCTGCTGACAATTGCAATATGTTTAAAATATGTTTCAATCAGTACCATTACAAAGAAAAATTATCTGAAATGCGAAGAGACTTAACGAAACTTGCCATCATTTCGTCATGCGTAATCTTCTATTCAAAATTCTTGCCAGATTGGCAAGCACCATCTTTAATGTCTGTACCAAACACATAAGAATGTTCTGTATAAGTTTTAATGTATTTAATTATTTTTATCATAAATTTATTTACAACTTTTACTCTTTTGTTCTCGCAGAATGCTAGTGTTTGTCATGTAAGTGTTTATGTGAAAGAGTATCGTCAACTGTACACGCCTGTCTGGGACTTTATATCTTTTAAATTTTGTCGTTTATTGCAACATATATACTGTACAATTTTTATTTTTTATAACTTTTTGCAGAGAGACAAATGAATTTCTTAGTCTTGAGTTGGAACTTCTCAAGTGGCAACTGGAGCGAATTGATTCCCGGGAACTTACTGTCCTTCCACCTCAGCCCACATCTCAGAAAGGCGTTTACAAGCAGTCTTCTACAGGATCATCATCACCTAGTGGTTCCACGTTTGATGTGCGACCATCAAAGAAGAGATCTGTTGGCAGGACTAGGCGCATTTCTCAGGCAGAAAAGGTTGATTATTGATTTCTCTTCAGTGATTATTTTACAGTATTGCTTTCTAATGTGCTTTGCAGTAAAATTGCTTGGAGATGCATAACTAATCTTTTTATTATACTTCCAGGCCAACTTTGTTAACTTTGTACTTGCTGATAAACTTACATTATTTTCCAAAGTCTAAATATTAGTCATTTTTAGTTATAGTAAAGGTTCTTTGTTTGAAAAACACTTTAAGCTTTAGAACTTTCCTAGCTAATTTATAGATTTTTTTGTCTGGTACTAGCCACTCTTGGGTTAATAGGTGGATAATAATTATTCTGAAAGTGAATGCCCAGGTATTTTGTTTTTAGTGCCTCTATAATCCAAAACCAATGCAATAAAACTTTAAAATGATGTCAAACTGGAATTCCCATAATTTGGGGTTAACTGATTGTTTATCAGCGTATGTGATGCTGTTTCCATTTGTAGAAGTTGCTTTAAATAGATCTAATCTGATTGTGTAAAAGTTTGCCAATTTGACTAACAATTTAACAAATTAACATTATGTGTCTTTTAAGGCTAAAGTTTTAGAAGTAACTTGCTGTTTCAGGTTAAATCTTTCGCAATGGCTTTTAAAGCTCTTGGTAGCTCAACAGTGGAGGTACTTTGGCTCTGCACTGCAAAAGCTTAAAATGGCACCACCTAGTTGCTTTTACACCTGCTTGCTACTGCTACTAGATGCTCATACTGTCCTCTTTTGCAGCAACAGAAACACAAAGCTAGAATTGTTGATAAATGCTGAATGGCACCATGAACCTATTTATCATGTCTTTTACATGATATGTTTGAATTTTTGCTTTCTGCGTTACTGGAATACAATGTTTTGTCTGCTCATCATGTGTTTTATTGGCACCCTGGCTCTAGAAGCAAAGCTTTTTATAGCTCAATATAATGAATGTCACTTCACTTCTTTGCCACTATTTAGCAAGTATTGAAACACAATGAGTGAGAGCACCTAGCAACTTGTAATCATTATTACTTCTTAGGCGAAAATTATTTGCTTTACATAATACACATATGGTAACGTACATGGTAATTTGTTGTATATGCAACTAGCAAATTAGTGCTATGTAAATTGTCATAATATGCAAAAACAAATAATGTGTATCAGAATTGCTGTCATCCTGGCGGTATATGGCAGTCTTACTTTTGTGGTATGTATTTTGAACCAGTCAAGCTATCAAAATTATATGATTGTTCTCAACGACATTTGCCAGCAAGGCAGACTAACTTACACTTAAGTTTTGACATCGTGTCTAAAAATCTGGAGAAGTTTGAAAAACCTGTGCCACCTGGCCACCCTGCTTGAAAAGGGAATCTCTGATTTTGTCCACTTTGTGAGTATTCGATACCACCGTGTGCTGAAGTCATTTTAAAAGCATCAAATTTGGCTTTACTGAGGAAAAAAGACATTTGTTGTCATTAATTGTTTCGTTCTGTCATTATGACTGTTGTGTCTTTTCTGTAGCACTTCAGCCTAAGTATATCATCTTGCTTGAGTGGCAAGCTTATCAGTTATGTACAATGGAGAAGAAAATGGCCAAGTAAAGAGGTTGAAAAATAAGTTGTGCAACTTTATTTTTCCTGGTCCCGCGAATGCCACCTCGTATATGATTCATATGCAAAATACAGCTTGTTTCGCAGTGCAAAAGAAAGTTTGGAAATCATTCATCCCTTCTCTTTTGCCTCTGGCAAGCGCATAGAACTGTCCTACCTTATAATTTCAATATCTAATGTAAAAGTGATTATTTAAATCATTTTGTAATCTAATGTATTGTGTTTTTGCTAATCTTGATGTTTTGCAGCTACATCTGAGTCGGTTAACATCTGAGTACAAATGTGACATTGTCCAAGCAAGACTTGATGACTTGCGGGCTACTCTCCTTCAAATACAGAAGGAATGTGAGAATGTTTTGAGCAGTTATCTAGTAAGTTTACTATTATAGAGAACTGCCTCTACCTGGTACATTGTTTTTTACTTATTTGAATCATTCGTTAGAATTGAAAAATGTCAGTAAGAATGCAAATTAAGGCAAAGTCTAAGCTACTGTTTACTAAACCTGGCTTCATGGTTGTGAATGCTCATGACAAACAAGATTTACATGTAGATTGGTAAAGGCCTCTTAGTGTCAACTTTCTGATTAGAGATTACTTATCTTCATTGTTATCAAATTGTACAGCGTTTTACCATACGATAGCAGAGAAATGTCATTTTTTGCCCAATGAATTGTGTTTGACACAAAAGTCGTTTTTGTATTCTGACCGTGTGATTCATTAAGCATATGCATTTGTTTCAGTGCAATTCAACTTTTGCTGTGTGTATTTTAACACTAGCCATAATTACTGCAACAGATTTACACCTCTATGTGATTAATTTAAACAAACATAATTAAAACAACTAGTATTACTTTTCCATGCCAATATAAGTAGTTGCTGTAACCTGCTCTGCGTTTTACCTTGGTAGTGCAGTCGCTTTGATATATTAACTATTTTGTCTACAATAGATAGGCAAATCTTATTAATGTAAGTGAAATTGCAGTTGAATCGACTGAAATATACGTGTATAAATATTGTATAACAGCACCGTCTACAGTTGCAACTAACAACAGTTAAATTTCCAGTATGTGCTTTTTTTGATCTATGAAACATCATATTTAGGCAACATTTGAAGAGACTAGTATAAGATATGCCGACTTGAAAAAGCATGAACTGGAGTTTGATCGTGATATATTAAAGGGAGCAATGCATCCACGTACTGGGAAAATAATGGGAGAGAAGATCATACGCAATTTTGATGAGAGATCACGAGCTAGAGTAAGCTATTCACTATTTTGCAATTAAATAACAACATGACTGTAGCTATATCATTTACTGTTGTTTCTAAAATTTAATAGTGAACCGAACTAGTACATTAAGATTTGCTTGTTTCTGCTTTCAGGATACTGTAATTGAAAAATTGCGATTAAAGAATTCAACCATGAAGGGACAGTTGAAAAAACTTCATGTGCAACTAAAACAGGTCAGCCAATGCTTGTAATTTTAACTTGATGATAAATGCTTTGGCATTCTGTTGCTTTATGCTGTAATTAGCTTTGATAATTTTGCTGACGTCTGTTCATGAAAATACAGTTATTTAATACTTTTAAAAAAGAAATGACTTGTCAGATGTTTAAAGTCAGCAATTAGAAAAATAAAAATGAAATTCACACCCAAACTCACAAAAAGAAATGCAGTGTTCGAATGAAGCTTCACAAATGTACCTAGTATTGCAAAAACTTGTTCCAAAATTGTGGAAATACAACTGTAATGATTTACAATTTTTAGAACTGCAATTTTTTTATTGTAACTTGTATTTTTTTATTGTAATGGAAATAACAGTTGCTTTTATTGTTACATTTGCCTAGAATTAAATCAAACTTTGTTAACTGCATGTGATATAAATACTGTACTCGGTCCATTATACTTTTACACGTACACATCTACTAAACACAAACCATTTTTGAGCAAACTTACGTTCATGTATCATTGACTGTGATTTAATTCTAATCATTAATAATACAGAAAGAGGAAATGGGAGAGGTGCTTCACAAGGTTGACTTCCAACAACTGCAAATAGAAAATAGTCAGTACTTATTGAAGATTGACCGTCTGAACCAAGAGCTACTCGAAATGAAATTGATAGCCGGAAATACAATGCAGATGTTGAGCAATTACAAGGTAGTATATAAAGAATTAAGCAGACTTTGTCAAAAAAATTTATACCGCTAATACTTTACCGTCATTTATCCAGCACTTGTTATAAGGTTTGAAGTAGTTCTGACTCGAGTGGAACTCAAGTTCTGACTCAAATAATGATGTCATCATAGCTACATTTCTAAGATACCAGTTTTGCTTGAAAACTTTTTGTGCATGTTTATACTTCTAACTTTTTGTCATAGAAAAAGATGCATGGTCTAACAAAGACAGCTGAGCAAATAAATACCGAAATGCAGCACCGAAAGCAACTTCTTAACAGAATACTTGGCGAGGCCAAGGAGGCTGAAAAGGTCTGTTCTTTATATATGTATGTATGTATGTATGTATGTATGTATGTATGTATGTATGTATGTATGTATGTATGTATGTATGTATGTATGTATGTATGTATGTATGTATGTATGTATGTATGTATGTATGTATGTATGTATGTACGTACGTATGTATTACGTATTTATGAATGGCTGTATAACTTATTCAAATTAGTTGCATATATGTCTTAGCACAAGGTTAAAGAACAGATTGGTTTAGTGGTATTAGTGTATCTCAAAAGTCTCTGGTTTATCATTTATCGTCCATTTCCAATTATTTTCACTTCTTGCAAGCTTCTGCATCATCACATTTATATATTATTAACAATACTGCAACAAACACACCGATGCAACATTTCTAGAAATCCTTAAGAGACTTGGAAATCCTGTAAAAACAAAATGTAATGCAATAAAATAAGACAACTTTATTGCAGCTGTAATGCAGGTAGTTATTATTTTCAAACAAAAGGTAAAATTTGTATAAAGCACTTCACGTTTTACACTAACCTACATTTATATGTTAATAAATTTAATTTTCAAGCTTATGAGTGTATTTACATTGCTTTATCATCAGATATAGCTATAGTATTTAAAAAAAATTTTGTTGCAAAATTTTTTAGGAAAAGGAAAGTACATTGCAACTGAATGTAAAACTAAAGACTCGGCTATCTGACTATAAGGTACCTGATGTCATGGACTATGTACATGACACTGCCGAATTGCGAGATTTGAAGAAAGCTGTCAAGACCTGGGAAAGAAAAGTTGAAATTTGTCAGGTTAGTTTGAGTTTTGTAATCTGCATAAGAAATATTACCTGATTACCTGTACAATAAGCCGTTTTTCCAATGATCCTGAGTGTTAGCAGTACAAATGTCGTTCGTTTAAAGATGACCTACTTTAATTACCTTACCCCGTGTCACATTTTGTTAAGCTCGGACTCCATGTGCACGTAATGAGTAATGCTTGCTCTATTATCCATAATGAGTGATGGTTATTGATAGTTTCCATATGACCGTGAATGCTATGTGTATTAACAAAGCTCATGGCACTCTTTCTGCCATTTTGGTTGTTGTACGTGAAAATTGGAAGTAATCATTTTTGCTTCCACCTGGCCTGGTAACACGTCATTATATCACCATCCCATGCAGTGTGTACCACTGGGTCACCACAAAACAGATTATTGATATTATTGACACATAATGTAATTTATATTTTGATTAGTTAGCAAAGGGTGTGCTACGGAAAGGTTATTTTTTTAAACTTTACACAATGCTATTTAAATTTGTTTTCATACGACTTATCATTAGAATGCTGTACCTACTGGTCATTGTGGGAGTTTCAATTCACAAGTTTTATACAGTGTTACTACTGATGCAAGCTCTGTATGCAATACAACAGTACCTGATACAAAATTTTAATACGGCCTTTTTAGCCTTCATTTACAAAGAGTGTGTTCTTGTACTTCAAATAATTATCAAGATTATTATTATTAATGATAGTACAAACCCCACAATTATATAAATTTTGATCAAACTCATAAAAAGGGAAGCATGAAAAAGTTGCAACACAGCTTGGATTGAACCAACGATGTTCTCAATCTGCTTATGAAATGACACCAGGTGCAAGAGTATCATATTCCCCAGGGATCATGGCAGCCAATAGTTGGCAAGCCAGTTTCAGCATTTCCTATGTTAGATCATCACACTTAAGCTAATTAGATTGAATACATGAAAGAGCCAGCCTCTAGGAATCAACATCAGCATAAATGATAATTTCGACAGCAACTCTCTTTTTCAGTGCTAGAACCAAGGACAAAACATATTATTATAATCAGTACAATTCGTATTACTGTCATGAATTGTACTGATTATAATATTATGTTTTGACTGGATTTTGGCATTGAAAATGACAGCTGCTGTCGAAACTATCCTATGCACTAATAGACACCGTATTAATTAGATTAATTTTCATTTAATGAATTTTTAACCTGAATTTCCCATTGGTAATTAATTAATTATATGTTTATTATTTATGTAACTAAAGAAAATATGTATTTTGTGTCATTTTAGATGGCTTTAAAGGGAGCATATCCTACACAATATTTGGAAGAAAACAGTGCAATTTCTTTAGATCAGGTTGGAAAGGAACAATCTTCATATCATGGAACAAACTCTCTTGCTGAATTGTCGCCGAAGTCACCTAAGAAGATTTAATAACAATATGGCTTAGGTGCAGTTTGTGAAACATTTTGGTGCACGTACACTGCAGAAATATAAAATATCAGCAGATCTAACAAACATGCAAATATAATGCAGGTTAGCACATAGATATATCACAAGACGTGTACATACCATATTGTACATACCGTCTTGTAGTAGTGACTAATAAATAAATCCCGATTCCTCGATTTTTCATTGAATTAATTCATATGATTGCCAATTATATACGTGTTTTATTAACTGCTATTTGTTGAACTAAAATTTAGTTTGCACTAAATCTTAAAAAAAGATATCGTAATTATAGTTTTGTAAGTAATTACAAGTTAGTCTGTGCTTGTGAAAAGTGCTATGACAACTTTAATGACAAAAATTAATTGACAAACATGTAGTATTTATTATGAGTCAATATTGCAACATTTATGTGAGGTCTAAAAAGACCATGATCATTGCTCTAACAGAACCATCTAGACACAGAGAGTGCAACAAATCATAATTCTCCCCTTCAGAATATCAATCGAGAAGATATAGAGTGGCTGTCAAAGTAAGAGACTGATCTGTAACTTTCATTCTTATGTAGTATTAGATTGCTCATAAGAATGTTTAGCTGACTATCAAGTCAAAATGTAGAGTCTGAAACAGAGAAATTAGTTTCTCATCATTTTCAAGTTTCAGAGAGAAACAGTAAAATTAGGATTTCACATGATTCGTTTAAAGAATAATTTTACCACAATTTTGTAATGTTCAAGCCAAAGTTGCTTACACAGTACAATATCAATGACCTTTTTTTGTAAATGCCAGATATCATTGCGATAACAAAACTTCCAAATTCCAAATTAATGAAGATTAGTTAAGAAACAAAGCTTAATTCAAGGTTATACTATATAAAAATATTGTTTTGAGGCAATCCATTTTTGTTAAAAAAGTACATTTTAGTTGCTTATTATTGATTATAAATTATAATTGGAAGAGCATATAATGGTACAGACGATTGTTTTTATTCAACAGCCATTATGAATGGTAAAAAAATAAAGTCAAACTGCAGGATTACAAGACATTTGGAAGAAACCTACCTTGAGTTGTCTCAAATGAAATTTAATTAATAGCGCACTTAGTATTACATATGCTATAACTAATATTACTTAATATTGAATTTGTGTAACTTGCAAACAATAAACATCATCATTAACAGGAGACGTACGTCTTGTAGCAGTGATAAATCAATAAATTTAATTTTCACAAACCAGCTGAGTGTTCACCATAATAATTATAGAGTTGCGCGTGTAATTCGTTGTTCTTAAATGATACGTCTCAATTAATATTTCTGCTAAACAATTTATAAAATACCTGAAATATGCCAATCTGATCTCAAGCACGTTAAAAAAACTTCAATAATTCAATGCTTTCTCAAATATTACAACAGTTGGGCAGTTAAAAATAATTCAAACACATCTAACCATCATTATAAAATGAATCCATCACTTTGCTTTTGTCACCGTAATCCATATCGTATTTATAATCAGTGTATGCTATGTCAGACAGGAAAATAAAGGTACCCTTCAGCCTAGTGAGAAAGTACACCATTACTGTTGAACCGCAAGTTAACGTCACCATTTATATCAAGAATTCTCTGACAGCTACATGCTGCCTGTGCTTCTATCCGAAATTATGGCCATCATTTTCAAAACAAAACTGAATAAATTCTGGTCAAAATCACCGAGCGTAATGCCATGACCATTGTTTACAACTGACTGTGTCTGATCGTGTGTGGTTAACTTATGTCAGCACTGTATTTGTAGATTTTTATTCTCAAGTGTGACTAACCAGTCTGCGTGATGTTCATGACTAATTATCAGTTGACTGTTCCTGATTGTTTACTCATGTGTCTGAGCAGTTTGTCCTAATTTTTACATTTTGACTCCTATCTCAGTTTCGACTCCTACAATGGGCTCTTAAACAAAAATTCAGACGTGACAGTGTTTATCACATAAAATAACAACAACCACAACAATAATAACAATAATAATAATAATAATAATAACAGTATTATGCTGTACTACGTTTTATAGTTAATAAAACACTGGAATGTTTAACCTAATTGACCTTACACACTGTGCGAGTATTCATTATTCAATGCCAATTACTGGGGTAATTGTAACCTTAATAGACGGAGGCGCAGCAGCAAGACTGAAATATCTAACATGGTACCACTGAAAGATTTCTCGCGCTAATTACGCGCGGCGCCTCGTGCGTGTGGCTGGAGTGCTAATTCATACCGGTAAGTTTTGGTTATTAATTAGGCTATGGTGGCAGTGTCGACTTTCCAAATTTCTTTGAAAACTTTGAACTTTCCAAAGTTTTGAAAAACAAAAGCTATCACATAAAGCATCTCCTGTCACATAAGCAGAATCTTACCACAGTCAAAAGCGTCCTCTAGTTATTTTTACGACAGCGTTTAATTACCGTCATTTATTGGGTGTTCTGAATTTACAAAACAAAACAACAGTTTTGGTTATTTGAACCTCGAACACCCCCTATAAACGATTAAATCTGCTTTTTATTTAAACTGGTATAAAGAAATTAATGCTATAATTGTAGCTAAAGCGTGAAGATGAAATGTTTAATAATTTTAAGAACTTCTCGTTTTTTCAATGTTCACATCAATTTCGCAAGTCGCTGAGGAGAGACCGTCAAAAACTGTGTTATGGTTAGGTCTGTTAGACTTTGCAAGCGAGTTTCAGCTTTCACAAACATTGTAACAGTCTTGGTTGCATCATGATGCATTATTAAATCATAAGTGAATATAATGAAAGTGTCTTGTTGTTTGATTTTGTGCGTTATACTGATCAACAGAACGTTTATCATAAACATTTTTATAAGTATAACTAAGTAAGCATATTACTATTAGTGCTTCTTTAAGGCAAAAACAATAGTTATGTTTTACCTATTTAAAACGTACATAAGACTATGTTTTTGTGAAGACGGAAAATATGAATATTTCATTAAAGGATACGAAAAATTAAAATAAACCTTGTGTTCTGGATTCGTCTTTCATGAATGACAGGATTTAGTTTGCCAGAAAAGGGCCTGCTTGTAGTGTGACTGTCATCCAAAATGGCTTCCTAAACTTTTTTTATCTCGTAAAAGCTGAAGCTGCACTACGATGGCAAGAAAGGGCCAGCTTTGTAATTTGATATTTTATATAATGACATCTAAACTAAGTTGCAGTTGTCATATAAAAAGTACAGATTTTGTTAGTCAATATAATATCAGATCTGTTTGTTTTTCTTTGAATAATTACTAATCACGTCAAAATTTGAGAATGTACGTATTTAAAATAAATATATGAGTGCATTTTTTTTCACAGATATACTACTGCGGCTGCATTAATAAAACAAATAACTGTTTGTATGACAAAAGAGGGATTAAAAACTTATAATTTTATGCTGTATTACGTTAATTGTTGTTTGTTACACAAGAAAGAATTAATTGAGCAGTTAAATTTTAATATGAATTTTGCAAAGAATCCTCGCAAAAATGGAATATGCAGTGCTTGCACCAAGCGACAAATTTACTCATGAGGATGATGTGTGCCTTCTAGCTAGACATCTCATAAGGAATTCCAAGAGTAAAATTCCTCCTGAGGCGTATGTGTGTAATGTGCCATAGAAAACAATGTGTTCCATTTTTGTGAGGAATGCAATTTGTGTGTGTGCGCAAGCAATTTTTTTGAGGAATTTTGCCACACATCCACAACATTGTAAGACAGTGAATTTCAGAAATTTTGTAGCTGTTATTTCAGTTTACGCTAGAAAAAGTAATATCCATAATTTTTTCATCACCTTGTTTCTTGTTTTATGGAACAGTGGCAATGGAACTGATTCCGTTATCAAAGCAAAGTCTACAGATTGATTCAAAATCTGAGGCTATCAGTTCTGCTGATGGAGAAGCACGTCCGGTGTTTCCTGATAAACTTACTGGCAAACTTGCTTATGGGACACATTCCTGTCAGCTGGTGAGCAACCAAAATACAACTAAATCTGAGAAGAAAGGCACCCAGAATTTAAACAAATTGAAACAGAAAGCACGGTCCAAGAATCTTGAACTAATTCTTAAGCGTCTTGCACAACAATCTGAGAAATCAGTACCTACATCATCAGGACCAGAGTTGGATTTGGCAAAAGGTTTTTCTTTTTGCAAATCGAAAGAAAATGCTGTTCAGAACAATTCTTTTTATGAGCAGAAACATACTTCACTAACTGATTTTGAATCACGTGGAACAGTCGATTATAGCCAGCTAAGAAAGCCTGTTCTTGTAGGTAAGTTTATGTCATATTTATGTTTATACATTGTTGATAGCAAAATTATGTGTCGTTGTTAAGGAAGTTATATATTGCACCATGTATCAAGTAGTACATTTTTTGTTTGTAATTACTTGTTTAAACAGGTGTGGAGTATATGCAAAACAAGGTTTAAGGGATTTTGGTATGATTATCAGATGAAATAAAGACCTGTAGAAATGTTAAAATTTTAATGTTTGTTTAAACAGAGGTTTTTTAATATATGATATTCTTGTGATCTTGAGGTGAGTGTTACAGCTTGGCTACTTAAGTGCATTATCTTATGACATCTCTAAGACAGTGTCATTAACCCATATTTAAGTAGCTGTCTTAGGGTGCACTTAAATCCATCTCGCTAGTTGTAATTCGGCTGTTAGCTGGAATTCATAAAACTGTTGTAGGGTTCACTTAAGTCCGCTATGCAGGACTTTTTAAGTACGCTATGAGTATGCCAAGTCTGGTTAAAAATTGATTACTCAAGCATTGCTGGCTTGTGTACATTTACTGTGTAATAGTTACTTTTATACATTCTGCTGCCTGAAGCTCTATTTCATACATGATCTGTTCTCTGTTCACTCATCCAGGCGGTTTCTTGCTTTGCAAGGTCCCGGACATGTTGCCTGCTGTTTATCAGCTCTTTGCTTTCTTAATTCTTCAATTCCATTCCTCAGCACTTTGCTCCCTCAGCTTATCATTCCTTAGGTCTTTGGTTCCTCAGCTCACCAATTAATTTATCGGTCTTTTGTACATCCTTGATAGGTGAAAGGACAATTAGTTGGGAAGTCATTGGTCTATGACAGTAAATATTGAGAAAACAAATGAGCTAATTACTAAGTGCACGCTCATCATTTGTCCTTGAGATTGATGTCAAAGTTTCATCTTTCTTAAACCACACATCTCTAAAGAACATTTCTCTTCACACAAAATGTCATATAGGTTTCTCTAGCCAAAAAATGTATGACTAATCCAACTGCTTTGCCATTACAAAAGGCATTCTTTACCAGGTCCACGAAATTTTACCAACTCAGTTTAAACAGAAACAAAAATGTCTGAAAAACCTTAAAGGGTGGAAATTGTTTTCCAGTGCTTTGGACTCTTTAGATCAGCATGTTTAGTCAGCTGACAAATCCAAAAAAGTTTCAAGAGTGGTGCTGGTAAAAAGCTAACTTACACGAATGTTCAACATTTACACTACTTTTGTAGTCCGAAAAAAGAATGTGTGCTGTGCAAATTATCTTCTTTGAGACATTACTATAACAGAATGAGAAATAATGTTTAGCAGTAGCAACCAACCTGTAGTAATCAATTTGAGTGATATGCGCAATCTATTTGTGTAATTTATACTGTGCGACTTCACCCATAACCATTTTTCTCAACAAGCTGTTTTTTCTAGGTTCACCTGCTTTGGAGCAAATTGTTAATGGTGTACTACATGGTACACCCGAAGTGCGCAACTTCCTTCAGTATGAGTGCTCTATCATCTACGAGTGTTGTGTATGTAGCAGCTTATTTAGAGGCTTGCCAAACTTTATCACGCACAAGCAAGTGTTTTGTGTCGACAGCTACAGGAGCAGCTTGGTGAAATTTCTGGAGCATACCAGTGAAAGCTACACGGACTTTGTTGAACCGAGAGCTCCTGAGGAAGCAGAAGCGGAGCCTGATCCATGGAGTGAGGTTTGTTTTTAATCAATGACTATGTAATTCGTAAGATATTATAAAAAACAGTTTATTATTGTTAGATGCTTGGTCATTTTGTTATTGTAGTCATCTATTATTATTTATTTTATACTCATTGTACAACACGTAATACAAATTTACAAGACATACAAGTAATATGAATGACAAAAAAAATCAGACACTTAGCAAAACAAGGACAAAAAATAATTACAGAAGAAAATTAGCAAGTGAATATATGTGAAGACCGTTACCTGATTATTCAACCCAGGTTAATCAAGAATAAATGTACTAAATGACTAGCATTAAATAGCAGTTCTTTGGCAATTGATATTGAGAGAGCGGATATTGATTCTTAATTATATTACATGCCCTTCTGTAGAATTTAAAACAACACTGCATATTGCTGGTATAGCATAAGCTAAAACCTCGAGGTAAAACCAAAAGCCTTATTGCAATGCAGGATAAATTAGATTGTTATTGCTAATTGGTATGTTTTTCAAATCTATTAGAACGTTTTTTATCGAATGTAGTTACCATAATGTGACATGGTAGTTTATTGGCAGTTTATTGTATTGTTCTGTAGGACTGTAGGAAAGTTTGGTACAAGTAAATTTGGTACCGGCAAATATAGTACAGGTAAATTGCTTACCATTAATGTTTGGTACTGTCAAAATTTGGTACAAGGAATTTTTGTACATGGAAATGTTGGTACAGGTAAATTTGTTACTATGATCTTATCTTTAGGTACAAGGAATTTTTGGTAGTAAGAAAATATGGTACCAGAAAAATTTCGTACTAGGAAAGTTTGGTACTGGAAAATTTTGTACTCAACAGAAAAGAAAGCATTTTTATATCTCATTAAAAACTAATTGCAACAGGGCCAGCAATAAAAGAATAAATGTAACAACGACGACAGCAGTGATGACGATGATGATGACCACAACAAAGGAGCAAGGAAGACAAACAACAGCAATGACAAATAACAAACAACAGGCAAACAAACAAACAAAAACCAAATAAAAATAATTGCAACAATATGAACCACTATAATTTGTCGAGTAGGTTATATAAGAGATATTTTTGTAATACCAAACTCCTTGTACCAAACTTTCTCTGTATCAAATTTTCCTAGTAGCAAACTTCCTAGCGCCAGACCTGCTCTGTACCATTTTTTGTTGGCCATAACAAACATTTGTAGTATAATCAGCTAGAGCATTATGAACATTTCCTTTATGATATTAACAGAATATCACTGCTGGACTACAGCATGCGATTTCTATTTAGGGTTCAAGAATATACTTATTTAATTATTTTAAGTAAAACAGTACTATATATTTTTATGCAAGACAGTTTTAAGCCACTCACTTTGAATTCTTAGGAATGACTGGACAAGATTAGAAGATAAGTGTATTGTACGTAATTAGCCAAAAAATTGCTGAAATGCAATAATAAATTTGATAATGATAAAAAATAAAGGAACTGCTCATAAATGACACCATTTATCCATTTCCAGTTTGCTGTTAAATTCTACATTTTTGCTGTTTTTTAGTGATGTATAGTAAGTATTCCGCTATACCTTCATTATTGCAGCTACACCAGTAATAAATTGGTTCACTTTGCCCAGGACCATACAAAAGAATTATCATGATTTTGGCACTTAAAATTGTATTACTGTTTTAGGGACTATCGAATGCAGCACAGTTGTACAACAGCTTCATGGAAAGGCAAGGGGAGAAATCTTTCAGTAGAGAAGACACACAGGTTCGGCTAATACCAATTGAAACTAATCCAAATGCTGTTTATCAGATGGTCAGTGATAGCTGTGACAGTAAGAGATTTGTGAGTACAAGTGGTCTACCAACTATGGCTCAGGTAAAGATTACCTATATTTTTACTGCTTGAATGGTTTTTATAATAACTGTACAGTGTTCACTCGCTACTTCGTGGATCGTTTATCGCGGACTCGCCGTTTCGCGGGTTTTCAAAAACATTAATGTAAAATATTTATCGCTGTATTTTCGCCGTTTTCACGGATTTTTCATACTCCGTCTAAAGTATTTTTGCACATGCGTAGTACGTATTGTACAGCAATGTATAGATTTGATGAATTTTGCATAAAAAATCACAAAATGCATTAAATATATATTAAAAATATTAATTCTAACATTAAAAGAATATTATAAATCATAAAAAATTACTATTTACAGTAAATAGCGTATTTATTCGGCGGATGAATACACACCAAAACCAAAATGTAGTACTTGCGCCCGCTTGAGATGCTACTTGC
This sequence comes from Tubiluchus corallicola, assembly GCA_030141605.1. Classification (NCBI taxonomy): domain Eukaryota; kingdom Metazoa; phylum Priapulida; class Priapulimorpha; order Priapulimorphida; family Tubiluchidae; genus Tubiluchus; species Tubiluchus corallicola. Next base: position 413,026 of record JAQGDQ010000024.1, read on the forward strand.
CGACGTGGAATTGTCGACATGATTGGTACCGTGCAATTTGTTATAAGTGTTATACCATGCAAAATAAGTATAGCGTCCCTACTTCGCAGAAATTCACTTATCGCGGGTGGGCCTGGAATGGAACACCCGTGATAAGTGAGGGAATACTGTACAATAGAAGTCAGTAGCTCAGTGTAAGATGGTACTGACTGTACACTTGTATGGTGTAATCAATAATGCATAAAAATTTCCAAACTATCTTTTTTGCAATTTTATTTTTGTGCGAATACATGCCTTTTGAAACTTTGAGGCGAAATGTAAATTTTCGCTAATTTATCACTTGCACTATGTTCATGAAATCACATAATTTTGCAATGAAATAGGTATGTTTTTAATGCCAAACATAGCATTTACTGCTATTCCATTATCCAGTTGGGTCAGTGATGTAAACCAGTGACAAGCATTATGCAACAGTGTCAAATATTGAAATGAAGTTTCTAAAATGTGTCTGTTGAAAACTAATTAAATGTAGTTCTTAATTATACTGTCATCATTGTGTTTATTTATTGTAGTGTTACAGTCAAGGGGCTGACATCCAAAACCAAGCAGCCGCACTTACAAACCAGATGCTTGCAAGTACACAGAACTTGAAAAGCAAACCGAGCGAAAATTACAAGAATGCTGCATTACTTAGCAATGACAAAATGACAAATGCAGAAAACAATAATTGTAAAGACAACCCTAAGACAAAGTGCACAAATCAGTATGACAGAAAAAGTCTGACATGTCTTTTGTGCAATACAGTTTATGCATCCTTAAAAACACTTTACACCCACATGAGCAATATGCATCAGACTGAAAGAACATTGTACCAGTGTCCTGTATGTGATATACTTTTTTTTAAGCAGTGGAGTGTACAAAGGCATTTAATGAATGTGCACAAAAAGACTAAAGCTGAAATGGAATTATTGAGAAAGAACGTAAAAGTTGTGCGTGCGACAAACGTATTACCTGGCAAGAGAATGTGGACAAGAACTCTGCTAAGAAACAACAGTAGTGGAGATAAACAAAAGACTTCTGTTACGGCCTGCAAACGGGTGCAAAATGATGTTGAACCACCAGATCGAAAAAAACGTAAGACTGAGGATTGTGCAAAAACCAAGGAAGAAAATAATGCACTTGAAAGTTCGATAATGAAGAAAAATGGTGCTAAGGGTAAAGATAACACTAGTCAAAATAATAATTTGACGGTCACAGTTCAGAATGATGCTAAAGTTAATGTGACTAAGTCAAATAGTATAGAAAACACAACAACATATTGTGAATCCCTCAATTTAGATTCTGAACGTGAATTGGATGATGAGGTCGCTTCCATGCTGATTTTGTTTAAATGTAAATACTGTGACATACGACTGGCCAATCGCAAAGAATTTTCTGCGCACATTGCATTATGCAGCAAACTAGATCATTCTTCCAAAGAATCTGAAGGTACTGTGAAGGTGGACAAAAGTAAACTTAGCAATAAGCCTTGCAGTGCAACAAGTAAATGTAAGAAAATTTCCTTGCAATATAATACTGGTAAACAGAAACAACCAAATCTTAAACTAAAGAACAGCAACGATGTTCAAGAAGAAACGGCAGATACTGAAGAAATGCCAAAAAGCTTAGAAGACTGGAATAGAGGACTTGAACTGCTGTTTGACAAATCTTCGCTAAAATGTTTTAGATGTGAACAAGTGTTTACAAAATTTCACGATGCCAAGCGCCATGTCATTATCCACACAGGCTGGCAACGATACAGTTGCAACTTATGCAAACAGAAACGCTTTTACAGACATGATTTAAGAGCCCACATTTTACAGTCACACAAACAAGCAGTTCGAGGAAATGAGACTGATGTAGATATATTTGTAACAGACTTGCTGGTGAATAAATAACTGTGTTATTCTTATTCGACTTTGCAAATTTGAAATGGTGATCATAGCATGTTGCCATATATTGTTTAGCCAGAATATTTGGTTTTTCAGCTTATATGCATACATATTAGGCCATTTATGTATACATATTATGCCATATTATACATAAATAGGTCACTGCTGGTTATAATACTAATAAACGTACTTGCTTCACATTATTACCAAATTAGTAGTGTTGATTTTTATTAGGCTGAGCTCTCTGATTGATTAGCTCTATGATTCTTGCTTGTTAAAGTTAATCTTATTTTATTTGACGTAATCAAAACATGAGCCACATATTAAAAGTTCAAACTCAACTTGAACCTCGATTGTTGCAAATGAAGCCTAGTTAGGCAAATTTTGTCACTTACATCCAATAAGTGAGTGTTGTGTTCCATTTGAAGTCATATATCTTTGTTTGTTCCTTTGCTAATTCTTGAAATGTTGTTATTGAATTCCAGTTTTTTCCTAACATTCCAGTTTAGTATTCCACATGTCATTTGTAATTTATATATTTAAATTGTCTACAGATTGCTAATAGATATCGCTCTGTGATTCAAATTTATTTAACATTTATAATTTTGTCGTTTTATTTATTTATTTTTTGGAGCCATGATCTTTTGTTTAACAGTCACTATTTGTCTTATTTGCAAAGGCAATACATATCATTACTGTGATACCAACATAGGAGTAGCTTTATTCTGGTTGTGCTCATGTGATTTTTGTAGTTTATTTCGTTCATGTGCTTCATACAAATGGCCATGAACTGCATGTGACTTTCAATATGCTGGATTAATAATTGCAAAACGAAAGGTTAATAAGCTGTTTTAGAAATATTCATATGACTTATTTTACTTTCATTATTAGTGCTGAAAGTTATTTTGATTTTATAAACTTTTGCATTTCTGTGATCTTGGTACAAGTGAGGCCTTATTGTTCTAACAAGAAAGAAAAAAAGAAAGATTATTTATTAAAAAGAGTTTGTTATGTATATTATCTTACTGTTTAAACAATAACAGTACCTGTGATGCTGAGCCTGAAAGCACTATAACTAAATGTTGTTTTATAGAACATTTGTAGGGATTATTTGCATTGATGTTACTATTCATGTTAGTAATGGCTCAATCAGTTTCACTATGACACAAACTTTAGGTAGTAATTTTAATTCATGGTTTGTATTATTTGTTACTAAATTTCTGTGAATTAAACTGAACTGTTCTCTCAATAGGTCTCAAATGTTAAAAAGTTGCATAGTGCAATTTCTCATCAGAGTACTTTCAAAACTAAATTTTCAAAGATGATTACTTGCTTCATTTATAATGTTTTGGTTGTTGTTATTATATTTTTTGCATTATATTTGTGACTTATTTTTGTGACTAAGTTATAAGTGAACATACCAAGTTTTGTTAATTTGATAATTTTGTTCTTTGAAGTTAATTTTAATAAAGGAATTTAAGGAAAAAAAGTGATTTTTAAAGTACTGTGTTATTCAACTTTTCTAAATGTTATGACTTTTACAGTTCATTTGAGAGCACATCATACGTTTATCCATAGGTGTACGAGGCAGGGGGCGGTTGCCCTCCCAGAGCAAATGAATTTTGCATTTTCAGGGCAAATAATTGTATAGTAAAATTTCCAAATTTAATATTGAATATTTAAAACGCTTAAAATGCACGAGAATAAAGTTTGTAAGCTGATGGGCTTTAAAGAAAGCAAAAGTAAACTTAAAATTTCATTTTCCTAAAAGTTTCTGCTTAAAGAATGAAAATATTTGTAAAGTTCAGTTTTTGCAAAAAGTTTTTACAGTCTTGTGCATCTTTGCGTTCACTGCAACATTTAACAATGCTTTTATATCATTTGGAATATGAATTCTGACTAGAAATAATAGTAAACTGCATTACTTCATTAAACACTGGTCATTACCGTCGGTTTGTTTTTGTTTAAAAACACTGCTATCTTTCTGTTTTCTTGAAAGTCGGTCGGTGATGATGCACGTCAGGGTTGCGAATGGGCCTCACAAGTTTAGTGATTCTCTTCATCTAAATCTCTCCTTAAGTATGCTTATAAATGTTTTGTGTTTTTAGACACTTTTATCGGTCTGTATCCTGTATAAGTGTGTATATAGGCTGGAAATAATATACGCTACGGCAAGTCAGAAAATTTTCAGGGCAAATTCCTTCTTCCTTCCTGGTGAAAATTCTGCCCGTATGCTTGTGGGTTATCTACATATCCACATTATGTAAGTGACATGACACTATCAGTTTAATCATGTTAATATATATTATTGTTATGTATGTTACAGAGACAAGGATGTAGATAAACACATTATGTGCAATTATGTTTGTCTGTTTTAACATTAAAATGCATTTTAGTATTAAATAGAGTTGTTACTCTCGAAAGTTTCAAACATGGAAGATTAGAGTAGCCAAAAACTGCTTAGGTGCAAAAATTACTCAAACATTTTATTTATGTGACACTTTAAAATTTTGACGTCGGCAACTTGCAATTTCAGTTATGTAAAATGTATAAGTGCATAAGACTTTGTAATTAACCTAGATTCAAGGATCAGGTTGAGCGGCTAATCTTTTTTGCATGAAAACTAATAATGTCACTGATAAGAACTATTTCCTTAATTATAGCCGAGGTATTGCCGTTGTAGTAAGAATAAATTTCTTTGGTAATTATAATTATTGCACCATCATGATATTGCACTACCATGAGTCACTTCACCTTTATATTTGAAAATCTGCTACTAGGTGGCAATACTGTATACAACGTCAGAGAGCTAATATTGGTAAATGGCCTTTTACCCGTGTTGCTGTCAAATGCGAAGATGCCTGTGAGTATTGCTCTTTGTTTGTGCACTTTATAATGAATTTAACGAACCTTAATATTTTAATTTCTGTTTTGTACAATCATAAAGCAACAGTCTAGGATTAAAAAGTATCCATTGAATCAGATTAAACTTCTATACGGCAAATTTAGGCATCTAAAGCGCCAAGCGTTTCTGTTTTGTTGGTCATTGTTATTCAGGTTGATACTTGTTTTTGCGCACGTGGAGCGTTTCATTTTTGCAAGAATTTGTTTTATTTCCTTTGCAAACTTTATTTCGAATTTTATTTTTGTCGAACTTGTTTTTGACGTCTTGCATATTTGTTGCCACTGTTAATGGGTAATTTTTTCGTTGCGTCTTCTAAAAGTACTTTACCATCGTCTATAGAGCCACACATTTTCCCTTATACACTTTTATTATTAAGTCTTATCTGTCCATCTGTTATTCATATGTATACATGATAAGCTGTGTCTGCTTATAGCGTACTTTTCTGAGCCGGATCTAGCAGGTTCGCTATAACGATGTTATACTGTACTATTTAAACTGCAGATGTTTGTGTTTATTTGCATCACACATCTGATCAAAAATTCCAATACAACATGAAAAAGTGATTTTTAGATATGTGTTGAATCCATTGCAGTTAGCTAAAGATCTATTACATCCGAGTCCGGAGGAGGAGAGAAGAAAGTGTAAACTGAAACGACTAGTACAATCACCTAATTCTTATTTTATGGATGTTAAATGTCCAGGTAAGTCTATTTTATGTTATCTGTTTAAACAACGAGTTGTTACTTCTTATTTGGATTGTTAAAATCAACTTCTGTGTTCACAGGAGCAGCCTGAAATGTAAGCAGTAAGTGTGTAGGCGATTTCGGCTTTTCTAAGCATATATATATATATATATATGCGTGTTTTCTTCAGAAGCCAATATTCACATTATAATAGCCTTCTGTTTGCCTTTGATATTATTTTTAAATAAAGTGAAAAAAATAACTGTCATCAGGGATGTTACCTGTTTATGTAAACTAATTTGCCGTTTGTCGATAATTGCACTTTCGGTTAAGTTTCGGTTTCAGCGAAATTTAATAAATTTCGTAGCCAAACCTTCGGATAATTTTCGGTAGCATTTTTCCCAGGTTTTACTAGTATTTATCCAATTTACCTTTTCTTTTCTCCTAGATGTCAAAGACCGCTGAAAAATCTTGGCTAAATTAGTTCAAATAAAGCGAAAATTTTGTTTACATAACAGTTTGTGACGTGCTTTTATGGGCAATGCTGCGTATCTTGAGTGCTGATGACTGTCAAGTTGTTTTAGGGCTCCAGGCCCAATCAACTGAAATATCGGCAACAGAATATCTACAAAATAAAATTTGTTTATTTTGAATGAAACATTATTAACATTTAATAATTAATCATTAAGGATACTTAAATCCAAAAATATTGTAACACATTTTCTAAGGTAAGCCCACTACTTTTTAATAGTAGTTTTGGTTTTGCAAAAATGTTTCGGTTTGGTTTTCTTTCGGTATCGATTTCCTGTGTTTCATAAATTTCGGTTTTGGTTTGTAAATTCAGTTTCAGTAACATCCCTGACTGTCATAGCATTGTGCATCCTGGTCATTATTTAATAGTGACCACTTTAATAATTTGGAGTTATCTAGGCTGTGCCTAAATTTGCTCAACATAATTCTGTTCTAGGATGTTACAAAATAACAACAGTTTTTAGCCACGCACAGACAGTGGTGTTGTGTGGGTGTTCTACAGTACTGTGTCAACCTACTGGAGGGAAGTGCAGATTGACAGAGGGTGAGTTTGCATAACAATGATGAAGACATGTGAAGTGTCACAGTATTTTTGCTCAGTTTGACAGCTTAATGAATATGGAGACATGATTGAATATAATGAAAAAGTTTATAAATGATCATTGTTAAGATTTACACAAAGACATTTTTTGTCGCACAGAGTCTATGAGCCGTAAGTTTCGTCTTCTATAGTGTGCATGACATAATCCGTGCGGCTTCTTGCCCTACATAAATAGTAAATAATTTTATCACAATCTGCTTTGGCGTACTCGCGAAGAAGACTTTTAGCATAGTAGGATTTCCACTAGGATACACCGGATCTGGGTCCCGATATCCAGTAACTTTAATGGATCCAACAGAAATTTTCCTCAGATTTTGTGCTGTTTGTGGTTCTATTTTTCTATGTGTATAACTACCGATTGTGAAAAAAATTAGAGCGGGTAAGAAAAAAATATGCTTAGCAGTTTGATTACCTGAATAATCTTAATTTTTTAAAGAATTTGAAGGATTTTTAAAATCTTCAGTAATTTATGAAAGTACCGCTTAGGTTTTATGTCGCCATGCTTGTAGCACAAGTGATGCCAGCAATCTTCACTCTATAGTTCCTTGAAGCAAATAGTGTAAAAGGTAGCTCTATTGCTGTAAAATGTCTGCTAAAAGTGTAGAGCTGTTTACTTCCACGCGGTAGAAGGATAATTTAGCTTTTTTTGAGTTTAAACCCAGGGCAGATCAAGTTTTCAAAATTACAGTACATAAACGTTTGCAGTGATTCCACTTAAAATTACTCTGTGACCCTGAAAATTGACAGGCGATGCAACCACATGAACAAAAATGTAAGCAATATAAAATATACTTTACTGTTATTTGTAGATCCAGATCTGACCCGATCTGTAGATCCGATCTAGAACCGCAAAAGTGAATCAGATGCATCCCTTATTTCCACACTTCCAATTTCCAAGCGAGTGGTGTGAGTTTCGTACTCACTGTGGGTAGTATCTTGCCTGAACCTTGGCTGTTTATCTCATAGAGTTCTCTGGCTACACAACCAAACATGGCAGAGCCCCTCTGGCAGTCAAGTGCCTCGTCTTAAGGGTATCCCTGATAATGAATCAGGTTCCGGTCACGTTACATACCTATCTTGGTGTGAGTTCTGCGTCACGTTACATACCTATCTTGGTGTGAGTTCTGCGTCACGTTACATACCTATTTTGGAGTGAACTCTGCATCGCATTACATATCTATCTTGGAGTGAGTTCTGTATCACGTTACATATCTATCTTACAGTGAGTTCTGCGTCACATTACATACCTATTTTGGAGTGAATTCTGCATCACATTACATACCTATCTTTGAGTGAGTTCTGCATCAGGTTACATACCTAGCTTGGAGTGAGCTCTGCGTTAGGTTGCATACCTATCTTGGAGTAAAGTCTGCATCAGGTTACATACCTATCTTGGAGTATACTCTGTGTCACGTTACATACCTATCTTCGAGTGAATTATGCATCATGTTACATACCTATCTTGGAATGAGCTTTGCCTGCATGTAGTGTGCCGAAGTGTTAATTTACCTGATTCTGTAACCACTCAAATCATACATATAATGCAACATATTAGTAAAAAGCTGGAACAAACAATGTGTGTAATGCCCATTTTCACCAACAAGCAAAAATTTTACATTTTAATTTTATGACAGCATTGCATTACCAATCCTTATGATATAAATGAATTGTGTCTGGTAAAAAGAGCAATTACACTAACGAATGCATTAGCGATGAGCAAAAATGCCTTTCAGCAATTGAAATTAATGGCCAACTTCATTTCGCAATTATGCACCTTATGATTTTGTGAATTCTCAAAATGACTTGCAAAGAGCACACTGTGGATTATGGCTTTTGGTAGGCAAGCTCACAGTAGGTGGTAGACGGCAAATGAATGAGTGTGACAGAGATCATAAGTCAGCATATGTTTTATTAAGAGGCTTTTTCTCATTAAAGCTTACCAATTATGTCCAGCTCTATGTGATAGCGGCCTAAGATCCCTGTTATTCTGAATAATATAAGTAATTAAAAATGCTAGAAAATGTATTAACTTTTTGTATAATACAGCCAAACTTCATTATAACGCCCAGTTTGGAACACCAATGAATGCGTTATAGAGGTGGGTGGGTGGTGGTGTGGTATAACGAGGTTTGACTGTAATCGCAAGTCTTGAACATTTCACTGGAGCAATTCATTTTTCATTTTCGGTGTATTTCTTGTAGGTTGCTCGTTTAGAAGGAAACAGCACTAGACTGCAAGGATGGAGGCTTACGTAACACTGGACAGCTTATTAAATGACTATTATACATGCGTGATGGGTTGAATTTTTGAATTGATAAATACTGTATTGTAATGTAAAATAAAGCCTCTTTTGTCGCGTGTAGTTAATCTTGGCTTTTTATTTTTGGTGTTTTGTTTGATGAAACCAATGTAGCAGTCTGATAATAAAAATAGCTGTCAATTAGAATTTCAACTCCACACAGCATGACATAGAAAATGGCATATAATATGACATTCTAAAGTGAAGTGAAAGCAATTACTGTAATGAAAGACAAGTGAAAGGTGCTATTTTGCAAGCTGGGTAACCCTCGTTTTCACTAGTTCCATTCAGTTCAAGGTGCTTTATTGTCATCCCTGTAAATAATATGGACACTATTATACTGCAGCAGAAAGAATATTTCTTCAGCAATGGCAATTTAAAAATGACAAAACAATTGCTGTGGGCAAAGGCTTTGGAAAGTACTAGGACTGCTACTGTCATTTCACATAACTGTGTCTTGTATTGTATTAAATTGTAAAGCTCAGACCTGCTACTAAAGCAGCATATTCATGGAGGAACTAGCATCACAAATAAAAGTAGCATATTAACGAAAATGCGAAATATAAGTAATGTTATACGTTTTGCACATGAAATTCTAAAACTGGTCTACTTTTTGAACATTACTACCTGGGTAAGATTGTCTATTCTGGTGGTTGTAATTTGTAAACTTTGTGCGGCCACAGGTGTCAGCACTGTGTCATCACACAAATTGCAGGCTGATCGGTTAAGTTCTGATCTTTCAGGTTTAGTAATTGACTGTTAAAACGCTTAACTGTTTAAATACACATATTTATACAACATTAAATCTATTTTTGCAAGCCTGCATTTTGTAGGATGACAGCTTTTTATTTACGTACTACATTCCAAAATTGCCTGTTCTGTGCTGCTTTCGATCATAGGACGTCCTTCTTACGAGACATACAGTTCCTGCAATAAAACTACCAGTAGAGGACAATTTAAATGTACAGTAGTAGTAACTTGACAGTATAACTAAATTATAGGGTGTAATACAGTAATATGATAATCAGTACGACCAATTAAACAGTAAAATTATTTTTTTAAAGTAACTGATTCAGAGTTGGCATTACCACAAAATTCACAATTATAATTATGCTAAATGTGTGGTTTTAGCTGGTATGATAGTTTACTGTTTGTGAAACGCATCTAAACTAGGAAATGTCAGAGGAATTTTGAGATTCCATATTTGGAACAATACTACAAAATATACGGTACGTATCGGATATGAATCAAGAAGTATTAGCACTCATGAAAGCAAGTTAGTTGGAATGGATAAAAACAAGAAATTTGTCATTTTGCTTTAATCATTGCTTTTAATATGCTTAGATGTTGACTAAATAAGACTACTTTTTTCCAACTTCAGAAGCTATAGTATATATCTATTAGAAGCTATTAAAGCTTGTCGTTTCTTGCATCTGTTACTCTTACCCGGTTTTCGTACGGAGGACTGAGGTTGGGGATTTGACTCTCGTAACGAGAAATTATAAGGTTTTTTTGAAACCTTTGTTGTTTATAGTACAAAAAAAGTTTATAACGCTTTTGAGATTGTAAGAAATTAAAAAAAATCGAAGTCCGATTGAAGAACAATTAAGATTCTATATACCTGCAGCAGCATAATGGCTTGCAAGTTAAACAGGCAACGTGAATGAGTCATGCGTGAAGCTGTGCGTAATCAACTGTCTGCACATTCAATCAATAAAGCACGGGCGTGTGCTCACTCCCTGCTGCCATGTGCCCAGAGATGCTTATTCCAGGTTAGTCCGAGTTCAAACGTTGCATTGCATAAACTCATCAAGAGGATCGCATTGCTGATTGTGTTTTGAGACTTTTTAGATAAAATAGAGAAGCGCAAAACTCCGAGATGGTGTTTCAACCCAACTGGCGAGATGTGCAAGAGCAAGGAGGTCACGTGAATGTATCTGAACTCATATCAGCAATGGACACCAGCAAAAAGGTATGGCTTATATATAAAATTGCTTGTATGCACTAAGAAAGATATTAAAACATAATAATTTCGTGTGTTAATTCGCGTTTTGCTCTCGTAAATTCTCTTTCCGTGTTTCTGTTTGTTGAGCATGAATACTTGACCACTCCGGTTCACTAGTTATGAGTTCGAATCTCGTACTGGTTTACATTAGCTATTCTGTTTTGATATCACGCTTGAGTAAGACGGGTACATATTTTAATTTTAATTTTGCCTTTAATTCGCTTCCACAACAAGTAATTTTATGACTCAAGTTCTATTATACGAAGTAAGCAACATAGACAAGGGGGCAAGCTCTTCCGTTTTGCTCTAGAAATTGTTAATTGATTAGCCAATGACCGACGCTATGCTTGGCCAATTTCGCTGAGGGATACGCGCGAATCTGCGAGTGAACTGGCACTCGTGTAGCTTGAGTGAGACGAACTTTAGAGTACATAAAAAGCAAAAGTTCTTTGAAGTTATTTGAAGCCTGATAAGTTAGTTACAATCTACAAAATTTTGTGGACCGTTTTCACGTAACGGTCAAGGTAAAATTGCACACGGACTTTCTGTTAAAACCACTCTAATTGGTTAACCGATTTGACGAGCACTGAACAATGATTTGTATTGCATTGTATTGTGCAAACCTATACTAATTTTGCATCTTGGGCAATTGATGGTAACCGTATTTGTTAAATCGGATCGCAAAAGTTTGTAAGGAAAGTAGCTTTGGTTCGAGCAACATTCTTCTACGCAGACCCTTGCACCATTGTAGATAGTTCTGCTTTATCGCAGATTACACTAATTCCCATATTTAGTGCTGCCGTCGCAAGCTGACTGCTCTACCAACCACACCTTTCCCTTTCAGTAGCGTTACTAACCAGGTTGATAATTTGCTCACCTTTCCCGCTTGAGTTCACGCGCTTTCTTGCAGATTATCTAGTCCTACAGAAATCCCCGCCTTTTCTTGCTCATCACTGACACCGCTCACGTGGTGGCGTGCCCTCTCGAAGCCACGATTACAGGAACATTTTGCACCAGCGATGGTGGCAGTGTTAGTAAGAAGCTGCATGTGTTAAAATATATGTGCCTTCATACTGATATTACTCTCGTTTTATTTATGTAAGCTTTGGTGTACTGTGTATCTTAGCTATTAGACACCCGACCTAGATATGCCTTCTGCCGTACATTTTCAGGTCGTTGACATAACAGCATGTTTAGCTGCTTATGAGTAGCGCTGTGGTCAGACGTACAGGTGCCACTGTATGGTATTGATTTATCTGTGCACTTATCAAGTCTTCCAGATTTGGTTAATTCTCAAGAGAGCGTTAAACCGTTATTGTGCGGAAACCATATATCAAGTGGTGGTGTGCAGTGCTGCCGAACTATCCTTAACTGGAGGCGTGTACACCCGATAAGATACGTGCCTTGTTTTATCTTATCTGATCAGCGCGTGCACAAGTAACGTGTTAAACGCATTGACCTCGAATCTCGTGCGCTGATGAGCATTACGCAGTCAGGATGACTTTAAACGTGGTGAGTCTTCGCAAGTAAATTTTGATGAGTTATTGAATAGAGTTGACACTTGATAATCTGCGCTAAACAGATTGCGCCATAGACCCCTAACTCAATTATATGCACTCAGTTTAATATGTTATCTGTATTATCTGTTTAGTGTTTCAAGTGTTTTAATTTATTAGTCTCAGATATTATATGTTTTGATGTTTCAGCTTTCAAAACTTTTGCGAAAGCTTGGAGCATGTATTTAATTTACCTGTGCACCCTGCGCTTAATTTCCTGGCTGGCCGTTTCGTTGAAAACGAAATTTAAATAAAAAATACATTTGGAAATTCTCATATATTGCACTGCCCAGTTTTTTTTTTTGGTATGGTCTGATGCCACTGCGCATTTAATTAAGACGAATCGCCCTTGCTGCCTAAACTTCATAATAACCATTTTGTACTGCCTTGACAGGTTGACAGACTCATTTATTGTAAACGTCGACTAACCCCTTCCCTTTGAAAACTGACAGCATATTTATAATGAGCGTCTGACTAGACGTACCATTAATTTACATTTTCCAGTTAAAATGCTGTTTGACGTAGTTGATGACCAAGTATGTCCATTTCTAGTCGGGCGAGAAGCACGCAAATAGGTAGAATTAGAAGAACAATATTCGCACCTTTTGTATGGTGCAGTCTGGTGCAACTACAACTGCATTTTCGTTACTTATTCAAAAATTTCAGACAGTCATTTCATTGATCAACACCTGGTTCATTTCAAGCATTTGTCCTCGGAAATAATTCTGAGCAGCTAATTTAGTGCACTGTAAACAACTGCAGCAAGGAGGTTAATCAAATTGAGTTATCTGCACGCTAATCAGAGCTACGTTATGCATTGGTAATTGAACTCTAACACCTAGCGCTAATTGTCGCAATTTGTTTGTATACTGATAATTACTTCACAAACACCTGGTGGTCCACCAAATTTGGTTGGTACTATTAATCCAAGAACTGGGTACTATTTATTAACAATAAATTGCTTATAGAATGCTTAGCAGTGGCAGCAGTTTCTCAAGAAAATCAGTTCGTATACGTGTATCAATAAAATTTGTTTTATGAAAAACCGTGGCGAGACACCCTGTTTGTTGAATCGCCTCTTAGTGTTCTTTGGCCTTTGGTTCCAAAAGTCACTTCCTCCTTATCTTAACAGAATGCACGCTTTACACTGTGGCTTTGTTAATAGTAATTCTCTCCACTGAGTAAAGAGCGGAACATACTATTGTTTAAATAATGCGCCTTTTCATCTGCGATATTTATTCTTGGCATACTGATTACTATTACTGCTTATAAATGTGGCCGAGTCGGTTCTACTTGCAATAAGTTTTGAATGTGCTGTGAATGACAATGAGTTTTATGTGTGAGAGACATGGTCGTTTGCAGACCAAAAAAGTTTTCTGAAGCATTCACGCAGTGGTCTGTCTTACATTTTTACTACAGCACATTTTGTACATGTACGCATTATTTCTGTGTCCATAAGACTGGTCTGGAAAGCTGCCAACATTGGAGGGATAGCCAAAACTGGTTTCATAATGCCGTTTGCGAAGCCACAATTCATCGAGCCTGAAGTATTTAATTTATTGAATTATTAATAAACTCCATCGGCTTCTAGAGGTTATTGTCTTCTGTATGCAAGTTCAAAAACCTGTATTGTTATTGATTTATTTTGCTGCAGTTAAACCTGCAGTTTTTGCACAATCAATGATTATCAGTTCTAGTCGCACTTTTCCGTGGTTATGACTTTGATGTATTGTAGCTAAATCTTGAGGCCTTACTTCTCGTTTTGGTTTAGTGTCTATGCAATAGCAAAAGTAATTATGCAACCTATGCCAGATTTGGAACTCGAAATATATTCATAAAAACTATGGTCTTTTAATTTAGCTTGACATGTGTAATTTAAATATTGCACTTCATCACTTTGATTTGACTGCTCTAAAATAATACAAAGAGAATTATCAGACTGAATTCAACATGTTTGTATTATTTTGCTGTTTTAAACTGTACGAGTATTGCATTATTTAATGTAATTTTATATGGATGTACTGGATGGTAATGCACAATAAACTGTTACCACTAGTAGATTACATAATGGTTTACAAGCAACGCCTTCAAATACCTAAAACCATATACTGAAAATACAAAATGACATTGTCTAATAATGTCTATGGTAATATGACAAGTGTAAGTAAAAATTTAATCACAAAATTCTGATATACCTGTATATTCTGTATTCACGAAATAGCGACATAAATTATTAACAATGCCAGCTGCAGGGGTCTGCCTCTGTGTAGCTGTAGCAGAAGCTGCCACGTTTAAGATTTTAGCAAAGCACAGTGGTCTATGACAGTTGAGATTTTACCAAGCCACACACAACATGATAAGAGTTTTAGCGTCATGCACTCCAACTGCAATTCAAGCAATGAAATTCATGGAGCCATCACATGTAACGTAGATCGATACATTTTTCACTTGCTTTTCATTGAATCATGCCCGTAATTTGAGTTCAATCTCCAGGCTTTTCCTTTGGGATATATGGGAAGAAAGAGTCGTTTCCTCTTCTAGGCCCCATTTCCTCTTGTTGCATTTCGATGATTGCAGGCTAGGTCATATAACCCTCGGCAATACCTACTGGAGTTCAAGAAGACCTTGTGTGCGCTATAAAATGAAAACTGTAATAGAGGACAAAATCGCTGTAAATATTTACACAAAAATAATGTCTGTATGCTGTGTAATTCAAAAATTTTGATTGATTGGGTGTGCACAGACAATTTTTAGTAATCAATCAAAGGAAAATTGTGTATCATTTTATACAGGTAGATCGCATAACTTCTTTCATTTGATGGGGAATACCTGTGTAGAGTTTTGTGGTGCAAATTTAACATTTTAGTTGGCTATTGCACCTTTGGGTGGAACTAATTTTAGTGTAAGTTATGTATATTGGTGCATTTCCACGGTTTTGTTTTAGCTATGAATTTGCAGTATAACTGATAATTTGTTTTTGTTGTTGTTAGTTCACGATGTTTTTAAGTTGCTTGTTGGTAGTGTGCCAAGTGACAATGCCGAAATGCTAAGCACATTGTTTCTTTCTTTCTAGATGGCATTCAAACTGCGTTCGTCGAAGTTTCGTCATGTGTACGGCTCACCAGCAAAGAAGAACCTGCAATATGAGTGCATCAACATCACTAAAAATGCTCACGACAGCAGCTTCTGCGCTGTCAATCCCAAATTTCTTGCTGTAGTCACAGAATCCGCAGGTGGTGGAAGCTTTGTTGTACTGCCTCTTGAGCGAGTAAGCTTATACATGTACATGTATATTTTGATTTTTTATACGTAACTAACATAGATTAACCTTTTTCTATTATAAGTTAGGCTTAGAACTTAGAATTACTAAGAGCTGGGAAGGTGAAAGAAAAATTAATAAAATTGTCATCAAAATGAAAGCATTAGTGCTGTGAAGCGTATAACATAGTCTGTTAGTTACATTTTCACTTTGTTCTTAATTGCAGGACATCAGGCTATCTGCATACTTCTGCATTGATTTGTTTATTAACCTAGTAATAAATACTTTCTTTTATAGCCAAATATGTGTATTCATACTAAATACTTTGCAAAAGTAGTTTTATTGCACTGTTGTAGTAACCGTTATACCCAATTTTAATGTTGATTATGCACTTTTTATTTATTTATTTATTGTTTTAAACAGCTAAATACGTTTTGCTTTCTTTTGTTCTTCTAGACTGGAAGGCTGGAAATCAATGCACCTAAGGTATCTGGTCATCGAGGTCCAGTGCTGGACATTAAATGGAATCCATTCAACGATAATATCATAGCGTCATGTTCTGAGGATTGCACAGTAAGTGTTTCATAATTATCCATAATGGGCTCACTGACTTGCAACTGCACTGCTTAGTTTTTAAAATTAGATGAATATAGTTTTCATTTTGAATTCAATTATTCTTTGATTTACTCCTCAATTGTGCAATTATATACCAGTTCAATTGCAACATTATACAATTACAACACAGTTTGGTACAAATACCATTTACTAACATCTACTGTTTAAGTATGAATGTTTGAAAGTTAAACTTTTGTTAGATTAATGGTTCACAAGAACCTTTTGAGGTATACATAATTTTGAACTTCTTACAAAGTTAATTTCATTTCTCTACAATACCTACTTTGTCTTCAGATTAAACTGTGGTTAATTCCTGAAGGTGGAATCAAGGGCCACTTAACTGACTGGATCATGGACCTACATGGACATGAACGACGTGTAGGTTCATTGGAATGGCATCCTACTGCCGAGAATATCTTGCTCAGTGCGGGCTTTGATTATAAGGTACACTAGTGTAGTGATTATAATAAAAAGTCGCTTTCATTTGCATTAAATTATAAGTGGAAGCACCTAACTAGGAAACATTGTACACCTTTCAAATTTTAATTAATTTTGTCATATTTTAATAAATACCAACAGAAAACAACTTGTTGGTAACAACACTGCTAGACTTATGAATTAGTTGGTATTTAATATTAATTAAATTAACTGATATGCGATACTTATCTGCTAATTTGACTATAGTACTCCTTTCCTCCTGTGGTCGTATTCAGTCTTAGCCTCTTATCATGAGTGCCTGTAGCGATTTGTATAGAAAAAAGTGGAAAGTAGAACAAAGCTCAAAAAGTATTGTGGTGATTTTAAGAAGATTAGCAAGCCACACAAACTGAACTACAACAAGTCTACAAAAATGAGTTTTAAGTGATCAGAGAAACAGTGCATGCATTACATAATAGCCTAAAGTGCAAACTGCTTGGAGAAAAGTTCCAGTTATGTCACTTGTTGTATTCATGAAATATGTGACGGGCAAGTGTGAATATACATGACTTGTAATGCAGGTTAATTAAAGGCTAGTGTTGAATTTCACTAAACGTCAACCTGTACGCCTGGCATTGCAAACTCGTTTTGCTGACATAATTCACCATGACAGGGTAAATCTGGTTTGGTTTTTGTAAGCATTTTAATATAGTAAATGAGTTGACAGGTTGCCAAGATTTTGAGATAAAATAAGTTATCGATTGTATTGTACAAATTGTATAACGACTGAGTGTGTGTGGTAGGTCTGTCTGTCTGTCTGTCCATTGCTTAAAGCTTTTGTTTCTTGGACTTTCAGAGAATTTGATCATTTGTAATTGAACATTGTAATAAAGTTTAACATTGTAATGGAAATAATGACTTCGGCTATAGCAGAGACTGTCAGTTTTTCATTTTCTGTCCGGTGCATTTAGCTTCGTAGCTTTCAACTAAAAGCATTTTTAAAAATTAATTATCACCCATTTGTTTAATTCTACATTATTACTTCACTCCTGAAGGTTGCAGTGATCTGGTAAATGTTGATTGCTTTTCAGTCTGGACTCTAGAGGATTTAGCTTTTGTTTGTTTAAGCTTTTCAGCGAACTCGTATTGATCTGCAGCTAACAATTAAGATAGTCATGGTTCACTGTGTTGAGGAGTTTCACCTATTTTCAAAGCTAATAACTAATATTCTTTGGCAAAAAACTTGCCCTTAATTGGGATTTTTTCTCTAAATGAGCTAGAGCTTGCAAAGTAAAAGATGTATAACTGGCTAATTTATATTCATACACTGTTGTACTGAGACTTTAAATGTAATCTTTTTATAGTTGTTTTCATGTACACAGGGCATGTTAGTTTAATTACCTTTTGGCAAAGCTTGTTGTCATTGTAAACATTAACTGCTTATTTTTGGCTGGTGCAATCAAAAGCATTTGCTGTCTCTGTGCTGTCTCTGCAGTATAATGTGTGCAAAGCAAAAGGTTACAGAGTCTTGTTCAAGGTTACTGCACAATACTTGTCTTTTTGAATGCATTACCTGGAAAGTTTTCTCTTTTCTTTCCCACAGAGTGCCAACTGATGCGAGACTACTATTTTATTTACCATTTACAATGTTTAAAATGGCTAGGCAAACATCTAAATGAATTGTGAGAAAATTTCTCACAGTAAAAAGTGGGTAATCTGGAAAAATGTACATCAGTGAGCTACAGCTCTGAATTACAATGAAATACTGATTTTCTTTTATTGCTAAAAAACTATGCATTCGTGGTATTTTGCGTAGATGTTATGTACTATATTAATGCTTATTATTTTATTTGAGACAATTTATCTCTGTTGTGTAATAAGGTGGTTTTCATTACGGCCTGCTGCCCAGGGGATGCTATTGTCCAAATGTGGAAGAATTTTGAAAATAATTTTGGAAATCTCTGCTTTGATGCAGCGGCGGATTATGATTTTATGGGCCTTAGGCTTGAGCTTGGAACAGGCCTTTTAAATGTTGCTACACTGCTGAGCTGACGTGTTTTTGTGGAGCTCTCGTCGTTTGTAAGTTTGTTTAATTTTGTGAGTTTTTGCCCACCGATTGTGATAAAAATTATATCTTCTTGATCCTTGAGTTGAAATGGACTTTTCAGAAATTATAACTGATTTTGCCCCCAGAAAAATTCGGAAACTGAACTTTTGAACTTAAACTGCTGTGTAAACGTGAATTGTGTAAACTTAAATTGTGTAAACTTGAATTGTGTAAACTTAAATTGTGTAAACTTGATTTGTGTAAACCCGATTTGAAATATAGTGACTGACTTTTGAAAAAAAAACTTTTTTCTATATTTTATTTTGGCGGGCCCCTTGCTCTTTTGTCAATTTATTTTTTTTACAAAAAAATTTTTTTTTCGTTTTATTTTGCCGGGCCCCTTTTGATCCCGGGCCTTAGGCTTCAGCCTATTCAGCCTATAGGGCTATCCGCTACAGCTTTGATGTATTGCAAGGAGAATTGTTGGTGACGGATATTAGACCAAAGTTACAAACCTACTGGCATTTGCGATTTCAAGTAGTTTACAATTTATGAGTGTTTTATGCAAGGCTACATTTCATGTGACAGGAATAATTAAGTGGTCATAATATGTGTTTCAAGACAGAAGTTAAGCAGCAAAGGTAAATGGATTGGTGACTGATAGTAAAATCGCTGCTGGGTAGTTTCCTTTGCCATACACTGCCCCTGTCTGGTTAGAAGATCGTGTATGCTGTCTGTATGTGGCATATCCTTGAAAATGAGAAAGGTTTTGGTCCTGCCACAGCTATTAACACACTGAATACTAGCTTGCAGTGTATTGAACTGTTCAAAATAAGGATTGCAACATGACAAGATGGGACATAATTATATTAGTACGCTTGCTTTTAATATTCGAAAGCTTTGGAGCGTGAGCAACTTTCTTAACTGATTTAATTTATAATTTGATAATTTATGCAAGTACTCTTTCTAAACTGCTATTCTATATTTGTGTTATGATGCAATATGGGTTCACCAATACCATGAATTTCACATTTTCTGTTTCTTTATGTTTTAGTATGTTTAAAAACCAGAATTATTTTACATTTTCTGTTTCTGTTTGTGTTAGTATGCATTAGTATGTTAGTATGTGTTATGTGTTTGTGGACCACTTCTGAAATAACTAATAGTTTTGTAATTGTTGGTTAAAGTGTTATCCACAAAAGAATTAATAATAATGGCTTGTCTTTATACATAGATAATCATGTGGAATGTTGGAGAAGGCGAGGCCACGAATGTGATTGAATGTCATTCTGACTGTATTTATTCCATGTCATTTAATCGCAATGGCAGCTTGCTGGCTACAACATGTAAGGACAAGAAGATACGCATTATTGATCCTCGCAGTGGAAAAGTCATTCAGGTAAAGTCATAAACTTGTATTGGAGTAATTACAACGTTGTTGAATACAAACTGTATAATATTCTATTGCTTGTGGAAGTTATAAGCACGTATGTATAAAGTGTCTTAGTTTAGTGGCTAGCTGATAATTGATTAGTTTAATAGCTGATAGCTGATTAGTTTAGTTTAGTAGTTTAGTTTAATTTAGTTTAGTTTAGCAGTAGTAGTTGTAGTAGTTAAGTAGTAGTTAAGTAGCAGTTAAGTAGTAGTAGAAGTAGTAGTAGTAGTAGTAGTAGTAGTAGTAGTAGTAGTAGTAGTAGTAGTAGTAGTAGCAGTTAAGTAGTAGTAGCAGTTAAGTAGTAGTAGTAGTAGTAGTAGTAGTAGTAGTAGTAGTAGTAGTAGTAGTAGCAGTAGCAGTAGCAGTAGCAGTAGCAGTAGCAGTAGCAGTAGCAGTAGCAGTAGCAGCAGCAGCAGCAGCAGCAGCAGCAGCAGCAGCAGCAGTAGCAGCAGCAGCAGCAGCAGTAGTTAAGTAAAGTAGTAGTTTAGTATTAGTTTAGTTTAGTAGTTTAGTTTAGCTGATAGCTGATTAGTTTAGTAGCTGCCAGCTTGCAATCTTAAGAAATTTTGGGGAATTTTGGGTTTTTTATGAAATCAAAATTCCATAAGTTATTAAAAGTTATAATAAATTCTAACATATAAAATTAAGCTTACTGGAATATCTGATCTAGCAATCAAACTCCATGCAACATCATATTTACTTTTTTTATGAATATATGATACACGACACACGCACATATGTATATAAGATTGTAAGATGTGTGAAGATTATAAGAAATTTGAAGTAGTGACCATTTGAAGTAGTGACCATAATTTGCCTTAGTGACCCAAGAGATTAGGTCATGGTGCAAAACCGTACATGAAAAAGGAAAAGTTTTTTTATTCCTTTAGTCCTTTGCTCTTTTGAAAAAATAAATTAATTGTTTCACATTAACTGAAAAATTTGCATGTTTTTTATAATTAATTTATGAGAACAGCTGTTTGATTAACTTTGTTTTGTAGATATAATTGTAAGACCTGACTTTGTCATTTTTGCACTGATAGCAGTAATGATTATTTAGTATGAATGCATTAATAATTGCCTATCTCCATACGACACATTTTTATTGCCTCTAGTTTTCTACAACTGTACTCGCACATGTGCATTTTATCAGTATCATTACAACTACTATCAATGTTGCAGTTGAATGATCTGTGTCAATAAAATATTTATTATAGCTGCAGGTGCATAAAACATGCTATTTATGTGTGTCATTATAGTAAATTATGCCCAAAGGCAGTGGCTCTCTTTGTACGAAACACGTACTGTCAATTTTACCTGATAAATGGCTATTTATTCTGTTTGCCTGACCGCTCAGACTTTTTCAATAACTGCCACTAATTTGTGTAGTTTGTTTAACTAGGGCTTTTGTTTGTTTTGTAGGAAGGTACTGGACATCAGGGTTCCAAATCGTCTAAGGTTGTGTTTCTTGGGGACCACAGTAAGTTGTTGACGACAGGGTTTTCTCGAATGAGTGAGCGTCAGTTAGCTGTCTGGGACCAGGTCTGCAATAATATATTCTTGTTTGAATTATTTTAAATTTTTGCCAATTTCAAACTTTTTAAGTCCCCTCATTTGGAAAAACAGCAGTCGATGTCGTTATTCATTTATCTTAACTGTAATATGTTACATGTCCGAATTTCCTGCAAATAGGATCAGTGACGCAATGGTAACTCTGTAACAAGTTTTTTTCTTCTTATTTTGGATAGGTGTGCTCATCACAGGTTAAGTTTGTGACTATGCTTGTCACATTTTTAGGTTCTGGTTAAAATATGTTTGAAAAATTCATTCACTAGTAAGCAGCACCTTTCGTGCCAAGAGACATGAATATGATAAATTACAGTGAAAAAAGTTTAATTAACGTTGTCATCTCCTCTCTTCGTAAGTTGCTTACTTAGTTACTATAGTGCTTATACCAGTAAAATAGTATTAATTTCTAAAGGGTTTGAAGAATTTGAAACTTTTTTGTGTGAAGTTATATTATTAAAGTGCATTTTTGTTTCTAGAAAATGAAAAATCCATATTTTTGCCATTTGCTGGCAGCTTCAATATTAAACCAAAGTCATCTGTAAAGTTGAATTTCTGCTTTCCACTTTATCCATTCTTGATTGATTCGTTCAATGGCTTTGCTGCAGTTCTTTGAAATTCGACTCGACATAGTCCTAATGGATTGACGTTAATTAACAGTCTTTCTAGTTCAGTGAAGTGCAGCTGAGTGCAATAACTGTTCAGTTTGAGAATGGTCTTACGCTTGATTAATTCTGTACTGGTCACCATACAATGACTAAAGTCATTTAATATGAAATCTTTCTTTGGGATCAATACTTATTTTCCCTTTACCTGGATAACACGGAAAAGCCAGTGTTTTTAGAGTAAAGTCTAAATTTCTAGACATTTGCTGCAAAATGGAAAGAAAAGTTGAAGATTTTGTAATTTGTATAGTAAACTCTTGGACTCGTATAACTCAAGCTTATTTTTTTCAGTTTCTTTCATTTAGTTTGCTTGATTATAATCTAGTTAAGAAGTTCTGAAGCAGAGCAATCACATTTTCCCCTAAGTAGTTTTGTATCAGAAAAAATATTCATTGTGGTTTTGTGATTCATTATTAAACAGTTGAACTGGAAATACACAACTAATTAGAGCAAGCATTTCAAGCATATTATTGGCATGGTAAATGAGTCTGGGTCATAGAATTATAAACTGTAGAATCTATAGTTGGTGCTACTTTCTGACCTGCTTTTCTAATTAGCTGAGACAATCTTACAGACGTATTTTTAGTATGGGGACACTTCTTAAAAAAACTGGATCTGTTTACAGTCTCGTCAAATTTCCTTTTCTACCAATGGACATTTTGAGTACACAGGTTTTCGTCCTACTGTGGTTAATATATTTTGTCTCCCTTCTAGTCTGCTGCTGGACCTATTACAAACACATGCTTCCAAAAGTCTAACGGCCATGTTCACACAATTTATCACATGTTTCATGGCATTTTTTTATAAAGTCACTTCTTCAGCTACTGAACTGTTTGCAAATTGCTGAAGGTGTCAATTAATTTTAATTTCACGTTATTTATTTCAGGAAGACTTGTCAAAACCTCTTAAACTTGATATCGTTGACTCATCTTCCGGTGTTCTTATTCCTCATTACGACTACGACACCAATGTTGTGTTCATAGCAGGAAAGGTACGGTAATTATTAGATTTTCATACAATAGCTGGTATTTAAGTATTTATAAGGCTGTAACTTAATTTCAGGCTTCAGAGGAAGGCCTGATGATTGTCACTAATAATACATATTAATGTAATAATATTTAGCTATTTTGTCTTTGTGTTGGCTATTGTTCTTTATTTTTTTACTGTAGACTTAAAACAAATTGATTTGCCTTTTTTTAACTTAAAGTGTGCTTAAAGTTGGCAGTGTTCTACTGAATTATGTGACGTTGGTGACTTAACCTATGTTTAGACTTGTAATATATCATTACACAGGTAATTCTCTCATTAATTTCAGTACTACAGTAACTTTTTTGTTTAGCAATTTATTAGATTTAGCTGAGTTTAAGTTTGAACAAATTTCTTCTAATTTTCTTTTACATTTTAATTAAAATTCATTGTGCCACTTCTCTTCTTTATCTGAGCATTTTATGTAAGTTGTTAATTGTACATGCGTTTTTGCTTTTAATTTGATGCACATTTATCATATTTAGGGTGACGGTAATATCAGGTATTATGAATTAGTGGAGAAGCCACCATACATACATTATCTCAATGAGTACAAGTCATCAGCTCCTCAACGAGGTTTAGGAGTAATGCCGAAACGAGGAATTGATCCAATGAAGTGCGAAATTATGCGTTTTTACAAGCTTCACATTGTTCGTGGCATTGTTGAACCCATCTCTATGATTGTTCCACGTAAAGTATGTGTCTATTTCACAATTCCTATCTTTGTTCTGTTGTTAGCTTTGTCTCAGCTTCATTAACATTGTTTACTTAAGAATGATTGATTTTTAAGCTTTCTGTTGTTAGCAATGTCTCAGTTTTACCGACTTTGTTTATTTAAGAATGATTGATTTTTAAGCCAGTTACTTTATTGTAAAAATTTTTCTCTTTGTTTGCATTTTCTGACTGTAGTGTTTATGATTTAATATGACGAGAATAACTATCTTTTTTAGAAAGCTGAAGCATTTTTTACCGGTATTCTAAGCAGTGCAGAGATTCTTTGAATTAAATTCTTAGGTATTGTTATCTTAACTGTTTTGCATCTGTTTTTGTTTTTTTAGTCAGAACAATTTCAAATGGACATCTTTCCAGACACAGCTGGTCCCTTGTCTGCTGTGACTGCAACTGATTGGCTATCAGGAGTGAATAAGCATCCAATACTCGTATCGCTTAAGGTAAAGTTGCAGTCTTTTTTATCAATTAGAGCACCTTACCAGTATTGGAATCAGCTGAATTCTAAAACTTACATTATTATGCAATTATGCTTTCAGATACTGCCATTCTGCATTAGAAAACAAATTGCTATACTGTATTATCACATTCGGGACACATTTATTTAAAAACACGGTAACAGTTATTTTGAATTAATCTGCTAAGCAAGGTGACAGATTCAGGTGTCTCTGTGCGTAATAGCTAGCATAGCTGTGTGGAATGAAGAAGCCTTGGGTTCAAGTCTCAGTGGAAGTGCAAAATTTTTCAGATTTTCTATTTTAATATTGCCTTCGTGTATTAGATATATAAGATTAGTATGATGTTGGTAAACTATCACTAATATGCGAAATTGATTTCTTTACATACTTAGAGTGGGGAGCATGGTAAAACTACAAAGCCTCAGGTGTACAGACCTGGAGAGAACCCTTTAGATACCACAAATATCACAAACCGCAAGTTCGAATTTATTGGCAAAGAAACACGAGCAGATTACAGGTGGGTTTTTATTAGATATTTTGCTTGTTGTAGGTTTGTTGGAACTGTTTTTGTCAGTCATTATCACTGACGAGATTTTGCTTTAAACTAAGCAACTCATATAAGTAATGAACTCTCTCTCTTGCTCTAGTGTAGAATGTGAAGTGATTTATTTAATTCACAAAAACATTGGATTTTGCTAGCACACTGTGAAAAACTATATGCTCTATATGTTAATTGGATTTGTTTTACACTGGTTGTTTTATGATAACTGACAAATCATAGACCTTCTCTCACTAAAATGCATTTGTAATTTGCATCAGCCATTGCTGTGCTATATTTATTATCACTGATGCTGCTACACAGAATGGAAAGTTTTGTTTTGTGTAATATAGGCTTACATATTATACCAATGCCTGCTTAATTGAGCTGTTAGCTTGTATTAAGTCATGCTCTAATGAGTTTTTTTGCATATATACATTATATAGATAGGGATACGTGTGGGTTAATTATTAATTACATGTTTAAATAGTCATGTGAATTATAGTGAGAAAAGCGAAAGTTCGACGGTGCTGCCATCTCAAATCGCTAAGAAGAATAAGGAAAATAGTATTCGTCGATCAGGCGAGTCTTCGTCTTCAGAGGTGAAAACTTACGACATGGACAGAATAGCTGATATTCCTGAGTCTGAGGTATATTTGCTTTTGTGCAGCTACTTAAACTGTAACTTTTAGGAAAAAATAGTCACTTAACCATGATGAATTAAGTCAGTGCATTGAACATTTGCGAATAGGTGTCAGCTATTTTCGAATAATTTCCCATGGACTAAAGCAGGGTAAATTGACTCTTCAGAGCCTCACATTACTCAGTAATATATACTGTCTTCTTTTCTTCATTTTGAAAGTGATTATTTTTCAGTTTAATGCATTTTTGTGTTTTATTAATCCCATTTCAGTTGAGAAAAGCTTACTTCCATCAACTTGAAGAAATAAGATCGCTGAAGCGGGAACTCGAAATCAAGAATCAACGAATTCAGGCATTAGAGGAACAACTGAAAAACAGATAAAACTAGTCATCATTTCATGTAAACCTGTGAATTACATGTGCTTACCAAGAGATTATTCTGTATAGATGTGCTTTTATAAGCTAGCTGTAATACTGCTTTAAGCTGTTCTTTCTCTTAGTCTTAATAACATGAACAGCTCAAGCTTCTGAAAATGTTATAATGCATTCATCGTAGCTTAAACGTAGCTATGTAATTAAATATAACTTCTGTTTGCAAGAAAATAGTTCACAAATGTGTGTTCCGATATAGATTCAATTTCCGTACTTGTGCAGTGCCATGGTTTGCTGGGTTGCTACATTATTGTGCTTAAATCGAGTTGTTTATTGTCCCTTTGTGCAAGAAATTACTGTAGATTCTTGAGTTACTTGCTTCCGATGTAAACCTTATAAACAGATCTTTTTCGCTGTGAAGCAGCTCTGGTTCTCATTCATGTAATAAATTTTGCCAAGCTTGTACATTGTGGCATCACTGTAATGTAATTTCGTGCTCTAAATTTTTACACTAAAACTGATTCTATGGCTAAATGGAGTTTTAAATGACATTTTCTCGAAATGGGTTCCATAGCAACAGCAAAACCTAGCACACCCTGTTTGAGAAAAATTGACAATCAAATTTGTTGTATGACTTATTTTACAGTTGTTTCTTGTTCCCGACAAACGAGAAACAAAAAATGTCACACATGGACACTAAATTCCTTGCTTTCCATTTTGTGTTGTGTTTTCTTTCCAGACTAGTTTTATAAAAGAAATAAACCCATATACAAATTTGAGTTGACTAATGCTAGAAACTCGGTATGTATAGTCCTTAATAGAAACTAATACGCGCGCCTTGTTACTTATTTAAAGCAGTGTTTTACTGTACCAGGAGTAGGAGCCCATATCTTTCTTGATTTCGCAGTTATAATTCCTCGATTTGGGATATGTTGTGTCTACTTAGTAGCTGCTGTAAATTCTGCAGTTTTTTTATTTTTATTGAAAACTGAACAGCATTTCTTGAAGTAATCTAGGGTCTAGAATAAGAAATGCTAGCGTGAAACATGCACAATTATAATCTCTGATTTAGTAAAGATTGCTGTCTTTATGCATCCTACTTTTGTTAATTTTATAAAGTAGCATCAATAATGTGCTTAGGTACAGTGTGTTTATTATCAATTTTGTTAGTTGTTTTGTACATTAATTTAGGCGCTACTTAGCAAATATGTGATGACTTCGTCTATGCGAAAATCCACGTACAACCCCATTCTCTTTCGTTGTGAAAATGCGCACATTTCGGAGATCGAGATAATTATGAAAATCATGTTTTTTTTATTTTTCTGCATCCATGTACTGTAGTTGTTGTATACTTAGTAATGAATTCAAGTTGTAACCTATGTAGTAGGTGCTTAATAAAATTGTTAATTCTGTGAACTACTTATTATTCACACGTGCACCTGCTGGGAGTGTCAAAAATTGGATAAAATGTCTGTGTTAATTTCTTGGTGCTCACTCATAGTCACTCTGGCTTACTTACATAAAAGCTTATGTATCCAAGTTCTGAGGAATTTGTCCTCGTATCTGGTTGCGTGTTCTAAGCAACTGCAACTAAGCCTGCAAAATAATTCAGTTAAGTATGCAAAATGTCAGTAAAATCATTTTTTCTAGTGCATATCATCTCATTGTCAGAAATTCATTCAATCCGTGTTTTCTTTGATTCCTTGCATATTTCATTCCAAAATCAATATCATGCATTTTATAATTTTGTTGACATGTTTATATTAACTAATCATTCTAATTATCAGGGTTCCCACAGTCAGGGAAACCCTGGAAAATCCTTGAAAATACAGGCTATCCTGGAAAGTCGTGGAAAAATCAGGGAAAAAGATAATTTCGTAAAAAGTCAGGGAGAATGATGAAAATGGGGTTATAAGTCAGGGAAATTGGAAAGGGTTGCAAAAATAATCACCGTGAACTGATATTTTTCAGCGATTCATGTTCAAATAAAATGGCAGGCTCCCAGTTTCAATTTCTGCTCCAAAAATAATGATTATATATATCAGTATATGTATGAATGGCCATACACAAAATTTACTGGTAATGCAATTTCTGCTTATCTTGGTCAGGGAAATTTTGTTTAAAATTCTGGGGGAACCCTGATTATTATAGTGTGTAACAATCAAGTTGCTCATAAGCAAACTGCCCAAGAAAACTACATTCCTGTAGTGTGTATACACAATATTGTTATATATTATTATTATTATTATTTGCAAAGCACTTTGCTTTATTATCATGTATAAAGATAAACTATTACTTAATATTTTTACTCATTGTTTTACAGTACTATGTTTGTATATTATGTGAGCTTAAGCTTAGTATTACATGTATTTATTATCAACTTGAAACATTGTTCTGGGATTTTTATGTGTGGGGCCCACCTGTGTATTCAGGACTGAGTGTACTAAATGCATACTGTCACGTCTTAAACCGGCACATCAACAATTACCTCTCATACGAGTAACAAAAATTTGTCAGTAAATGCTGGTATGTTTTTGTTACTGTATTTAATTTCAATATAATTTTTCGACACACCTGATTTAATTCCAATAAAATTTTTCAGTACACCTGTCTTCTTCAGCTACTTTAGTTAAAAGCAATTTCAAGTTTGATTAACTAATGTAGCTGAATAAACCTAGTGTGTAAAACATGTTCCCATTTAACTGAAGAGTTCCCCAAAATTCTTAAAAAAATTTATTCTTAAAATAACGTAGGAAAACAAGAAAAAGAAACACAAAAGTTACTAGCTAATATAACTTAATATTATTAATTTATAACAGTCATTTGGCATTAAGTTAGGTAGGCAACCGGGAGAATTCACCTTTGGTCACAATTTTGGTATGCATACATTAACTTTAGGGAACGTTTGAAATAGACAATTATGCGCTGTAACTAGGTGTTGGTAAACAGTATTATAAATAATTTAATCAAAATACCAGTTATATGGACATTTGTGTGTATTATACACAGTGTCCACTAGTATGATATGAGATACTTAATAAAAACCACATCACACAAAATAGTTATCACACTCCCATAATAAGCAACTAAAAATATAGCATTGCGCGGTACAGTAACAATCAATTAACAATACACGGAAATAAACTTTGATAACTATAGACTAATTTCTAGAGTCATGTAGTCTATGCTAACTAACTCACTCATAGTAATTACGCTAATAATAATAATAATAATATAATACTATATGGCGCGAAGCTTTAAAGTCACTGTGTTAAAAACATGTTCTTGACAATGCAGTATGAATGGATTAAAAGGGACCCACATTTCTATAATAGTACAGTAACAACTTATGTCTTGCAGATGCTGAAATATTTTTACTGAAAATTTGATCTGTGACTGTGATTTTCAAGGTACCGGATTCGAAATTCAAAAGTAGCAAAACTGATTGCAATTTATCATATTCTTATTTTGTTTGCAAGATGTACCTGAAAAACTGCAGGAAATGTCAATGAGGACTGTTGCAAATTTCTCTGGGTACTTATTACTTACAGGTGTATGCCCAAAACAGGTACTTGTATACTTCATTAAAGTGTAGGATTTTATACCAAGTGTCGACCAATACTCTGCAATTGCTTTATCTGCCACTGTTCATCTAGCAGTAAATACATAATCACATAGTAGTAAATTTTTTAGACAATCAGCAATGGAACTCGCACAAAATGCTACTAAACAGTAAGCACTAAGCAGCATATAAAGCCACCATATCAACCTGAAAATGTCAGGATAAATGCAACCCATTTCCGATTGGGTAACCGAAGTTTAACAAGATGTGTGCTGATGTTTTGTCTTGTCAAGTGCAACATTTATCAGCTGATAAATGCTGATGAAAGCTGAACCATTTAGAGAAAAACTGTGCAATGCAAAGAATAGGCAGAGTTAATGCCTATTAGTACATAATTTAATCAAATATAATATGGTGCAGCAATCATTATGTAAAACTACTGTCCTTAGGATAACTTTTCAGGATAATTACAATAAACTATAATCTATAATCTAGTATGGTGACAAGAGGCACTTAAGATATAACATGTCAGGTACTATATATTATATGAGATGGCAACTTAGATAATTAAACTAGCTATTACTGAAATTAATGCTTTTCATTACTTCTAATTAAGTGCAGACTTTTTCTCCTATGTACAAACATTACACTTGAAAATAGCACCTGTAATCAAAGGAATTTTTACTCGACAATTAATTTACGTTTTTAATAAAGTATCTTAGTTATACATACAGTTTTGAATTTTCTACCTGCCTTCTCAAAGTTCTGCCTTTTTACCGGCAAAAGCCTTTAGTAAAAACCTAAGTGACTATATAACAAAAGACATAACAAGCACTTTAGTTATAAGAAATTTGTGTATCTAATTTTACACAGGCACTGAAATTTGTACGGATAGCAATTACTGTGCATTGAAAAAGGCTAAATATTAGTTTTGGCTCTGATAGCCTTCTCACGGGAGTTATCTAGGCTCAAATAGCAAAAATCATCAAGCAAAAATAGCACCAAAAATACATCGTTTTGCTAGTAACGGACCAAATGAAACTTTCCAAGCCAATTTTTTTCTTGCACTGCACTGCATTTGCATTTTTTGCTGTGAGACACTAAATACTTAACTTACTTAATCGATCTACAATTTTTAAGCTACATTTTACAGCCCATAGATGGCAAAAGCATGAATTTAAATTGTGTAAAAAATTAGCATACTGTAGCCAGTAACATAACAGCCTGTAGCACCAGATATGCTGAACACACCCTCAATGCACCGTGTAGTAAAAGAAATACATATAGGCTGTTTTGAAAACCAAAAACAATTGGCGACTGGACATTATGAAATTTTCCAATTTGAAATAACTAGTGCAATTTGCACCAGTGTTCATCTAAAACCACTGACAAGCATTTTCATTAAAGAGCAAAATGCAAAATATTGCTACTTTTTGTAGAAACAACAAAGCTGTACTATTTTGTGCTACAGACTGTCATGAATGTTGACCTTGCAAACAACAAGGTACAAGGTATTACTTTGCATCTAATTCTAACCTCAAAAAAGTGAAAAAGAATTTGTTGATCATAAAAACAACCCGTGGCAGTGAGATCAACTCTAGGAGTGTATAATAACATCAACCAAAAAAGATAAGTAGATGGATATTCAAGATCTATAAACAGGAACAGCCATAAAAAATGATAAGTACATGGATGTTCAAGATCTATAAACAGGAACGCCATAAAGAATGACTTGGCCAATGAATTATGCGGAAACAATTGTTCATAAAACAAAAAAATAGCTGCTACTGAATTGCAAATAAAGACTGAAATACATGATCAATCCAACAAGAAATAATATGGAAAAAGACTTATAAAACGAGGCTAAATATTTGGCAGTATCTGATGTACAAATGTAGATGCAGTTGCCGCTCCATATGACCATAACAATTAAAAGATTGTTAGAAAGGAGTTACAAAAAGCAACTGTAACAAATATTGAGGTCATTTCCTATTTGCACAGGTGTCTAATCAGCAAAGATGATTCGCATGGTGTTTGTGAATCCGGCTCCCTTCCTCCAACCTGTCACTACAATCAGTGCATCGCTCTCATGAATGAAACCTCTTTTCTTACCCTCCTCTATGCATGTTTTTACCCGATTATCAACATCTGTAGGCCAGTCGTCTGTGCGTTCCTCTAAAAAATTCGAATAGAATGATGAAATAATATTGTTGCCAGATGTCAATTCAATAACTTTTTGATACAACTTTCTTACTTAGAATCCCAAAATTCCTTTTTTTGTCTAGTGATATAAAAGCAACTTTAGTGCCAGAGATATGCCTGTATCTGAATAATTTTGCCACATAAATTTGGTGTTATGTTATGTATAATCTTGTAACGATTAAAGCAAACATTACATTTGAAAGCCAATAAAAGAGCCATCAGACAAAAGGCAGAAAGCCACATTTTAAATGATAGGTCCAGCTTAAAACAAATGACTCAAAAATAGTAAACATTGGGTTGCTCACTTATTTAAGTTTTTCTGCCCAATTGCCAGCATATGTCATTTAGAACACTATTTACCATTGTCATGGAAAGTGCTGATGTGACAAAGTATTCACGAAATTTTAGCTTTCTAGCTGCTCCAGGCTGAGCAATGGCTCTTTAAAACGACTAGCAAAATTCTACAAATTTTGATCGCCTTGTCTTTTTCATCGCTGCTCGCTACATTCGCAGCTCATTTTAGTTTCGGTCAAGATATAACTTTTCTCTGTTCTTTTTATTCTCTTATTTTCTTTCCTTTCTTTCTCTCTCTCTCTCTCTTCAACATTCTTCTTTTCCTTTCTTTATTTTTCTCTCTTCCCCTCTTTCTCTTTTCTACCTCCCTCCCTCAATCCTCCTCTTTTTCACTTTTCTCTTCTTCTTCTCTCTCCCTGTTTCAATTGCCCCTCTCTCTCTCTCTCTCTCTCTCTCTCTCTCTCTCTCTCTCTCTCTCTCTCTCTCTCTCTCTCTCTCTCTCTCTCTCTCTCTCTCGTTTTAGTCACTGCCTTTTTAGCTTTCCCTGTGAAATTCAGTCATCATTAAACCATTAAAAGCATCTGCATGTAACTAGAATGCTGTATTGTGCCACTATCGATCGACATCATCTGCTCAAAGAATTTTTCCTGTTGAAACAATACTTAACCATTGTAAAATCAGTCATACTCGGACGGAAATAATTTTTTTTAAAAGCAAACGTTAGTGGCCACACTCCAGGGCATGATGATCAAGAACATAAAAAACTCTTGAAAAGCTGAAATTTTTTGCATAAAAAATAACATAACGGGTACAGCTTTACTTTGTTTTTATTCCTAACAATGTAAGTACTTACTAGTATAATGGAAAGGGAAGACTCCCCGGAATAGATGAGCCTGCCTTGCTACTTGCCCACTTCTAGTAATTGTCAGAATTGGACATCGAGGTCGGTATTGTGAAATAAGATATGCTGACCTGAAATTAATAGAATCAGTAGCCTAATTAACTCAAAAACGTCTGGTATGGGCTGCTCCTATTTAAAAGTATATAAACCTGTCGGTAATTGACTCGAATAACTTCGCATAATTGACTCAATATTTTCCCTTCATGTACTTAAAATAAGGCATTTGTTGGTACCTGTTGCTGCCTTTATGTCATGTCTACCTAGAATTTTGTGTACTATAATATGCATAGAAACAGTCATGTTAGACACAGCTTTGTCTGTGAGTAGGTACAGTACTATCATATACAGGTACAATTATCACATGTGCTAATATGTGAGCGTAGCGGTTTTGCTTTGAATCAGTCACCCACTTGTCCGCTGCAGTTAATCTTGTTGTTTCTGGAAGCTAAGCAGTTAATCACTTGCCCAGTGGTTTGCTTTTGAAGTTCCTACAGCTTTTCACAGGGGAAACAAGGTCATCACCAACTGCAGCTCGAGCATTAGATGACTATAGCTTATAGTGACTTGGGAATATGTGCAGTATACAGCAACTGACTTTCAAAGTTTTTTCACTATGAGAATTTCATAAACCAACTTATTCGTGAAGAAATGAAGCAACCGACCTTGCACAAATTTGTAATTTTTTGTGGCAAATAATCAAATTTGTGTAATTTTTTTCATTTTTTTATTAATTCACTTATATAAATTAGTATTCTTAAATAATTGCACATAGGAATTTTGACATTAATTTGTCTCTAAAATTAATTTAAAACCTTTGCAATACATACTAAGGTGATGTCTTGACTCATACTTCTATAATAGTAATGGGCTACATCTGTTGTATAATTGAGTCAGTCAGTTAATTGGGTCAAAAACACTTCCATCCCAGAGTGAATCTATTAAGTAGCACCTACTGTATTTTAAACAAAAAGTGAGGGGAGCGAGGGAAGGAGGGGTTCGCTTCAGTAGCCAAATCACAAAAAAGACAGTAGTGGTTGATTCACTACAAGTTGGGATAAAAGTGCTACAGTATCATTCAAATCTTTTCAACTAGTTGAGGAAGATTTACGCATACAGTGTAACTGCATTTGCCACATTCCTAAGACCCCCCTGTTGAAAAAGTCAACTCATCAATCCATGATAACTAGTGTTACTACTGAGCAATCATCTATAAATTGTACCATTATTACTCAATCGTTAATAATTGCTCACTTATTTTAGTGGCCAACTACTAAAAAAACTAAAAATCAAAGACTACTACCTCAAATCTTCTCTGAACGGTAGTGGATGGTAACTGATCACATAAGGAATTACCTGCCAGTAGTTGTGATACAAATAATAGCTGCTGCTTGTGATTTAAGTGATGCCTCTACAGTGGCGATGGCTATCGTGTGTGCAGGATCTGTTGGCACAGGTGTTAACTCTCTTAACTCCTCAAATAACTGTTTCTGATACACAGCTGCCTCTGCCTCTTTACATATCTGAAATGAAATAAATGTAAGTTTTCACGATTTACAGTACAATTTTGTAGATGTTACCCAGTGAGTGTTTTGCACGTTTAAACTGAGATGATTTAATGAGCTTGACATATTTACTCATTTCATTATACTTTGTTTTAATGTGATCACTGAAACATAGGATGAAACACAGGATATGCACAGTAAATTAATAAAGCAAAGGGCTTATATTATATATAAACTGATTCGTTTTTTTGACAACTTCAGTTGAAATGTTACCCAGTTTCAAATTTAAAACACGATTCACTGCCTGCATAAAATGTAGATATAATTAAAAAATATCTCATAGTTAACACATAATGAAAGGATGTGCATTTAATCCTAAACTCTATCGTCGACTTTCACCGGCACTGGACATCAAAGCTGATGTAAAGATGGATAATGAGGTGTAAGCAGTAGTGGACAAGAAGCAGTATAGGCTCATTTAGTTGTGCCCAGGACAGAGAAGGTTTTTCAATAATTTTTTTATATAATTTGAAAACTGCAAGTCAAATTCCATCATTCCTCAGCAGGTCCTTCTCAAACTGGGTAGGTGTAACGAGTCCGGAACCTGACCCATCATCAAGCCTGTGCCTTTAAGGTGAGCCACTGAACCGACAATAGCATCCTAGCTATGTGCCAGTGTGAATAAATTTTCCCTCCATGCGATGAACAGCCAGAATCAGTGCAGCAAATGAAACCATCCAGAGAAAGTATCGAATTGGTTCATCCATCCATTCACTAACCAGTCTCGGTGCAATTCTTAACTTCAGTCGCCAATCTTGAGATCGTGACTGCTCAGCTATGCACTTGCTTTGGATGATGACAATAAACTTGTAAAATCAGCCAAAGTTAGGCGAACTGCACAGCGAATTTGGTCACACTAAAATGAAATCACCTTTAAATCTACCACAGTGCCAATTATGACAATACTTACTAAACATAAACAAATGGAAACTTATTTTATTGTTCGTATACTGTGCTATCAACATGTTACCAATAGATCTCCTTTACATCAATTATAATCAAAAAGTAATAAGATAAAAGTAAAATAGGCATAGTTTTAGACAACATGATTACATATAGCCATTGACTTATAAAATAACAGCAAGAAAAATGATCTTACATCATGCATTATTTTGACAGCTTCCAGGGGAAATTTGCCTTTTGCTGTCTCTCCAGACAACATTACGCAATCAGCTCCATCTAAGATCGCGTTTGCTACATCACTGCCTTCGGCTCGTGTTGGTCGTGGATTAGTTACCATTGACTCTAACATCTGTGCACAAATTAACGATAATAACATCATTGAAAATGACTAATGAAACGTTCAATAAAAATTGAATCTCACAAGAATGTTAATCATAATACAGTATACTTCGCTTAATAAATCCACTTTGGTGCAATGTTAAATGAATTTGTTAAGAGGTTGGATTTATAAACTGAAGTGTCTATTATTAAGTAGGGTTTTCAATATTATTGCAGTGCTACTGCTTTAACGCTCTCATGAAAAGTTTTTAAGTAAAGTGCAATTATTTATTAGCATTCCTATGATTACAGAAGCTCACGTAAAGTCTATCGTTTATTTATTATACCATTATCCTTTAAGTGTGATAAACTGATTGCAAAGTTGAATAAAATGCAGTACAATGATTCAGGATTCATTTATTGTGACAATGATATTCTCGAACACAACAATTTATCTGCAATAATAAGCATGTTTGCTTAACCTAATTAAGTGTTCTTGACTGATGCTTCTGCATTGTAACAGGTAAATTAGACAAAAAATAAATGGAAATAATGCAAAGGTGTAAAATGTGTTTAGAACAAAGACGCTGATCGAGGGCAAACTAAAATGCAGGCCATTCTGTGGTCTTACATCACAATTTTGTTGTTTGCACAGCTGCAAGGTGGATTTAAAAAAGCAGCAAAGTTTGGATTTAATAAATTGCGGATTTTACTATAATAAGCATTACAAAGTTCTGTTCCACCAATACTGGCCACAATGAGTGGCTGGATTTATTAAACGAATTCTATTGTAGCTACAGTTCATAAAATGTGATAAACATGGCAAAATTACTTTAACTTCGTGTGCAGAAAGGCGATGGACTATTTTGTGCAAAGTAGATTTAGAATTTTCAAAAATACAACGTGATCCTTAAAAATTATCAATACTTTCAAAGCAAAAGCTGCAACAAGTATGTTTTGATAAAATAAACGATGTGTTTGATGAACACAGAAAACTGAGTCAGCTTCAAACCTGTAAAACTGTTTTTTACAAATAAATAACTATACAGAAGTTGATATCCTCAAAAACACAATATCAAAAAAGAAACAAAAACAGACAGAGCATAAGAAAGTGTAAGAAAAAATGAGAGGTGAGACAACAAAAACAAGAATCACAGGCACAGACCAAACTGAAATAAGTGGTACAGTAACAAAAGCAAAGTAAATCATACTGATGTTGCATCAAATAAAAACACTCCAAAATAACAAATCACTAAGACGCATTACTACAACATTAAACTCTTCTCCTGAGAACAGAAGTCATACAACAAGGATGCAGACAAACATTTCCATCAAGTAAGCTTACATACGAAGAAGGTATGTTATAATTGGATTGCATGTTAGACAAGTCTTGGAAAAGCAAAGGTAAAAAAAATTAATCTGATTTAGTGTGTTAATTCATCACTCCGAAAATCTGTGTATAATACCATAACCAAAACGCTACAGATGATGATACTCGGCGACTAACAGTGCACCTGCATATTGTGCATCTGAGCTGCCCAGTGTCGCACAGATTATGTGAAGCAGAGGGCACAAATAAACTACTCCTTCATACTATTGTAAGAAGCGAACATTTTTAAGATGTAGTACATAATTCGCAATCCAATAAAAAAACTACAGCTACACTTCGCAACACCAAACTACAGCTA
Organism: Tubiluchus corallicola; assembly: GCA_030141605.1. Taxonomy (NCBI): domain Eukaryota; kingdom Metazoa; phylum Priapulida; class Priapulimorpha; order Priapulimorphida; family Tubiluchidae; genus Tubiluchus; species Tubiluchus corallicola. Next base: position 450,715 of record JAQGDQ010000024.1, read on the forward strand.
ATCTTCATAACACATAGTAGACCATCTACTCAGCGTCAGCTGCAGCAGCACAAACGATTAGGTTGAGTGTTCAATGATTTCTACTAAATGCTGATACTGCTTTTACTGTGACAAAGCAGCAACACTGGCTTAGTGTTCCTACAATACAGGCCACAAATAACACAAATCCTTGGAAATAGAGCATTATAGCTAATTTAGTGCAAAACTAAACTGCTCCACTTAGGTATTAGCATGCCCATACTGCTTCTTCGTATATGAACTTACCTTTAAACAACAAGTATCTGTTGCGCCAGCCCAAAAAATCAACCGTTTAAGCTAGTCCATTTTTGGCGACATATATACATCTCTTGAATGCATAACCATGATAAATACATTAAAAAGGAATACTTTTGTTGGCCCTCACCTGGGTCGCACAGATGGCAGGTTTGCCTGCACTGTTACATCTGGCAATGATCATCTTCTGTGCAAGAAACACCTTCTCTGGAGGAATTTCGATACCGAGGTCACCACGGGCAACCATTATACCATCAGCTTCATCTATAATCTCGTTAATTCTGAAAATACATCGCACTCATTCTTAATAACTCTAAGCAGTTTCAATAGATGCTGTTTCACGTATTGCAAAAAGTAGCAACCAATCATAAAAAAGACTAATTGGATTCATTGCCTAATTCCTAATAAACAAAACAGAAAAAGATGACAGATAAAAGCAACCCACAAAAAATGTGCATGGTACTGAATTGTAAGTAATGTTGTGCATTTTTGCAGTAGCTGTTTGTTCAAGACTAGAGCTTAAGCTTAAAACCAACGGATAATGAAAATTCAGTTTTATATAAACCGTTCTGCAAGTCACATTTAACTTGGGATGCACAGGATCCAGAGTTTGCCGGTTCCAGTTAAGGATTTACAAACCAGTAAATGATATTTCATTTGTTAAGCTTTTTGTTCACATGGCGGCATCGCCTCATTTTCAGAGCCACTCAGTACTTTTAAGTGGAAACAGGGCAAACATTTTTTTAAAGTTGATATACTGCAATTCTGAACACTTGATTTAAACTAAAAATAGCATTAAATGACTCTAAATTTTTAGCAGACATGTCTGTATTTCTGTGGTAATAGTGCTATCTTTGAGTGCTGCTTGGCTACAGGGAACCACAGCGTGAAAATTGCTGGTATCACTTGCCTTATAAGCATGGCAGCATATTAAGCGATACTTTCATAAATTTCTAAAGATTTCAATAGAAATCCTTCAAATTCTTAAAAAAAATTAACACTATTCGGGTAATTAGACTGTTATATATATTTTCTTCTTACCCATTTTAATTTTTTTCACAGTCTGTGCACAGTTGGTAGTTTTACACATAGAAAAAAAAGAAATACAAACAGCGCAAAATCTGACGAAAATTTCTGTCAGATCAGGATTCTATCTGGATGCAATAAAATTACCGGATCTCAGGATCTGAAACAGGATCCGGTACATCCCTAGAATTAACAAATGAAAAAAGTAACAATGAAACTTCACTTAAAAACAGAAATACACGTAAACGCAACGCTTACTTGTAAACACCTTCATGATTTTCTATTTTGGCAATGATTTTTATATTTTTGCCTTCTTCTCCCAAACAGTCTCTTATTGTTTTCACACCATCAGCATTACGAATAAAACTTGCAAAAACAATATCAACCTGAAATGAAAACAGTAATAGCAGTTGAGTGGTTGCACATTAATATGACGAGGAAACTTTAGCAGCAGAAAATAATTATATATAAGATTAATTATATCAAATAAACACCATTATGCTATTAGGGGGTTGTTAGTTATTACGTAAGCTATTATGCTATTATTAGTAAGCTGCATGTTTATTTCTAAAAACCGCCAGTGGCTGAAAATAGTAATAAGAATGCTGGAAACAACTAATTCACTGATGATTATACTGTACCTCAATGAATTGTTTTTGCTTTCACATAAACAAATCGTTTAGCATCATAAGAAAAATGGCTGACTGCTAAGCTTTTCTTAATGCCCCCAATTAAAACAGAAAATGCAATTAAAGCTAAAATTACATATTTGTGTAATAATATTGTGATAACATGATAAATGCACTACACTGTGTATCTGCAGTATACACAATCTTACAAAAATGTCCTCTATTTCTCTAGGTATAAAATGTAATTAATTTTAAGTCATTTTATACAGGCACTTCAAAGCATATATTAAAACAACACAACTTTTATTAAAAAAAAATTAATTTACAACTGTTTAAAAAGTCATAAGAATGCTTAAATTTAGTTCAAATCCATTAATTTTATTTTCAAATACTAAGCTAGCTCTTACTGTATCTATTGCTTTTCTACCGGTCTGCTTATTTCTTACTTATTTGGCTTCCTTGTTATACATATTTAGTGCATAATATTCTCTACTGTGGTCTTTGCCTATATATAAACTGGTTGTTTGTTTGTATATTGTACAACTGATGATGACATCAGACTGCTATTTAAACGTTCGACGTTTTAAACAGTTGTAAGTTAAAGCTTTTTAAATAAAAGTTGTGTTGTTTTAGTAATTAATTTTATTAAAAGCACTGAAAGTCTTGCAAAACAATGGCAATGGCTACCTACACCTTGCTCAACGCCAAACTCTAAGTCTGCTTTGTCTCTTTCTGATACGGCAGGTAGATCAACCATTATGCCAGGTAGATTAAGTCCTTTCTTGCTCCCTAGCAACCCACCATTTGACACTTCACAGTCAAGAAAATCGTTCCCTAAACAAAAGAATTCGCACTGCACCATGTTCAACAAATGCAGTTTTAATGCTCAGAGAAAAGCTGAATTATATAGTTTTCAAGAACGCCTTACAATATCTGCTTCTGCTAACGATGATTGCCACAAAATTTACGAACAACTCGAAAAGTGAACAATTGGAAATAACAAAAAATGATATAATAGTCAAAATTTCGCAAGTTGCTCTTTAGGAAAAAACAAGTCATTATTTGCATGCAATTTTATAACTGATAGTGTCTAAAACTCCCACCCCATTTCTATTCCACTGTAAACTAAAGCTACCAAACAGCCCCGAGCTCAATTCCCAAATATGAAATACTACTGTTATGGAAAATAATTTTCCTCTGTCAGTTTAATAATTATACAAAAAATAGTATTTAAAAATTATTAAAATCTATCGACAAGATACCCACTAATCAACTACACTAACTTCGCAACAGTTATTGTAGTACAATTCATGACAGTAAAAAATAAACAACTAGTTAAATTTACATTGTCTTTTCTTAATTGCAGCTAACATACCTAGTTCCATAACTCTCATTGCAATGAGGCCATCATCGATGAAAATTTTATCGTTTTTCTTGCAAACTCTGGTGATATTTTTATAGTCGACCCAGATGAGCGACTTGGTGCATTTCTCAATGTATGCTTCATCGGTGGTAATTCTTACTTTGTCATGCCGCTCCAATTTTATTGTAGCGGTAGCACCCTGGAAAAATAATGTGGTACTTCTCAGGTGAAAACGTGTGCACTACTACAAGAATACATTAACTCAGCAAAATTAAATTTGTGTTTTTTTATACAATCCTAGATGTTTTTCAAACAAACTAGTGACAGTTTTGGATAAAACATTATAAAATTTAGCAACAGTTCATAATCAGATTTAAACGAACATAAGGGAAAAGAAAGACAAAATGTGGTAACACATTTTCTGCTGTAACAATTATTGTAGCTGGTGTGCTTTAAAGTAACATTAGTTAATTTATCGATCTAATTCCATTTTTTAAATTCCACATTTTAATAGAAGCTGGCTTAATTAACTGTCCTTTTTATTCACTTAATAACATGACTTAAATAGCAATGACTAACCAGTGATTCATGACAATACCTTTGCATAGAATTTACTAGACTTCAGCCTATCCTAGCAGCAGATTTGATTAACTTTTAACATTAACATTAAAATTAATTGTTTTGTTTTTTCTAGATATTGCAAAAACAGAGGCGCTAACAATTTATTGTAGTATAGTCTATTAAATGTGCTAATAAATCGGCTTCGAAATTTTTTTCTAAAGTATTATACCTCTTCGAGTAATCCAGTCCTGATTTCTGGACCTTTGGTATCAAGAGCAATGGCCACTGGTCTGTTTTGATCTTTAAAAGAAGCGACTGCCGACCGAATGTTGGCTATTGTCTCACCATGGTACTAGAAAAGTAATGAAATTTATTAAAAGAAAAGACTTGATTTTGTGCAGTGCTAATGACACGAAAGTTGGAGTAACACATGCAGACTGATCTTTTGTCATACAAAAGACCATGTTTTTTGAAATTATTACAACATTTAGATAATAATTCGATTATCGACAGGATTCGATAATAATAATTCTCTAGTAGAGAAAATCCCCTGATAATCCCTGCGCTAATGCAACAAAATGGATTGCCAGCAGGCAACATTAACCGAAATCCTAGTAGAGTTACATAAATCAGAGAAATAAAAGGTGGTAAACAGTGCAGACAGTCTCATGCACAGACTGGAATAAAAATAGATAAAACTATGTCATAACGTTTTGTAATTATCGTGCTAACCCATTCTTTCTTTGGAATAGCGGAAGCATTTAATGTCATCATGACACTTTAATCAACTGCTTATAGAATTATTAATGGCCCCATATTTTTGTTAATAAAAGTGATATGTCATTGAAAAGTGCAATAAAGAGACGAAATTTATGAGTTGGCTAATCGTTGCCATAGTTACCATTTAAATGTGTTCAAAGTGCAACTGCAAAGATTGAAATAAGCAAGTAAAAGGTCAGGTGGCATCCAATTAAAGGACCGACAAATAAGAAAATTATATTAATTAGGCATAATATGAATTTATTGCATCAAAAATCTTGATGTGTGGCTTATAAAGAGCAAATGTTGAACTCATGCATCTACAAAGAGGCCATTAGGAGTTGCTTGTGCACCTCATTCTCAGCTCTCTCTTCAATGTCCAGGACAAAGCCTAGACAGCTGACAAACGTCTTGCAAAAGAAAGGGGCACGGGATCTTATGAAAAAAATATGTTTGTATGTTTAGCAGTGTCCCATATATTTCTCTAAAGGTCTTCGCATATTACAAAAAGAATTAAAGAATGGCTTCTTTGCTACGATCATTAATGCGAGCTTGAAAGTCATTTCAAAGATTGCAAATAATATCCAATAGGTTTCTTCAGTTTGAAGGAACAGAGCAGAAATTCTGAATGAAGTTCCAAAATAATTTTCCAGTAAAGTTATATCAACGGCAATCTTACTTGTTTATAAAAGTCAGGTTAGCAGGAAAGAAAATTCTCAGTAATTTAATAATTTGCGCAAACGAGCAAGGATCAGGATTCCAAAATCCCTACATGGACCAATAGCTAGTGGTTCTTATTCAGGTCATTGAAGAAATAATGTACAATAACTTGTTTTTACTAAGTTAGTGACTTGAACACTACTAGTCCAGCACCTAGCTACATGCATTGCAAAATGTACAGAATACATTTTAACTCATTAAACTTGTACACATTACATGCATCTGATAATAAGAAAATTACAGATGATGAGTCTTGAAAATTGCCCGATACTCTTTCTGTCAGTGCCTTTTTTATATTGCAGTGTCTAACATTAAAGGCTTGTATGTTGTTCATCTGCATTAAATGGTATCCATAATAGGTTATTTATATTGACAAAAATAAGACGCATACAGTGTGGTTTATAACTTCTTGCTATGGGGATACAAAAGCAATGAGTAATAGTACAAGTCAACTTAGTATACCAAAGTACAGCCCAAACAATAACAAATTTATCATGCCCTCAAAATATGGTTTAGAACCACATGTGTCTCCCACAGCCTGCAGTCCCAAGGATATGGCTGGAGCAGCAACTCAAACAACTCAAACTTTTCCAACACTTCTTGCAGATATCGCCCAAGCTCATCCGTTGAATACTAATCAATAGCATGTTAATTGTCATCTTAGAGTCCACTCTGTTTTTTGGAACGGCTTCAATGGAGAAGTTGAGTTGCAGTAAATTCAATCGAAAGAATTAATCCCAGGGTTTTCAGGTCACTGCTTCGATCATACCCATCAAGATGGCGGATTGTGCGAGATGTGCGGGGCTTTCACACTAAACTTTAAGTGCTTTTTTGATGCAATAAATTGTTTTACAGTGTCACTCGTTGTTTCTGTAACCCTCTAGCACAAAGTATTCTACCACCCTATGCATTCATGCAGTGAAAAATTTCTGTGAAATTCAAATTGAAACCAGTAAAACAATAAATATTGTCATTTAAGCCAGGCTTTCATGCAATTTGCGACTTCAGTGACTATCCGAAAATTTTTAAGCCCAACGGTTGCCAAACATGCGCCAGTCGCAAAAAGGTCACTGGCTTCAGAATTTTTTTTTAAATGTTTAAAGTTTGTCGTTGGAGTCGCAAAACTGTTGCGAAGTCGTTGTACCATGCACCAAACGTTTGTAAATATGTTGCAAAATATTCTTGACGTTTGTCAACAATATCAGAATCCGTGAAAACACTGCAGCTATTTTTCGACCATTTTGCGACATTTTGGCAAACCTCAGTTATCCAGCACTATTACTGCAAAAATTCCATGAAATTTTTCTTCGAATTGTCGGACATTCGCCTTGTCCGCATAAGTACTGCAGAAGTTGCCAAATGTGTGCAAACATGTCGTGCAAAGTTCGTCCAACATTCTCATGATTTTCTCTCCAGAAATTTACAAAAATGTAGCGAAAGTCGCAGAAATATTTTGGTCGTTGATGGAATTAGAAAATTCGATTGTACAAAAATATTCACGGCTCCATGAAATCCTGGCTTTAGTGATTGAAAATTGGAAAAATGTGGCACTTGGCAGTAATTACAACTTATAACAATAATTACCACTTTAGTTACCAATTCACTGTTTTATTAATAGTGAGTCACGGGAACGCTTTGCAATCTTGTGGATAATGTTAATCATTACCCAATTTATAACTGATAAAATGACCAAAAGTGTAGAGCGAGACAGCAGTTTTAGTGGTTATTTGATTCACTGTCACCTGGGACAATTTACCTAAATTATTTAACTCACATATCAGACAATCAATAGCTGTGCACAATCAAATAAGCAGCAAGGTGTGTGAAAGAATCAATATTTTAACTTACTTCGTAGGAGCCATGGGAGAAGTTTAGACGAGCGATATTCATTCCAGCTTTCATCATTTCTCTCAAGGTGTCCACTGAACGTGATGCTGGCCCTGTGTCAAATAAAACAAATTTTCAATCAGTGCAGAGATTCTGAGTTTTAAGTACAGTTCAAAATTGCTGAAGTCATTGTGCACTTAGCATGATAATATACTTCACTTATTTGATAGTCAAATTGTCAAACTGGTAACAAGACAAGACAAAGCCTTACAAAATCATACTTTTTTACAATTTGCCACATTTAGTAATTAAAATGGCTTTGTAGTACAAAATTATAACTGTTTTTGCAGAAACGAGAATAAACATTTTTAAATAATTAAACCAACTGCTATTTTTAATTTGTATGTTAGCCTGTCCTATGCATCACTTTCCTTTTTAATAAAAGTTAATTTTCTTTTACTTTTAACAAAAAGCAAGACATCTATGAGACAGACAAACTACATAGTTGCATAAATGCATGTTTCCTTTGTAAATCAAACTTACCTACGGTACATATTACTCCGGACTTTCTAATAAGATGAGGTGGTGAATCGATATCAAGAGCAGCGATGTGTTCAAGATGAGTAACCTGATCAGCTGCCTGTAATTGTTGTTCCTGTAGTAGATAATCCTCTGCTTCCAGCACTAACCGAGATCCACTCGGGAAGCTGGCAATCCGCCTCTGCAAACATAAAAATGTGTTTAAATTGAATTTCACTTACACATATTACATTAACTGTTTTGTCTACTGATTGTGTCATAATTATTTCCTGCTGCCAACTTCTCTAATATTTGTGAGCTTTCTCATGAAAGCACGTGGAAAAAGCAACAAATAATGCAAAAAGACAGTAAGTTACCATAGTTCTAGCAAAGAAACTATATACATGTAGTTCTAAAAAAATCTGGCATAGCTTAATACCAGTAACTCACCTATAATGTTTCCAAAAGTCGATAAAAATGATGCACAGATTTAAAACGGTAAACTTATCTCATTCTAGCTAACTATATAACAGGTATATTTTCATTGCTTGTGTTAGTTAAAACAATTAGATCAGTGCTTGTCTTACACTCCTTCTACTGATAATCATACCAATTTTTCTCCAAAATTGTAAGTAAGTGTGTGCTAAATCAAATGAATATTAATTAATATGACACAAATATTATTTTGGTAATCACATATAACAATTTCACATCATAGCATTGAATCTTGGACTTCCAATGCACAAGGCAGTACAAAAACACATAATTAAAATAATACAATCTCATAGAATCACAAAAATGAACATATAAATAAAATGCATGTAATTAAACAATACTTTGCAAAACAAATAATTTCATTAAAGTACAGATTGAAAGTATTGGTAATTCAAATTCCACATAGCAAAACCATTCTATAGCAAAACAAAAGAAAAATAAAGAAAAACATAATACACAAACTTTTGCTCAAAAATTAAGCTGCGACAGAAACACATTATTAAAGGTCTAATAAATATAAGCGTTACAACATTCAACATCTTACCATCACTAAACCCTCATAAGCATTTAAGGAAGCCATAGTTTGCTTTCGATGTCCACTACGATACCCACTACCACACGGTCCACACCCTGCACCAGATAAAAGTGTAAGAGCTGAACCTATGTTTTCGGTTGACCGTTTCAGAACTTGTCACATCAAAATGGCTATGTCTTTACAGAATTAGGTGTATTGGAACTTCTACTCCACCGAGATCCCATTCTTGAACCTAAACCTCTGCTATTGTGCAGCCATTTGCAAAAGCCAGTACTCCTGGAGTTCTGCAACGTAATGCAATGACACAATTCCTTAAGGGAAACTCTTCTCTGGGCGTTGAGGCGATCTGTCCACACTGGTCAGAATACATCACAAGACGTGAAATTCTGCATAGGAGACATGCCTATTACGCTGTCACTATAAACAGCAGTGTACGGTGTGGCTTCTTATATCAGAATTGTGTATTGATCCACTAGCAGACAGTAGTAGGGAGAATTTGTCCGTTGACAGTGTCACATATGAACCGTGCAATGTGCCATAATTGCCATGTTAGTGTGTCACAGTCTACTGCTTAGTATGTGATGGCATTTTCCAGTTCAAAATAATAACACACAGACAGTTAGTCAATCTCATGGAAATTCCGTCGTAAGTGTCTGCCCCTCTAAAGACGTCAGACATAATGGGGAGAATGAATGATTACGGAGTGGATCAATATATGCATTTCCAGTCTAATCACAGCAGCTGATTTTGAGTAATGCGACATGTAACTGAAAACTAACAAGTTTCTCAGTAAAACATCTCTGCTGGCTATTAAATAAGGCAGTATAAAATGGCAAGTAAATGACAACTACAATCACTGCAAAAGCAGCTAAACCCTATTTCAATCAACACAAGAAACAAGCATGAGTGACAAATTCCAATGCTTAAAACTGCTGAATTTAAAGAGCAGGTATGAAAAGCATGTCACACGTGCTGCCCTCTGCTGTACTACCAGTGAAACATGTTTCAATCAATGATTGCAACCGATTTATGTGCAATGTCAACATTTGACAAATGAAGCATTAACAGTATACTGTAAAGCGAACCGTAGCATGATAACGAGACAGCCGTAGCCATTATCATAGCTCAATAACAGATTTCAGCATAATAATTTCTAGTAAGGTACAGTTACTGGCTAAACCTCAACAGCCTGAATATCAGAGGTTTACCTTTGAAAACACATGTAAGAGAAATCAATGTGTGATAATGAGGCTGCCGTACCTGTTATAGTAGCTCAATAACAGAATTCAATGTACCTCTAATATCTAGCACTCGCCAAAGCTAGAAAATCTAAATATCAGACCACGAGAAAATAATTTCAGACACCCGATAAAAATGAAGTAGCAACCAAATGAAAGAACTTGTGGTAAGCTCCCCTTATTGACTGTTGTTGTACAACTCTAGAGGCATGTATTAAAAATAGTACATGCAGATTGGTCAAAAGTGAAACATTGCAACTTACCGAAATGTAACGTATCACTAGGTGTTGTTGATGAAGACTAGCATGTGTGCTAATGTTTATTATTTTAAAAACTGACTTATGCGTGCGCTGATAAACACAACAGTCAAACCTCTTTATACAGCCACTTTTAATTGCAAAACAAGTTGGCATTAAACGTGGTGCATTAATACATATGTCTTATGCAAATAGAGACATTTTGTATTGCCAAAAATCTAGGTTTTAAGCGAGGTTGGCATTACAAAGGGGGCGTGATAAAAATTCATGTAAGTAGTTATAAGTTGCAAAGTAAACATTACAAATTAAAACTGACATTACAATTATAGGTGATAAGTGATATTATGTATGCAGTACACATGCTATTTGTGATATACATATCATGTAGTGGCCTACATTAAAAGCCAAAAGGATCACAGTACAGTTAAATCTCTGTTATAACAAGGTACATTAAAAACATATACATGTCTATGCACATATAGACGCTTTGTTTTGGGAGAAATTCGAATTTTAAGCAAGACTGGTACTATAAAGGAGGATTATCAAGCAATTTGACTGTATGTATTTGAAATATGAAAAAAACAAGAATGCACTTGGAAATGAGCTTGAATATAAATGGCAAATTGGCAAATACAATAACAGTTGCCACTACACAAATTATCGGCACTTGAGTTTTAACTTTCATACTTAAGATATTTAACTAATTAATGAATAAAGTAAAATAAAAAATAATCCAAATGAAATCTTTGCAAAAAGTAAAGCACTAAATTTTTACAAAATTAAATTTGCCAAAAAATTATAATATAATTTTCAAAATGGCTATCAGATAAACCTGGATAAATTGTGATAGTGTCCCAGTTTGTTACATGCTAATACAAGTAACTTACCTCAATAAGCGGAGTCATGGGAAGCGAAAGCGGATCCATAATAATAATAACAACTGTGCTTATAAAATAGTAGAAGGTTAGTAGGTCTCAAAAGAACAAGAACACTCCAACCAAATTACAATGGTTACAACTATAAAAAGAGAAAAAGGTCAAAGCATACGTGCAAGCAAATGAAAGTAGAAAAAATCAGCAGAAAAGCCAACCCAATGACAAAGCAAGTTTACCCATAGTGAAACAGCATGTAATTCAGAAAGCACAAAACAGTAAAAAGGAGCCTCATCATTTATAAAGATAATTCAAATGATCGAAATAATTGTGAAGAAATTAAGCGCCATTCACATTTAAGTGACTATAAACCATAACTCATCTACCTGAAAAAATTCAAGCAGATTATTTTGACAGAATGCGCTAAAAGCAACAGCCATTAGTTTTGACATAGGAACCACTTGTTTGAGCATTATGTTAAATTATCCTATTATTAATAAACATTTTGCTAGTTTCACGTCGCAAATATTTTAATTTCAGTTCTGAGTCAATCATATTAACAATGCTAAATTCTGAATTTCCCACTGTCACTATTGAGCATAAAATTGGACTTTGTTAAAGGATTCATGCACATGCAAGATAAGGCAATAACAAAATCTTTTCCCAAATTTTCTTTAACTCATACTACCTGTATACAATCACACCGTCGTCTCCCATAAGATCTCTGACTTCCACTACTACTGGAATCTGGTAGCTCAAATTTTACACTGCCACTTCCAACAGACATTTTGGGATGAACAGGAAAAATAGGCAACAGTAAAGGACTTTGGGAATGCAGACACTCCAGCCAACATCAATTCATATTCACTATCAAGCAGAATGTGGGTAAGATTTTAAAGTACATTAAGAGCACAAAACGATAATCACAAAGCAATGTAAATGTCTGTTAAAGTACGAAGGCATTAAAAGAACAAGCTTTAAGTAAAAAAATGCGCAAGAACAGGTTGGTTTGAGGTGGTGCAATTTAGTAGAGAAACAGTGCATTAAAGTGAGAAAAGTGTTGAAAACTAATAATACTCGTATAACAACTTTAGGTAATGTCAGATTTTGGTCATGCCGTTTTTCTGCTTGTCTTGAAAAATTTAATCACCACTTCATACCTCTATTTAAGCCTTGGGTTGACAAAATCCTAAACCAAATTCTAGTCACAGTATCAATGGGGTAAGAGTATGCACAAACTATGGTAAAATCTGGGCTACTGACAAGCTCAGAGGATATATTTCATCAGCAGAGTTTAGTTCATAATGTGCTTAAGTAAGTACTAACGTTTTTTCCTCTATCTAAATTTTTACCTGCCCAACTTCCAAGGCCAAATAAATCTTTTCTTTTTCATCATTTTTCGACTTACTACATAAATAAATAGCACAAAGCAAAAGCAACATACTGATAAAGTAACCAAAAATATCTTCAGTGCTGCTAAGTCATGCCAGAATATAAAACATTGATAAACTACTTGTCTCATTTGAAAGAAGGTGATTGATCAGCAGCTAACTTTATATGAGGCAAACTTGTAACGGGATTCTGGACTTCTTATTTAAGAATTTACAAGCAAGCAAAGATATTAAAAAAGGTTGTGTTCGCAACTCTAAGTGTTTCAGACTTATAAATTTTGACAGGGGTCTTAACGGACAGCAAATTAGCCATATATGAGTTACACAGACTTTCACAGAGAAAAGTTTGTACATAAGAAAGTTGGACACATATCAATTAATATAGTAATTTGAATGCAAGGCAGCTTAAACACGCTCTTTAAATGTATGGGAATATGGTACTTTGCCACAAGGTAGTTTTATATGCAAAAAATTTGGACACAAAATTTAAAGTTACAAGATGTACAAAGTACATAGTAAATATTTGAAATTGATAACTTTAGTGCAATAGTTCAATCCTAAAAACTGTACTATTTTCACTGCCTTAGGTAATAAAGATCCTTCATAAAAGTTCAGCTCATCCTTGTACTATGATCTCAACTTCAATTGAATTCTAAACTTAACTCATCTCACAAATGAATTTAACTATTTAAACTGTAAACTCATTTCAGCCTAACTCATTTCTTAATTTCCATTGCTTTTTGCCTCAGCTTCCATACTAGCTGGCATCGCAATTTCATTCAGCCCAACTCGACAATTTAACTAACTACACAGTACACAACTCACCTGTCTACTCAATATCAGTTTCAGGTAAAGTCTAAACTTAACTCCACTGAAATCACTACTCAATTAATGGACAACTTACTCACTTTTTTGTTTTGTTTTTTAGAAAAGACGAGACAACTACTTTTTATAAATTCATCCGCTGTTTCGTCTACAAACAGGAAAGCTATGAATGTTCTGAATATTTGACAACATTTACAATGTTTAATCTAACTGAAAATGTCATCACTGGTTCAAAAATGAGTATACTCATCAGTGAACATTAGTAAGACTTCGCTTGTATTACTGTTGTAATAAAAGCAACATTAATATGTCTGCCCAGTGTGCTCACAATAAATAGAGCTGAGTGTTGAAGGCAAAAACAAGAACTCAGAACACAATTAATAATATCTATTACTTAACTGTAACAAGAGAATGACATGTGAAGGAACGTGCTTAAACAGAGAGATTAAATGTTGAGCAATCCGATCATTTACACTTGGTAAAACCTAAGGTAAAGTAATATCCACAATGAATTTTGAAACTGGCCCTGAATACATAGCAAGCAACTTAGTAAATCAGTCAGATCAAAATTTAGTTGAGTTTTAAAGTATTGTAGTAAACACATACATACACATCAAAGGACTCTCAATCTTACGTAGAAAAACTTTACACATGCTAAACTGCACTTGTTAAACAGCTTCAGCAATTATCAATAATTAAATCAACTGGTAAACATGAGATGCGAATATAAATTTTCGTTCTACAGTCATCACTTATTTTTACTATGAACACTGACTACATTTACATTTAAGATGAATGTGAGTAAAAGCTCAAGCAACTTTAAAGGGTAGGTCTATATATCATGCCAGTATAATATTAATTTGGCAAAGTGCCAGGTCAACTTGACATAAGGACTCGTACATGAATAATATCCAATAAATTGACAACTTTAACTTTTATGAATTTAATGTGAGCTTTCGCTAGGCTAATTCCTCAGATGAACTATACACACCTTAGATTTGTCATCGTGTAAACATGTGAGGGATATAAGTTTTACAAAGTTCGCCAAGACGAACTTGCTGTGAATTCCCAGTTCTGAAGCTTGCGGATAATATTTAAACACAGCTATCAGGCTATGTGAATAAGTGTGATACATCCATTGTTGTTTAACTGGTCAGCATCAAACAAGTAATGGTTACTAATACTACTGTGGAAACGTAAAAGTAAAGATCAGCTACGATTCTACAACCTACAGCAATGAACTAAGTTAACGTTAAATAATTATCAACAACCAGTAGCTTAACATTTAATCCTATATCTAACTTACCTGTATAGAAAACGGCAAAGGGCTTAAAGCTCCAGAACTCATTTTAAATGTGACTATGGAGCTAACAATTAGAAAATTTCCGTCAAAATATTCAACATCGGAAAGGCTCCACGTCCAAGAATAGATACAGCAGGCACCCAAGCTCCAAAAATACTATGCGACGCTAGCGGCATCGAACGGGATCGGGAACAGCCTGCAGGCTGTAGAAAAAACATGCAAAAGCTCATTTTTAAACTATTTTTGAGCATCGCTAGATACCTAGTAACGGCCTGGGTAAGCCTACTTACAGTGACAAATTTTATTTTCAAAATGTATCTCATGTAGTTAAAGTTTAAAATTCCTGATACACAGTAATTAGACTGCAATAACGACGTCAATTAACTTAATTACTTCTTTATCTGCATTTTAGAGGCAATCATAATCCGTAAAATTTTGCGCATAAATTCACATCAATAATTCGTAGCCTGTCGGCCAGACGGTACCACAATAACAGTTAAAAAAACCACAACATGTATTTTATACGACTAATTATTGTAACGTTAATTCGTCACAACTCACAACAATTAATAATTAAGAACAGCCTTCAAGCCCTTAATTGATATAAAAACCGCTTTAATTTCATATTTTAACTATTTTAGGCGAGCCTACATTTCATACATAGTCTGTGCATAGTTCACGTAGGCCTAGTTTGTGCACAACTTTCAATTATTATAAACAACAAAATAAATAATGTAATATTAAATGAAGTATTGCAACGATACAATCCGCTACGAAACCAGCAAAAGACAGAACAATACACTAGACTTAATTTTTATTACACTAAGCAGTTGTGAGTCCTAGTCCTAAAGGACTTAAAACGCGAGATAGATTCGGGCTGGCTTATATAGGTCTGTTTTCCAAAAAAAGTGTTTCACAGAAAAAACATTTTCCAGAAAAATAACTACCCAGAAAAAAATTGCCAAAAAACCTTCTCTCCCTCCCTCTTCCTTGCTGTCTCTTTCCCGTCTTTCCCTGCTCCTCTAAAAAGGATTTATTACATTTTTTCTAAATTTTATTTTCAATGAAATGACAGCTCTAGAAAAACTTTTCTGGGAAATAGGTTTTTCTGACATAATTGTTTTCTATGAATTTTTTCAGGGATTTTTTTTTCGGCAAAAACTTTCTAGGAAAATGCTCCTCTGGGAAAGCGATCGAGTTTACCCTATTCAGACTACGTAATTAATTATGTTGGATTCACGCGTCGAGCAACATGAGCAAAATGTTCTCCTATTTATCAGTTTGCCCCTGTTTTCAGCTTGTAGAGACTGTAATATAAATAGGCTTCCCTCGAGTCTTGCATATACTAAACCTGCGAGTCTTGCACATTCTAAACTCATGTGTAAACGCGTCCACCGTCTATACTCTATACCCTACAAGTGAATTAGCTGATCGACGACTGGGTTCAGTACTTGTGTTAACGCAAAAAACAACGTTGGCAGCAGCTATCCAAATTCACAAGAAATTTGACCTAAACTTTAAATAGCTAAGTTGTTGCGGCGAAGTTCTTTCAACAGTCAATTATTTTTACCAGCTTTTGCTCAACACAAGTCAGTATTTGAAGAGTTATTTTTCTGTTTACTAAACAAGATAGTATTCAAACTCTACTCCAGAACAAAACGCGACCAGATGATCAATGTTCTAAACCAAAGCGGTATAACGACCACCGCCAAGCCGCAAAACGTCCTGCAAAAACACTGCAGCCCCAGCAGTGAATACTTTTTTTATTTTGCAATCTAATGGTCTAATCAAAAAGACGAGTTAGATATTCTCAATAAATCAATATATCTGCACAGCTATACAAGAACGGACGCTCATGGGCGTTCTTTCATCATCGCCGTTTAGTATCGATCGGACCAATTAAATTCTGTGCGAAATATCGATCAACTAGAGAAAACGGAATGGCAATTACAAAAACACGAAAAAAGAATAGGTAGCTCCTGCTAAAAACGGTCGAGATTAAATGCAATAAGGATAACCAAAAAACTTCCTTAATGAGAGAGAGAGAGAGAGAGAGAGAGAGAGAGAGAGAGAGAGAGAGAGAGAGAGAGAGAGAGAGAGAGAGAGAGAGAGAGAGAGAGAGAGAGAGAGAGAGAGAGAGAGAGAGAGAGAGAGAGAGAGAGAGAGAGAGAGAGAGAGAGAGAGAGAGAGAGAGAGAGAGAGAGAGAGAGAGAGAGAGAGAGAGAGAGAGAGAGAGAGAGAGAGAGAGAGAGAGAGAGAGAGAGAGAGAGAGAGAGAGAGAGAGAGAGGAACAGAAGGGGGAGAGAGCGGCAGAGGAAAAAGACAACTGCTGCCATATTTTTACTGAAGCCACTGAGATCGATCAAGCGGGTCAAGCATTCTTATATCATGTTATATACAAGTGCTGTATAGTAAACTAATACGCTTTAGAATACACTGTAGATAGTTTATATATTATATATAGTATATATATATATATATATTATTATTATGTATATGTATATATACCATAGATGGTAGAGTAAGACAACATACAGTTTAAAGTTGATGATTAAAATCCACGCTTCATTGTATAACATCACGTTATGCATAAGTTGATGATTAAAACCCACGCTTCATTGTATAACATCACGCTATGCATATTCTCTTTTTGCAATGCAGTTTCTCTTTAGGGGACAGGTAATCACAAAGCAATTACACAATTATGTTTCTTAAAAGCCAAACAAAAAACTCTGTAGAATATCTTCATACTTTATATTGATGAATGATTTTACAAAAATTATTCATACAAAGGATTTATAAAGCTATTACAAAAGAACAACTGCAAATCAAAACAAATATCACAGTTATCAGGAACGTGATCAATGATCGACTAAATGAAATGGATACAAATTGCAATACATTATGATCTCTATAAATAATTTCAGATGCAAAGGAACACACAGCATACCTTCATTTACGTATTATAATATAAACCATAATAAATTAAAAGATGTTCACTTGAATAATAACAGCCAACATCTTTGCAAATCGTTGATTATGCTTAATACACACTGCTCTGGAGAAAAAAGTGCAATTTTTACAAAGAATTCAAAGATTTCTTGCAACTTCTTTTTTTTAAAAAAAAATTTAGAAGGACACAACTGCCTTGCACATTAAGTATAAATTTGCTGACAAATATACACATATATAATAAAAGACAGCCCATGTACAAAACAAATTCTCTTTATTAAAAGATTTCCATCATTTTTAATTCTGGCTCAAAGCTGCAATAATTATGCGAGCAAATAAAAATTTGTCATCGTTATTGTCATCATACTTACTAGCATTTACAATTTACAGTAAATTCCACAAGCTTGCTTACATAACTACATGCTTACTGTATGTTTGTGTATGTGTAGACTCTAGGCCTTTATATACTGTTCGTTTTCTATAATTCTTGCATAACGTATGAATGATTAGTCCAATTACAATAATGACTTTTAAACTCTTGTATCATTTAACTTATTATATGTATAATATCTTTATTCGTACTTTATTTGTATACTTTGAGTTAGTGTGTTAAGTTAAAAACTAGTATTGATTTAACATTTAAATTTTAAACTTTGCAGACTCCGTCTTTCAACGTGGATAGCACATACTAACCACACCGACATAAAAATATTTAAAACGAGATTTGTGTAAATTCAATTGGTACACATCTCCATTATACGCATACATCTCCAATAGTTTGCCTATTCAACAGCAAATAAGTAAGTATATGTCTACAAATTATTATTATGTCAAGAAGAATCTGACATGTTCCAGAATGGCACTTCCTCACCTGGTTTATTATCATTTAATACGCTATGACTAGATTTATTTGTTTCACTTGAAAATAATAAAACCTCTTCTGCCACATCCATATCACCCAGAGATAAAGACTGACCAAAAGAAGCAGGTGATGCCCAGAATCCCTCTGATCTATACAGTGATTTACTTTGAACAGAATCCCTAGTGAGTTCATTGTTTTCAGCATCCAGGCCAGCAAAAAGGCTGCTCGCTAATGCTTGCCTTTCCCGCTGTGCCAGAGGTGAGACAGGGTTCTGAACAGCCGCTTCCACTGTCTAAATAAATAATTAAGTACATGAAAGAACATTTTTATAACTTGGTTGAGATTTTAGCTCACTTTGAACTGTAGAAACACTTCTAATAATCTCATCTGAGATGCTTATTAGTATAATAGATGCTACTAGTACAATATTAATATCAAAATCCCCTTTAAAAATGTAGCATTTATTTACTTTTAGTATATACCTAACATTTTATTTACTAAACTTAATTACCAAGAGACGTATATTATACCATCCACCCTCTTCGGCAAGGCCAATCAGTTATAGTCCTAGCTGCGTTGAAAACCAGCAATAAAGCATCTAATGTGCATTATCACTTACCTTATTAGTAATACTTTGTACTAGTGAGTATCTATTGATGTTTCAAACCAAAGCAATTTAGTTACAAGAAAAAAAAACTGTTACAAATATACAGATGCAAATTTAAGGAAAATTCGGGATAGAGCTACTTTAAACACTCACATTTGCTTTTTTCTGATTGGACAATTTACTATGTTTTAGACGGCTTGATGAAGCTTTGGACGAAACAATGCCATCTCTGCTCCAAACCTTCTTAACACGTGTCCCACCCAGACCACTGAAAATAACAAAATGACAAAAATAAAAGATTTCTTGTAGCACTAAATAAAATCAAATGTGACCATGTGACTTTTGACCATTTAAGCAAACGCACTTGTGCAATATTTACATAAAAATTCTAATTAGCAAATTAGATCCTACGTAGAAAATGTTCAAGTAGTTCAAGATCCAAGACCGTCAGTAGAAAAAAGAATTAGTTCATGTTTGAAGTTCTAATTTGACATACTGTTATAGTACGTATTCTAAACAAGGTTACTTCAAACAATCATTTATCAACTTACCTAATCCATCTTCTTACATGAAGTGTAGCTTAAGTATTGTAACAATAATAGGTTTTCACAAATCTAGTAATTTACCTTTTTCCAGTTTCTAAGATATATCAGTACATGAATGTCTACATGTATGAGTAGGTGATTAAACTGCCAATGCAGCATTAATGTTTAGTGCATAGTGTTGGCAAAAGGTAGCATTCTGTTTAATGGTCAGCTGCAGAAATCTACCGAGATGGTATCTGCACTTTTAAACTGATGAAATTTTAACATACTCTACCTGATGCACCTTACATTACAACCTAACAGGTGTTGACCGTTAATGAACAGCAATCTTTGCTGCATAAAAATTATTAAAATGTTGTCTTCATATGAGGGCGAGTGGATCCAGTAACAACAATGCAAATCTCGAAGAAAAATTATTTAGCAATAAATTATTTTTAATTTATAATATTTAACTACAATATTTATAATATAAAATTTTTAATGCAATTAAACAGAAGCAACAGCTATTGTGAAGAATTTGTTAGACTGAACGGCAGTGGACAACACGAGATAGCTTCAAATGTGAATTTGTAATTCCCATTTCAAGTAGCTGTTACTAGCTTATTTATAAGCACACTATACATTTATAGCTTTATTAATTCGTGAAAATACCATTTTATAGTAATAAAGGTGCATTGCATATTAATGACAAGCAATTAAGTCATTATTTGCAATACAACAATCACAAACAGGTACACTTCACACAGCTTTATCCATAATTATACTTGTGTGCAGTACTTTCAGTTACTGTTTTCAAACCGTTTTAACGTCAGCTTTACACAAAAGCAGAAATTTTTTCAACTAATTTTTAATTATAAACAAATATCAAACCTTGTACAAGCTGGCATTTCAGAAACAGACTTATTAGACCTGAAAGAGGTAGACAATGTGGAGGAACTGGATTCTAATGTTGAATGTGGCTCAGTCATTTGGTGAACAGTCTTGGATGCTGCACTTGGAGTCACTGACAGCATTTGGCTGGGTTTAACAATGCGTAAGCTTCGAGGCTTGTAAGGTTCACTTCCTGAAGTCAGCGATTCAGCTACATACTGATCCAGAAATGACAACGTAAAATCCATCTAGTAAATCAAAATAAAATCCATCTATTACATCAAAATAACTGATACAGGAAGATCCCCACATAATTTAAATACCCTAACCCTAACCCTGTCCCTAACCCAAACTCTAACCCCAATCCGCTTCACGAACCAATTTCTTGTGTGTGGCGAATTGCAAACTTTATCCCTATGTATAATGTATATGAATGTCATGTGCATTGAGCTGGTAACACAATTACGTACATGTACATAATTATTACTAAACTGAAACTGCGGTGTTCAACTACTTTCAGATATTCAAAGATTTTTTCTTACGAAAACTGATTAAGTTATCTTAAAGGAAACAAGGATAGAAACAGAAACCCCCCAAAACTTGTTTAAATCAAATAGGCATAGTCATCGTAGTAGTAGTCATACTATTACTAGAAAGTTTAAATCTACAAAATTTTAAATTTCTGTTCTTACTTTATGGAACTACTAAAACTAAAATGTAATAACATAAAACTTACCTCCTTTATTTCAGGTCTCAACAACAGATTTTGACAATTTTCATCTGTGATATGGCTTAGAAAGCTTTGCAATTCATCTACCTAAAGTTTTGGCATACAAAGTTTAAAAGAAAAACATGCTAAATAAAATTCAATAGCAACATATCATCTTTTTTAGTACCACGATAAACAGTTTGAATCAAACTAGCCGCAGTTATTATGAGAAGACTCACTAAATAATAAACAAACTATTCTTCAAACAAAAGTGTATAAAGCATAATTACTGCACGTTCATACATTATCAGTTACACAGAATTAATCCTAGTTTAATCCAACATCTTTTTATGGCAAATTTCTTTAATGTTATTAAAAAAATGCTCACAATATAGTTATTTTTACGCAAATGAACTGTAAAATTCCGAAATGCTCAAAAACTTGACATGTCAGCAGAAACCACATGTTAATAAATCTACTAAGTTATAATAAATTTAAGAAATTACAAAAGACACTAAAAATTAGTAATGAATGTTTTTATGATTATAAACAGATTTGAGTTACCTCAAGTAACGAGGGATTTACATTATGGGAAATTTCGTTGACAGTATTAAAAATGCTTGCAATCTTGCAACAATTATTATTGCCCAAAAAATTGTAAAAATTGTGAATTGTTCATTTACTTGATATAACAGCAGTAACAAGATGTTAACAAAAATTCGGCATTTAAAAACGTCACTCAACGTCACTTCGCAAGACATTAAAATACGGTACGTTTTTATTACATGTATTATAAACAAGGTCGACTTACCTCATGTAATGAGCTTTTCACATTTTCCAAATCCTTTACAAAGATATCTCGCTCTGCTTGGTTACAGTGGAGTGCAATTCTTCTGACTGAATTAAGGCAAACAGACTGTAAGGAAGTTGAGCTTCCATCATTTACTTGAGAAATGAGAAGAGATACCGCACTACGCTTTTCGTCATCATCACACCAGTCTGCACATTCGCCCATAACCTAAATCCGATAAGCTGATAATGTAATTCAGTTATATGATCAAATCTAATTAAAGTCAAATTTTTATAGTACTATCAGAGAACAATATTGATGTACATTTAACGTATTTTTTAACTTAAATGTTGATCATTTATTTGTTACTCCGTAAACAGCTGTAAGTGTCTCTAAAATTTCTAACGTCACCAACATTCAAGTAGCATTCAAATACATTTCGTAGATGCACTAAACTAGGAAAACTTTTAATAGCTTCAGTTCAATTAGCTAGTATCACTTCAGTCAAACATTAAACAAGCACCAAAAATGTCAGCTTGTTAAAATTGTCAAAATCTGTTGTTGAGACATGAAACAAAGGAGGTAAGTTTTATGTTATTACGTTTTAGTTTTAGTAGTTCCATAACGTAAGAACAGAAACTTAAAATTTTGTAAATTTTAACTTTCTAGTGATAGTATGACTACTACAACTATGACTATGCCTGCTACAAAATTAATTTGATTTAGACAAGTTTTGGGGGTTTCTGTTTCTATCCTTGTTTCCTTTAAGATAACTTAATCAGTTTTCGTAAGAAAAAATCTTTGAATAACTGAAAGTAGTTGAACACCGCAGTTTCAGTTTAGTAATAATTATGGACCAAATATTAAAGCCACAGATATTTTATAGAATACATCTTATGCATAAAACCTACCCAGGCCGAAAACTGCAAGAGTCGATCTGGAACTTTTTCCTCTGCTAGGAATTTCTTGAATTCATTAAATGCGAAAACTTTGAGGTCTTTGTCTCCACCTTCAACAATACTATAAACAGCATCCACAGTGTCTTGTGGCATAAACAAATCAGCTTTCAGCATGATGTAATTAACTGCTTTCAAGTGCCATTGTTTGCTTGGCGCATGGCTGTCGACAATTCGACACAAACTTGAGGTAACAAAACTACGAAAGTAATCGTCACTCGACTGGCCAAGCAACAAGGTTATTTTGTTACAAACTGCATTGATGTTCGTCGAATTAACGATTCTGCTCAAAAGCTCAACTGTCTGAAATGAGAAAAACACAAGAGTATACACATATTATGAAATAACTAACTTTGTATATTAATAAGGCTTATACCTCTGCATGCATTCATAGTAAAAGAAAATGTGGGCAAAAAGAATGTATTGAATTTTTTAATTTGATTTGAATATGAATGGGGTGGAATTTTGAATTGAATTGATTTTTTATTCAATTTTATAATACAATAAGTGTTAGTGTTTACAATAATAAGTCAGAAAGAAAGACAGGGCGAAGAAAAACCATGCGGTCGTCGAATGTACACCCTTAAAAAATTAAGTTTAACATCAGTATTTCCACATTTTTAACATACTGATCACTATGATACAGTGAATAATGAGCTCCATTAAGAATGTCAAAATATCAACAATAAACTTTATTTCACATTCCTTCATTGAATAACTGTCATTGCAATATACTAAAGCTTGTAACAAAAACTGACCACGAATTGCTGAGCAACCATAAAGATACTCCAAAAATTTCAGCATGCAAACTCAAAGTTTTAATTCAGAAATTTCCAGCAATCTTTACATGATTTGTTACACGTCATTTAATGAATTACTAAAATATTTATATACACGAAACACTAAATGATTAGAATATGGAATGCATCTGAGAAAAAGCCAATGATAACATGACTACACTCACCATTCTCTTTATAGTTTCATCAGGATGGTCTAAACAGTCAAGAATGACATTCTGATATTCTAGTGCATAGGATGGTTGCACATGTTGTACTATATAGGATAAACTCTTGATTCCTAAATACAACAGTTAGTTCAATTATTCAAAAGTTAAGAAAACAAAATTATTTAAAAATTAGAGCTTTTTAAAGATTAAAAAACCATTTTTAAAGATTCTCAGTCATTTTGGCCCCATCAGTGAAATTAATTTACAAGTCATTTTGAAGATGAAATTAAAGCTAATACATACGACTAATAAAACACCAAAATTGGCCCACTTTTCATACTTTAAACGTTACATAGTAAACATTATTTTAATTTTTAATAAAATAAATTGCAAGATAAAGCCAGATTTGCTACAGACAAATTTGTAGTAGGCTAACAATCTACTTACTATAAGCATACAATGACAACCTTATCAGAACAGATATGGCAGCAGTGTGAAGACATTTAAGAAAACAGTTAGAAAATATTGCTCTGCCTGGGTGAACAGCAAAGTACTGCATGCGCTCACATGAAAGTTTTACATGCAATAAGTTGGAAAACGAAACTTTGAATAATTTCACATTAAAGTAAGTGTACAGTGATTCAATATTTTCGATCCTTGAGTTTATACAGTTACCTCAAACTTTGATACCTTATTTCAAAAGCGACAGAAAGTGAAATTCTTAGCATTTACAAAAAGCAATAAATGTTAGAATGACTAACCTAGTCATTCCTATTCACTGCGTCTTATTTTACAATAAGATGTGCTACATACGCAAGAAGGTGTGTCCCTCGGCTATTTATGATTATCCATTATAAAGGACTACCTTTCCCCCAAATTAGTCTGTTATAACGAGGGTTTACTATAATTATGTGACACATGCCCTATACATTCTAAAATAAAACTGCTGCACAAACTTTCAACTATTATAAATCCCTTCAAAAAAGTTTTCATATTCCAATTCAAGTTGCAAACTTCTTTTCCGTAATTAAAAATGTGTGTTAAATTAATGACCGTTTAATGTGGCTTACCGATATAGCTAAGATTGGGATTCTGTGATTTAACAAAGAATCCCACAAATTTAGTAGCAATCGAAATTAACTCGTCACTAGGATGTATGTTGGTAATTGTCTGAATGGCTTCATATAGCACAGCTGAAGAAAAAAAATTATTCAAAGCCACTTTCCTGTACTGAATAGCAAAGCTCAACTCGTATATAACATTGTGCACAGGCAAATAAAATAACTATGACGATGACTATAAAACAAGTAGTAAAAGCTCAAGCTAGGCCATTATTCATTCAGCTGAACATAATACGTAACATAATTCTTTGCCTAAAAAGGGGTCAAAATTTTTTGATCACTTTTAATTTTGAGAATTGTCTAATTAGCTGTTTACAATATTTGTGACATACAAAATTATATAGACCCAAAACTTAAATAACAAACTCATGACTATCGAAATATTATTCGATTGTTTCAGCACAAAGCAATAAAACAAGCAAAGACTTTGGTCTGGAGATACTTCTGGGCTGTTAATATTCTGGAATAACAGCATGCTAAATGTTACAGTACTCAGTATAAACAATACTTCAGTTCTCACCATGAGCTATCGTTGTGTTCAGACTAGCACCTTTAATTGTTTCTTCCAGCACTGAATACATCATTTGACTTGAACTAAAAAGATTCACTGAACATGCATTAAATTCATACATACACATTTATTATTTACAGCTAAAAATCTCATTCTCCTGCTAAAACAAAACCATTCTTTCTGGCAACCATGTCAACCAAAACATATTATGATTTCTATGAACAGTAAGTTTCTTGGACAACAAAATGTCTAGTGGATCCACAGCTGAATAATCCATTAATCATGACTGGCATTTTGTTAATTTTATATATCATTTATCTAAACCATTTCTAATAAACAACTTTCTAATATTTGCTGGCTCCTATTTTACCAAAAATTGAATTTGAAAAATTAAAAAAATGCTTAATCACCTTTCATCTCCAGCTCCCAATTGAGCAAACATTCGTAGCAATCGTAGCTGAATCCATGGAGCTGGCAAGCCGTGATAGTCATATGATACGTGAAATCGACGACGTAAAATCTGTTGCTGAATGTGAACCAGAACAGGTGCCAAATCAGTGTAGGATTTCGGATTTTCCTAGAAATAGACGAGAGAAACTGCAACACAGATGATCAATTGATGTTGCTAAAATTTAAATTCTGATAACATAGGTTAATGAGAACTACTTTATAGGCGTTGTTCGTTTTTGTTCAAGCATTATCAACACAGCTGCTTAAAACATTCATAAACTCTGTTGTTGCTTCACACATTTCATGTTGAAGTACATTAATTCTTGTGGAAAACAAGGGAGAGGAGGAATTCACGGAAGGAGCGAAAGACGGAAAAAAGGGAAGGGCAGGGAATGGAAGAAAGCAAAGTCGCACAATACGGCCCAGAGGGCCAAAATCTATTACCTGGTTTACCTGAATTAAGTTTTCGTAAATGCTAAGAACAGCCTCCAAAACGCGGGTATCTTTATCACCTAAAGCAGTTCGAAATTTATGTTGAACGTGTGTGTACAAACTTGGATCTTTTCGAGCAAAACAACCCAATGCTAACAGCGCTTTTTTCCTTACTATAGCCCTGCAAATAAAAATAATGTTGCAAAACATCAAGTAGAATTATAATTATTAGAAAATCATTTATATTTTATAAAACAAAATCATGAAACTTCTCTATAATAACATGAGATTGTTACAAATTAGA
Source organism: Tubiluchus corallicola (assembly GCA_030141605.1). NCBI lineage: Eukaryota > Metazoa > Priapulida > Priapulimorpha > Priapulimorphida > Tubiluchidae > Tubiluchus > Tubiluchus corallicola. Next base: position 477,363 of record JAQGDQ010000024.1, read on the forward strand.
AATTCAATTATAGAGCCCTGGCACAACAAAACAAGTTTTGATTTTGGATTCAAACCGAGCTTTGATTTCATTCGAAGTGATGCAGCCTCGCACATAATCATTGTAGTGATTTTAAGTGAGCAGTGATCAAACAGAGTAGTGGTCTGATAGTAAGTTCTATATCACAGGTGACATAGTTTTTCAAAAGATAAGGAATCACTCTTATTGTCTTTTAAGCAATAGCACCTGAAAACTTCCTTAACATCTTTTTCTAATACATTAAAACATTCTCCAAATTTCTCCAAAGCTCCTCTAATACTGACGTGTCTCAAAAGTCGCTATACAATTTGATTTCTAATTTGTTCTTTTAATGTTTCCCCTATATAAACAAGCTCTTGCATGAAACAAAAGGGATCTTTAGCAAATTGACTGGAAACTTGTTGCTATGGCAACAACAGTAATGTTAGAAATGGGGTGCAAAACCTGGCAAGAGGTACTTCTATCACAAAGTGAAGTTCAGCAACATGGTGTAGCCCTTCGTTACTACTTATGAGCTATGAGAGGCTGTCTCAGTCCAAGATACTCAACCTGCCATTTCATTGGTCCATAATGGCTTTTTGACTGGAAGGTTGCAGATTTACATTCTGCAATTTTTTAACAAGGCTATGTCAGGCAAAAATTAATGCAAAAGACTAAAACACCTTTGTGAACAAGAAATAACAATCAGATGTCGTTGTACAAACATTTAATCTAAAAATGCTGCTGATGTGGAATACGCATATGTTAATATAAGGTAGCAAAAATAGCAAAGCCTACAGGTACAGCAGTTCTCTTCAGATTTTCCTCAAATTCCACTAAATGAGTTGCCAAAGGTTTTAGTTCATCTGTACTCATTGTTAACAAACACAGAAAATTTAAAGTGTATAGTGACTTCTGAGACGACACTCTGAGTTTTAATAAAACCGTTACAAAGTCTATTTCCGGAACCTTTAAAAATTGGTTATAACATTGCAAAAGCTAACATATAAATAAGTCTAGCAAGTTTTTCAAGAAATAATGTGCCTGTCAGTTTCAAATTTGTTTCAGAAAAAAATAACTAGCAAGTACTTAGGGTGGCTCAGTTTAGACTCAACCTCGGGTAGTATCAGTGAAGCCATATCCGATGATATGAAATGCGTGCAAGCAACCAAAGCCATGCATAGTTCCAACACATTTGTACTAGACAGATCACGTTGTATTGTGTTAACAATAAGTAGAGACAACTCATCATTGTCAGTTAAAAACAGGGACGCTGCCAAGTAACCTGCAAAAAGTAAAGAGTATACAGAAGCACTTTAGCACGAATATTAAATAGATTTCTACAATCAACAAAGTTTCTCATTTTTCGTTGAAAAGATAATCCAGTCCTGGTGACAAGATTGTTTATTGCTAATTTTTGTTCTCTCAATGTTAATTATTTATCAGGGAGAATGTACAACTACTTAGTCCACACAGCATACACAGAGTTGTCATTTCAAACATTATTGAAAATAAAAATAATAATATTTTTACCAATTCGTTTATTAGGAAGGGATGCCTTCTGTGCAAGATTAACTACGTGAATGTAAGCAGCCGGAAGATGATATCCCATCATTTCACAATAGACTAATTTCATCACATTTTCTCTAATTTCTGCCTAATAAATTCAAATAAATATCATACAATATGTACTTCACCAAGTAATTTATAAAATGAAATAACATTTCAATGTTATTTCTATGCAAAAAGCAAAAAAATGTGACTTATCAAGTTTATTTGTGCTATAATTTGTCATGCTAGTGTCAGCATTTGTAGAATGTAAAGCATTAACAAGTGCATTCACAGTAATCCAAAAACTAAAACAACAGAAATAACATGTAGGAACTGGATAGTTATTCACCTCTGGCAGATTTTGCTGTGAGAACTGTTGTTTCAATGTTGACAATACATTCTTCATTAGAAGTTCTTCTTCCTAAGCACATAAAATTCGGTAAAAGCAATTGCTCAGAGTTATATTATTGCAAAAACGGGAAACAAGGTTTTTTACCTACAATGAGAACAATACTTACATTACGAAACTATATGATGGCCCGTGTATTAAACTGTTTAATTACAACCATTTTCAAGTTTCAATTCCAGTTTTACAGCACATATAAAGATAACTTAAAGAATTACAATTTTAAAGAGAGGAGTGGAAAAAGATCTTAGATCATTGAACACGCCCACCAATATCTGATTATGCAGTAACAAAATAGAGACACTAAGGCTTACAAAATGGACCAGTATTAATTTGCATAAGAAAATTCTGTAGGTATTCTGTATTTAAAAGCACAAGGTTCCAATACTAATAACAACAGTATCAAAAACTCATAGACAATTTCAAATGAATGCCTCTGAAAGCTTATATAGAAGAGTTAATAACATTTTACATTTGTATCATAAATGTCTTAATATTACATCAACTTCATGAGAAAATACTGCAAAAGCACTACAATTCAATAATTATAACAAAAATTAATAAAAAAGCCCAAGCCCACATACGTATTTCATTTTACTCGTCTTAAATGCTTGAATGAATGCGTTGAATCCAGTTCCAGCATTTTTGGAAGACTTGCTCGACAAGTTACCACCAGTTACAGCTTGCTGAAGAAATCCCGGTAGCGACAACAGTGTTTTTTCAATGATGTCAGACATAGATTGTCAATATGAGAACTACAAAAAAATGTTTGAAAAAATCGTAGACAAGAAAAAATTTTAAAGTTAAAATGAAACAACATAAACATGCTCTTTGGCATATACAATTAAGTTTTACAGCTGCATGATAACTAGAAGAAAGAAATGTGAGCTTTGATTTTAGCCTAATCAAAATAAAGGACAGGCACAAATGTACTCAAGATATCATTTTTGGTGAAAACAAGGGCAATTGGAAAAAATGGAAATTGGTAAATTTCGGAAATATTCGGTAGAAAAAATTTGAGAAATTTGGCTTAATTCGGTTTCGGCAAAATAAAACTGTAGAAATTCGGTTCAGTGAAAAAAGGGTTTGAAAAAATGTACGAATGGCTATAAACCATATAAGTTAATTTATACTACTGCTGTACAGAAACATTCAGGTGCTGTGTTTGACGACATTCACTTGAAGATTATGATGTAATTGTTGAAATTTGTACCTTTTTGCAAGCGTACCGTGGCTTTCTGTAAGCAAGCGCTGCTTAAACTAATTCAAACTTCTGCAACTTACCTAACATTCAAGCATAAATATCACGAAAGAGTCTAAACAAACAATAAAGAGAGCAATAGAAAATTTTAAAGTATTGGATAACAACAAGAAGTTAACATTCAGTCTGAAGAAAACTAAATGTATGAAAATGAAATTTACTAAGAAAAAGGATAATGCAGAAATAGAAGACAAATTAATAAATGGAATAATCCAGAGGACAGACCAGTATAAATGTTTAGGTGACTGGTTAAATGCAAAATGCAACCATGAATTATTACTTGAAAAAAGAATGGAGAAGTACATGAGGAGTACATGATAAGAGAAAGACTGAGAATCGGAAATGAGCAAAATGTAGGTAAAAAAGCAACGGACGTAGGATTACTTATGTGTGAAACTATGATAATCTCGTTAGTATTGAACAATTGTGAAACATGGATGAATATAAAAAAAAGATGAACGGGAGAATTTGGGAAAAATACAAAAGGAGATGCCAAGAAGAACTCTCAGTCAACAAACTAGCACTCCGTGCTGCGGTATGTTAACAGAAACAGGTACGTGGCCTGTGCAAAAACGGGTTGAATATAAAAAGGCTATGTTTTATTATTCGTTGATGAACTCAAATGTAAGCAGATTAGCAAAACAAGTAGTACTTGAGCAAGAAAAAAGGGCATATAAAGATTGTTGGTATTCAGAAATATGTGAAATCATAGATAAATATGGAAAGAAGGACAAGATCAAGCAAATAAAAAATGGAGAAATTAAAAAATCAACATGGAGAAAAGAAATAAAAAAGCTATAAATCTAAAAATATTACAGGAACATAAAGATAAAGTACAGAGAGTGACAAAATTAAGACTTCTTGATGGTGAGAAATATGAGAAAAAACGATATATCAGTGAGCGTGGTCTTGCAGATATAGTAAATGTAATGGAAATTAAATTGAAGAACCAGGACCATATAATGACATCAGAAGAAAATAATCTGCTCTTGCACACTTAATAGGTTGTGTTCATCTAGGAAAAGTTGTTCTGCTGAATCGCTGAACAAAATCAGTCATCTAATTTTTTTGTAAAAACTCACTATATTTTGTTCAGAAATTGACAGCGAGGTGCTTTTGTTCAACAAATGAATGACATCTTACTTTGCTTGTCTAGGGTGTGCAACCAACTTTTGTAAGCATATAGTACGTCTAAAAAATTTAGGTCAATCCAACAAAATAAATCCATAATCCAGAGATGGGGATTTTAGCAATGTGCCATTTGCCCCACCACTATACTAAACTTGCCGTAATTGAGATATTAAATTAAACATATAATTACTGTGCAAATTTAGTCAAACACTAACCACATGCCCAACTTACGTAAAAGTCACTATGTTATATCACGAAACACATTAGCGAATGTGGGAATCGCCATGTTTTCGACGTAGTTTAGGATAGGTACACAGTCTCTCATTCAGATCACTTTTAATAAGTAATAAAATTTCTCTCTGCTAAGATTAATACTTTGCTAGGCAGTTGTATCTCGGCGGTAACATGTGGGATATGGATAAACATTGCGTGATTATTATTTATTATTATTGATATTGTATTGCGGCATGGTATTGGAGGAGTGGTGAGCTGTGGATGGTGTGTTGTGAGTGGAGTGGTGGGTGGTTGTGTGGTGGGTGTGGGTGGTGTGGTGTAAGTTGTTGTTGTGGGTTTATGTGCAAAATTCTTTGCAGGGATTCGCTAGTTATTTATTATTATTATTATTATATAATTTAATCTTATTTGCGATTATTTTTAATTATTTAAATTATGTCTTTTAATCAGTTCTTTGTAGCATGCACATAATTTCTTACTAGATTTAAAGTAGCTAGCTTAGATAAACCTCAATAAGATCTTTATGATGTTTTCTTAAATGAAGCACGATAGAACTGCAATATTTCAATTTTTCAGATTTTTACTACCGAATATTATTCTTGTAGCACGCATTTGTGCACCTTCCATAAGCAATATATGTTTCTGATAATGAGGATTCCAAACCTGCACACAGTATTCTAGATGCAGGGTGCTGGAGCAAATTACAGGGGTGGGGGTGGTATTTACTAAAAGGGCACATTTTGTTTACCTATATTTTTGTGGCCACGCTAATGACGATATGACTTATATATAAGGGTATATCTAAGGCACCCCAAATGCTTTCTGCCTCCCACACATTCTTTTTAAAATGAATAAAAAATGATTAATAGATCTACGAATAATAGAACCACATATTTTTCCACCAAACATGCAAAGTTCTGTCCCCGCACTGCCCCCTTGGAAAGGGAAACATAGGCCACTGCCCCATGGCTCGGGCACCCCTGTTTAGATGATCCAGTCTAAACATTTTTTTAAATCCACTCATTCTGCAACGCAATTTCAGGTTATCGTAAACCAATACATTTGACCCATTCGTCACAACTGCCCCGAGGCCGCACTTCCACTTAAGAGACAACTTTAGAGAGTGAGCATAAATGTAAAACACGAGAGGGAAAACATGTGATAAAACAATTAACAAAGGTTTAACAAGAGAGAAAACTACTGGGCAAAAAGCCTACTTATAGGTTTTGCCTTGTTAATCTACAGTAATCTATGGTAATTTACTATTTTGTACTTTAAAGAGTTGCTTCATTCATAACATATGTAATCACTTTTAAGATTCCTAAAACCTCAATTGCATTACCTCACGTTTATTAACATTAAAAATTTGTCAATCAATACTCCGCTTACATAGTTTGTTCAATATCTTGCTGTGAAACTAATCAATCTGCCACACAGTGAATTAGATAAATAAATTTTGTACCATCTGCAAATTTTAAAATAAGTGGAAATATCATTATCTATATCGTTAATGAAAATAGTGAACAACGCGAGTCCGAGTTACGCTAATAGAATGATTATAGTAGCATCGTTTGCTATCTTATAGTTTAATTATACTTATATCTTATAGTACAATGTGTACATTTCACTTGTTGTGGTATGGAGTGTGGTTGTGGTTTGCTTAATTAGCTGTGTAGCCCGTTTGTTTCTCGAATGCTAGGCTGCTTTTAATCGATTTTTACTGTTAGTCTGGTGCATGACCTTTTTCAGTGTTATTGCTAGCACAAAACCGCATACTCGAACACATCTTAGAAAATCCAATCGATGTGGTGAAAAACAGTTTAGAAGCAAACTGGTATCGTAATATATGGAGTTCTCTTAAAAATATGGTTAGACTAATTCTGAGTCATAACGTGCGGCGGAAATAACCATGTAGAAATAATGTAAAGGATGGAAGCCGACAACATAATATAGGTAAATTTACTTTTGTCTTTTGTACACACTGGCCGAGGAACGACTATAGAGAACTATAGTATTAAGTATCACTGTATTATTTTATGGTATTACTAGACCTATGAAAAATTTCGATATCACTATTAATATATTTTGACTCGAAGGTAAAATTTTCTAACAATAAATAGGTCAAGGAGTTTCTGTTAATGCAGAATGTGATCTAACGCTGTTCAAATAGATTTCCATGTGTGTCTTAACAATATTTTTAAAGTGTATTTATAAGGCTGCTCTGGCTCACCTGGCGTAACTGAGATGAATTTCTAGGAGTTATTTTACATAAAAACTTAAATTGGAAATCTCATATTAACCTGATAAGTATGAAAATTGCAAAAAATGTTGGAATTATCAGTCACATTAGTCGCAGTCTATCCCCTCAGCTCCTAATCACACTATATAACTCATTAATTTTGCCATATTTAACTTATGCCAACATCTATGGGGCTCAACTTATCCATCTAATTTGTTAAAACTTCAAAGGCTACAAAGAAAAATTCTTTGCATTGTTCATAAATTACCTAAACGTATGACAGTCATTAAAGCTCATTACCTTGATAGTAAAATTTTTAGGTTAGAAGATCTGTTGTATTACTGTATCTCTATATATATATATATATATGTGTATAAGACTCATTTCAAGTTATTTCCAAACTTTTTCAATAATTCGACTAAACTTAATATAAAACGGTATGACACTAGGTACAACGAATACACTATTAAATTTTCAAGAACAATGTTGGTAAACACTTTATTCCCACTTATGGCCCTATAACAAGAAATAAATTACCTGAATCCATTAAAATCTCTGTGTCAATTCAAAAACTAAAGAAAAACACAGATATTTGCCACATATTCCAAATGATCACTTTGAATGTGTTGATATATAATGTATATAGCTATGTTACTTCACAGCATGTACAATTTATTCTCACAACTGTCAATTCATCCCTATAAAATATACATCCCTACATCACTATATAATATAATTGGCAATCAGTTTGGCCTCTTTCTATTTTATTCTTATTTTGGCTATATTTATGCTTTGGAAGTATTATCATGACTTAATCGTTGTCATAACATCATTGTACTAACATGTGTCATTCATGTATTCTCATCAGTGTGCTGAATTTCTATCTTCTGCACTTTGTCCTCATTCTAGAAAGAAAGTGTGTGCGTGCGTGCGTGCATGTGAGCGAGCGTGTGTGCGAGAGTGGGTGTGTGTGTGAGAGAGATCATTTAATGCACTTCTGTTTTTGTTTCTCAAATTTACCATTAATCCAGGCAGCACCAACGCAAGATTTTCTACTTGGCATTGTCCAGAGGCATACCAGTAGTCTCAATAAAAATTATATAGTAGTGTTTTTTCTGTGTAAAGTTTGTGTTAATTTAATGCTTTCTGTGTAAATTATCATTGTATGCTCATTGTAAAACTAGCAATAAATTCTAAAAATTCACCTTCACTTACTGTGACTCAGCCTTGCAATACATAGTCAGGACCTACACAGATCTGAGAATCACCTGATTAAAACCACTACCCAATAAATGCTTTAGCACAGGTACTCTATTTACTCTACTTAGACACTATTGCCTGTCACAAGAACACTCCTTAGCAATACTTGAGCAGTATTGTTAATAATAGTGATAACTATAAATTACTATTTAGCAGCAGTTTCTGTAAAAAAAACTAAGCACCTCTTTGTGCAGCCAGTATCTTAAAAGAGCAGTATTTAACTTTAGTTTAATAAAATATTCTAAATTATAAACAGCAGAATTTTATTGTGCACTAGCACAGCTATTTTGGGTAAATCTGGACTATTGGCATATTACTTGTCTATCAGTACCATTGCAAAGTTTTTAGTAGGCATGATGATATTCTAGTAGATCAAGGAGTGAATTACTTCAACAAATCTGGACTACTAAAATAGACAGGCTATAATGCGTAATAGTAGTAGGTTTACAGCTCATTATATTATTATTTCTATCACACTGTGGTGAAACCTACAGACAGTGAGTTAAATGCTGTAGTTAGTCATGTGAAAAGAAGTTCAGTTTTGTTAATTCGTAAATGAAATTTTCTTTGATGATGATTCAATCCTAGTAGATGATGAGAAGATTATGAAGTATGCATAAAATATTTGTAATTAATCTAACAGTATGTCACATAATGTCCGGTGTAAATAACAGGGCAAATAGAATCATTTGTAAACTTGATAAACTACAGTTTAAGTCTCTGTATGAGCAAGGTAAGACCGACAATCCGACGTGAAGGTGTGTTTGGCAATGAGTGGAAATTACTGGCATACATTTAAATTGTAAGATGTATTGCAACTGTATCCTGCGCAGAGGCAGCTGAATGTGAGACAGAACGACAATCACTAAGAGAAATATGCCTTAGTGTGTGCTGCAGATTGTGGTGTGATCAGAGAATATAGTATCCACTAAGCGAAGCCACTGGCCGACATTATATTCTCAGTCAGTGTGATGTAGTCAGCTGTGTACTGTTTTAATTGCAAGTGGTTTCATTTTGGTAGACATATTTCAGGACAACTAATGTTTTCTGTAGACTTTGCTGGAGATTTTGGTAATTTAAATTTAGTGGCTTAACAACAGACTGGCATAGTCAAAATGAGCCAACAAGAAATCTATAATGAGAAAAGGCTAGAATTTATCTTCTTGATATAATTTTTCATACCCGGAGTTAAGCAAATACTTAACTGTCGTAAATGGTAAGTCATTTAAGGGAAAAGTTTGTCCGCCTACTTTTCACCTGGCATGAAAAAGATTCACCATAAACTTTAAGCTCGTTAATGTAAATTTTAAATTCCCAAATAAAATTGATCTATAGTTCTTGTTTGACACCACATAAAATTGCCTCAAACTTTATATCAATGTTGATAAAATGTAAATTTTAATATTATAAAAGTGATTAACACATTAATTTATGCATCCTGTGCAGTTCTGTTCTCACAAACACACCAATTTAATTAACAAATTTTCCTACATAAACTCTGTGATGACAGAGGATAGACTTTACTGTAGCAAGTACTTTTGTTAGAAACGTTACAATATCATTTGCAGATTTTTTAGAAGCATACTTCAATTTTTTTACTTTTTTTTCATTTTCATTTAAATGTATTACACAAATCATAATGGCTGGCTAACAGAAGTAGAGTTGATCAATGCAACATAATATTTAATTTTTTACACATAGTAGTTACTTGGAAGTTATTACAGTTTTCTTCTGACTAAATTCCTAAAGTACTGGAAGTTATTACTAAATTTGTAATAAATACTATTCAACAGTACCTGCAAGTCTGAGCAACATATTTTAGTTATGTTATAGTTTATACACTTAATTGTTTGGTTTTTGTAAGTTTGTAAGTACATTTCTATAGTTGTAAGACTACATAATGAAATTTTCATTGTAATTTAGCTTTTAGCTTTTTTCAGTTAATACTTATTGACTATTTCATAATTTGATGCATTTCATTTATACAGCTTGAAAATAATTAGACCTTTATCTCTTGAACTGTCGGTTAATACTGAAGAATAGTTTGCTTGCCTGGCCAATGAAACAAAACAAATTCTTCATAGTGTCATTGCCTCAAACGTTGGCTTTAAGACTTTAGGTTATACTTGATAGGCTTTTTCACGCTGAAGCCATTTTGAGAACCACACGCTGTGGAGGCATTGACTTATCCATGGATCGATCAATGCAAATAGCATATTATGCTCACACCAGATGTCTGTGTGCGGGTGAGGTCTACTGTCTTCACGATGAATTAATTACTTATGCTGCATGAAATTATGTATTAGGATGCAAGGATTCTAAGTACTAACTGCCTACAATGAGGACTAATTTGCGTAAGACTACAGCTTTAAAAGCTTTAACAGATTAAAACTTTCAAATCAGAAGACAATTTGAAAACTTTACCTCTTTTTCTTTGTGAGTAGAGTGATTTTTCCGGGCAATTTATTTGTGAAAGTACGAGCATATTTTTTGAATAAATTTTATAAACTAGTCATTTATTTTCTATACTTTTACTTGGGCCATATACTTAACCTAGTTGTATACTTCCATACTCTCATACTGACAACCTATTCCGAAAATAGAACCATTGTAAGTCCACTTGCTTACAAAGTCAGTCATGTACAAAATTAGGTAAGAACGTGGACTTATATATTTTTTAGTCGCAGTAGATCAATTTCTTTTAAATCATGTTTTATGTATGCTTCGTAATGAATTGGTTGAATTATTTAGTTATATAGTATTCATTTTGTAAGAGCATTTATTTAACATAATCTATTTATTTCCACAGAAAGTTTTTCAGTTTCAGGATTTGGTAACTAATTGCAGGGATCAGATTATTTGAATTTAAACATTTGATATTTAACACTGTTACAATGAGTCAGGTCAACTTGTGTTGTATGGGCTGTAAAAAGGCTAGTAAAACGTGCTAATTCTTAATTTCTGATAGTGTTAAATACAATCAGGTTGCTGTAGCTTTATTGAGTTAGTTCCTGTTGTTGGCTTGTAAGATAAATATTTTAATGGTTGTTTTGTGAGTAAAACAATTTGTTTATGCATTTAGTATTTACAATACATGTACTATATTCAAAGTGTAGACGGTTTGCACAGGCTCATAAAATAATTAGTTTAAACTGTGGCTATAGCTCAACAAGCTTGAAACTATACATGGTGTGCTGTATGGAAGCCATTTTGCTGTGGCGCACTTTTGTTGACTGCTGTAGCCTGTGAAGCCATTAGCTGATGATGTCATCAGAGACTGATGCTGGTGTGCAGAAGTCCTAGAGAGAGAGAAGGCTGGAACTCTGATCGATATCATATTGATTGTTTGACCAAGGAAACAGAAGCAGCATTCGTTTACAATGGAATAATAAACTTTGTATATATACATGTGATGATCTTACATTTGCAACTCCAAATGACAATGAAAATCTGTAGGCATCAGGCTTGCTGACAGGTGTTGAGCTCTTAAGAAAATGTAGCAGAAAATGAACCTGAGAAACAGTTTTGACACAGTTCAGTGGAAAGAGTCCTGATATGTAATGCATTAGGTATCACCTTTAAATTTCATTAAATGTGCCATAAATTACTTCAGCTAAACAATTTAAGAATCACTTTTTAATCAGAGATTTAAATTCTGTAATATTAACACTTGTGAAATTATGAGGAAGCTTTCTTTCTTAATTGAATCGATGAACCCACAGTTTTGGTGAGAAGCCTTACAGATTGTTGTTTTTAATTCTTTCTAAAAAGGTTTTTATTTTGTTTTAATTCTTTCTAGAGGAATTTTATTGCTTATCTGGTTGACCTTCATATTTAATAAATCTGACAAACTTTATAGCCTCATCAAATTTTATGAAAGCATCACTTTTACAGCTTGCTCACTTTTTAGTTTTAAAAGAATCTTTTGACAGCACATAGATATCGCTGTGATTCAGTGCTTAACAAATGCCTCTTTTCGTGGAAGGATCATTATACTCTGATGCTTAGTTATTCACCCACAGCAAAAGACTTCCCAAGCTCTACTAGGTGTTGACTTAAATCAAATTGTACTTAGGAATCTAGATACCGTAACTAGATACCTTTATGGCGTTGAAGTGAACTGAAGTAATTAGTAGACTCTTCCTTGCGTTGTTTAACCGGTAAAGAACGTGGCATCTGTTATGCTTTTCAGACTGGTGATATAGTAGATGCAATAGAAGTTTGGAGCTTTCTAGTTTGCGCTTTTTAAGAAAACTTGAGATTAAGAGTTTGTGAAAGCGAGCATCCTCTGATATCATACCTTCAATGTCAGTTATATTACTTATGTCATTCCTGTTAATACATGCACGATGTCTGGAGGTGCTGCGGTGCTTTTGAAGTGTTGTGATATGAAAAAAACTAATTTTGTTTTAATAAAGCAAAGCTCACCTCTTAGCCAGAGTCTTTGGTGTTTCTCTTGGATAGATGGATGCATTAAAATCAAAAACATGGATGCATCCTTGATGCTTTCAAGCTATTTTACCAGTCATTGGATTATCTTGGCCTAGGTGCTACATGACGTACAGCATGTCAGGTGTTTTTTGCGGCTGGTAACTTATTTCTCTTCATACAAAAATATCCTCCTTTAGTTTGGTAGAGCCCGGCTCAAATTGTCTCTACGCTTTTTCATTAACTGCTAAGTTTTCCTCTTCTAACAGAAAACTGATTTAAACTCAAACAAGTGTCGATTCCACGTGATTCCTTAGAGCAACCGTGGTGCACATACTCTTATTGTCCCAGCCACTCCTTGTTAGTGAAATTGCTACATTTCTTCTACTAATTGTTGTGATGAAAGGAAGGCAATTGATAAAAAAAAGGAAAAAATATATAACCAAATATGTACTGAGAAAGAAAAGTGTAGTTATTAATGTTTTAATTAATACATTGTATTTATTTTTGTGTGGCTAAAATAGGTAAGATAAAATTACTAAAGATATAATTACGTAAGGACAAGTTACTGATTCGTAACATAATGTACAAGGTACTGAGTGGAATATGTTACTAACTGTTTGCATTAATTATTGTTTAGAAAACGCTTAAAACACCAGAAATCTAAGTCTAAAAGTGGAGAAGCAAATTACCACAGTTTCTGCACGCGAAATAGTGAGCACTCGATGTCTCCTTGCCAGTTTTGTCACTTGATGTTCCATAGATCATTCCCAAACTCTAATCATTTTTAAAGCATGCTAATTGTTCGTGAAGAATTCGTGATACAACACCTTCTGATTATAATACCAGAAAGTGTACAACAGGAATTCTTCAGGAACAATTACAAGATCATAAGGCAGTGAGTCACTGCGTCAGAGGTAAAGCTCGCGCTGTGATTTCAGCATTGGAATTGTAAGGCTGTAGAGTTCTCCATAGAACGATTAATTACATTCCTTAACAGAAATACAGTTACATTGCCACTCCACATTAGTACAGGTGTCAGTCTACATTAGTACAGGTGTTGCTAGATAGTAGCAGATGACTATGTACGTAAGTTGTATGAAATTTTATGCTGGCCAATTCACCAAAGCCACTGAATGTTACACTGTAACTGATACCTTTCTATATTTAAATACCGTGTAATTGTAATTTCTGTGCAGTCAACAGTTGGCTGATGTAATTGATAACTTAAACAAATAGCAAAGCTGTGACATTGTGTAATCTCCATCGCTTGACTCCATTTATGCAGCTAATGACCGAGTTTGAAATTATTTAAAATTTCCATTAACTTTGAAAGACAGAAAGTGTGTTGACGTTTTCAGAAAAGTGTGTTGCACATCTGCTAGATGTCTAACGTCGTGCTTTTATATTTTGACATTAAATTACAAAGTATTGTTATACGAGTTTTTCAAACAGGCCGTGACAACTTACAAGCTACACAATTGACCAAGTTTGTTGTTTCACTAATATTCGAAGTAAGACATTTTGAGCCGTAAACCTCAAGTCGCACACCGGGCCTGGTGCTGCCCAAGGCAAGGCCCCTTCAAAAGTCTTTGAATGGCCTTGGTGCTGCCCGAGAAGCAACTGTTTCTGGTTAATTGGCTGAAATCTTCTTGAAAAAATAATCATCAGCCGACGTTGATACATCAGTTAGAAGTCAGAAACTTTCAGACCGATTGTATACACATTTTTGTTTTGACTCTAAACATCATTCGTCCAATGCTACCGGGCATACGTTACAAAATATTACTTGATTTAATATTTGGCTTCACCGCGCGCCTGTAGCTATATAACAGGTAAGTTCGTTTAAACTTAATGCTTGTAAACTGCTCGAAAAAATTGCATGCTTCGAATTCTTTGAATTTCCAGAATTGTTTTCGTTCAGCCGGTTATGCCTGTTTTTCCCTTGAGACGTTTTTGCGACGCTTCTTTGAAACTATCAATTTCCAGATTACATTGGCTTGAAGCCGAGTTTCGCTAGACTGTCTCGGTTGTATCAGTGTTGAACGATTAATGTTTGTCGGTCATGTTCCTGAAATGACATTCACTAATTACTGTGCTTAATTTAGTTCCGCCTCTGTGTTTCCTTGGATCTTGGGTCTTTTTGATTTCTTTCGCTTTGCTCCCTGGTGCGTTAAACCAGTTGGCTCTTAGTAATAATATTCAAATGCTTGCTGGGTTGTCAGGTTCATTGAAAATATTGTCTTCCCCACAGTTTTTAATCCAGCCAAATCCTAACTTTAGTTCAGTCTGTAAACAAACGGTGTTATGACGGATATTTTTGATAATATTTTGACTGTTCCCAATTTGACCTATGAAAGATCATGCAAAGATCAACACTCAGAAGTAATTATTACGTGCAAGTATAAAATGGATGGTAGGCTTACTAAATTGGTACTTTTAATTCCGTGAAAGTCTTCATTTTCAGGCTGTTATTTGGCTGTGAAGTTGATGATAATACGAAGGAAAACGGTTTATATTAATTTTTCAGCAGTTCGTGAAATTTTGACTCTGATAAATTTTGGTCTATTATGTGCAAAGCTTAGCATGCATATAATTGCTTTTTCACAAACAAGAAGGAACAGTTATTGTTTAATACTTTCTTTGAAATACATGTACTGTACTTTACGAAGTCAGAGAAGAGAAACCTGACTGAGATGTTTCAGGTTTTGCCGTAATTACCAGACGGCAATCATTTTTTTATAAAACGCCTTCAACCACGATCATCTGCGTATGGTGGTCTGTCATGCATAGCTTATGTAGCCACCTGTTTTTCGTTATCATCTTGCGTATGTCACAGTATACAATTAATGCTTTAATATATTAGCCAAATCTCACTTCGCTCGTGGAAATCCTCTCTTCGTCCTGTATTTTGGCTGTAAATTCAGTGCTGAAGTATAGTAATTTTTCTTCTTCACCCTGCGTGGATTGGATACCCGACTTATCAACAACCCCTACTGTGTTGATGCTGTACGTCGGATGCTAAGATAATCCTTTCCAGCTGTATCAATCGTATTTTTATCTCGAGCCACATAAACTGTTTAGACGCTTGAAGTCAGAGTAAAGCAAAGATGGTTGGTGAACACATTTGACATGGTTCGTTACATTATGAACCTGACAGACTTCGTGTTAAGTTAAATTAGGAACTTGCTCTCCCAGTTTAAGGCGACGGTGTAAGTTCTGACTTTGCTGAGCGATTGAAAACATAATTGCAGCTATTTTTACAAGCCTGACAGGACGATGGTAACAATTTTAGATTATGTAACATAGACCTTTGAAACAACTTTAAGTAAGTACTTGCCTTAATCGACCTTTTACTTGATTTAAATGTAAGACATCGTTACTAACTAAATTTACGTTAAGAGATCCGCTGCGTATTAAATTCTTGTTCCTCTAAAATGAACCAATGTGTAGGTTGTGAAGGTCAGAAGAAACCAGTCCTACTTGTAAAAAATTGTATTATGCGCGTTTGCCTGAAACACGTTTATAAAGTGGGCGCAGAGTGTATGTCACCGTGTGTGTTAAAGTTATGTGCCTGTTTTTATGATTTGAGAACGAAATTCATTAGCCGAGAATGTAGAGGTTTTTCACTTTGTTTTTGTCGCTATTAAATTAACCGGATCTTCCGCGTAAACAGCGCCAGAGAATCTGTGACAACATGCATGAAGCCATCTGCCCGACGCGATCAGGGCATGATCTGGGTATGACTCACTCTAATGACATTGAGAACTTGAATACTCCAGGATAGGCTCATTGCTGTACGCACATCAGGGTAATGTTTGAAGCTTGCGTCGTGATTCAGACGGTATAGCGCAATCACAACTACTTTTCTGACTTTATTAATCTTATTAAAGGCTTAAAAATTCATTGGCTTAAATTCATTAGTCTGGTAGTTTTGAATCATTAGCATTGTTGACGTTGTAGTCTAATAAAGAAGGTAAAAATGAATTGTACTATTGAAGTTAGTTAGGTACACTTCAACTTGTGTTTAAACTGCAGTATTGCATATTTGCCAAGGTACAATTCAACTTGTGTTTATACTACACATATGCCAATTCAGGCTTTGCTACATAATATTTGAAACTCTGTCTCGTGTTTATATTACAGAGCTATCGCGATCACGTGCGCTGCAAGCCTCTGTTATTGGACAACCACGCTACGCCCTAACTCAGCTCCACATTTAATATTGCTGTATAAATCAATACTTAGCTCGATATTCAGACTCAGGGCGCTCGTTATTTACTCAGGCGTCATAAAAACAGACTAGCACGCCATTCTCCATTCTATAGCTTGATAAAAAAGAACCCTGTAGATAGGCTGCACCAAAATATATTAATCTACGCCAAGAAATTCTAGCTGTTCAAATGAAATGTACAAATACCAGTTGTAGTCAGCAGTGGTATTATTATAAGTAATACATCATAGTGATCAGGAATTTATTTTTCTTGTGAAGCACTTGACGGAGTCTTTTAACTAAAGTACTATAAGTGTTTGATAATCTTAAGAGATAGCTAAAAAACTGTTTTGTTTCATGCTGGTATTAAAACTGTAGTTAACGTATGTTTAGCATATATTTAAAATACGACAGTAAATATGTTCTTGCTTTATTTTAGATTACAGACAGAAATTAAAGATTGTCGCTATCATCAATCATGTGACAGTTACCTTAAGCTGAGGAACTGAGGTCACTAATATCTGGTGACATTTTCGATGGCTGCAGATGTGGTTGTTGAGGGTACCAAACAGCAGGGTGCTCTGCTTCAGTTGAGTAGTCCAGCTGAACCGGACTGCAACTTCAACCATAGTCCAGACATGCAACCCAGCAGAAAAAAACGGACAGTGTTTGCAGCTAGTGATAAGGTGGACGTGGTCCAGAGTGTAATGTCCAATACAGACTCACTTCAAGATAGTCCTAGTGACATAAGGTAATTAATTAACAATTAACTCCAATTAACTAGTGGTTACATTATTAAATATTTTTGTTGATTTGTATTAAACAGTAATTGTGTATCAAAAAATTTTGCTTAAAATTTAGCCAAGTATGTGATATGTCATATGATGTTACACAGAGATTACACAATTATATTTTAATTATTTGTTGCTTAAAAATGTCACATTTATATCATCTTACCAGACATGGCATTGTTGATACTAGAAGCCTGAACATTACTTTGTTTTTTACTGTGTAAAAGTTGAAATGTCCATGGCTGTTCCATTATGTACTCCCAGTAATTAGCTGTAAATTTTAGAAAGCATCTACATAATAAAAGTTCAGCTCGTGCCACGCATAGAGTTGTACTGATGTCCCGATGTTATGCTGGAGAGTTTGTCGTTAATTTCACAAACACATTGTTTAATGTGCCATGGCGTCAAGCCAACTTTTACGCTTTGCATCTCATTATCATAATTTGGTTATTCTTGCGAATGCGCATAATGAACCCTTCCAAGAATTAATAACATAAGTATTAGTGGCGCTATCCGTATCATCATCGGAACTTTAGAAATTAGATTTACTAGATGTAGCCAGGCATTTTAACATGTCTGATGTGTAACTGCGTTGATATATTGGAGATGTGCAACCCGCTTTGAGTTTCTCGGAAAGTGGAGCATAATGTATTAGCCGTAGTAAAAACTGACCAATTTCACACAAATTGACGTCAGTTTGTGGCAGTTTGAACTCTGCGCAGAGTCACTGTTCTGTCCTGGATTCATTTTTACTGTTTCTTGGTTGGTTTTGGTCGGAACATTTCTTTACATATCAGTCTATACAACAAACTTGCTCATGCAGAGAAGTGAGAAGTAAAAGTTTTGGTAAATGATATGAGTGGAAACAGTTTACTTGCACACTTGACAGTTCAAATTTGTAGTCTGCTAGATTGTGCAAGCAGTGTTCGGACTATTCATAAATGACTGTAACAAAAATCTTGTTTGTGCCAGGTTTTCCATCGCAGATGTGTAATTGTGTATGGAAGTGTTACTTAAAATGTTTTAGGATCTAGAGTGCATATGTAAAATCATGTATTTGTACACGTTATAGATTAATCCTGGACTATGTAGGAGTAACTGACGGCATACCAGAATTCTTGCCAGCCACCAATCCAGACATGTATCGGGATCTAGCAATGAAATTTGATGCAAACCTGGCCGAACTTGACATGGAAACTTTTCGGACAGGTATAAATTTAAGTTATTTTAGCAATAAAATTATGGGATGTTAAACATACAATATGAGTAGCTTGGTCGTGATAAAATGAAATATGAATTTATAATGAAATTTACAAAGAAGTGCTTAAAACATTCGACATTAAACTTGCAGTGGAAAATATTTTATTAATTAAAAGATCTTGATTTTTGGAGTTATTTAGGAGCATTGCTGCAGTCGTGTGATTTTGTTTCCTTCTGTGTTACTACTGGTATTGTAAAGAACGTCTAAATATCTAAATAGTGATAAATATTAAAGTCTCTTTTAAAAATGTACCACTAACAAAGCACACACATTTGTGTGTGAGTAGTTGCCGTCATTTGATCCTGCTTGAATTATTTTAAGTCTGTGTTTTTTTGGGGGAGGTTAATTTTATTAAAGCACAATTTAATTGAAAGCTAGTCATTGTGTACCATACTTTGGTCAAGGCTTGATAGGTTAACAATACTTAAAACACAATTTTAGCAGAAGCTTAGCATTAGTAGCACAGAGCAGGCAGACAAAAGCAGAGTGTGATTTCTATGGTGAAATTTTGACAGTACTTATGCAAATGTTATGGTGCCTAGTTAATTTAAAAAGTTTCCATATTATTGAATTTAAAGCCAACTTTATTTTTGCAGAGGACATTAATGCTGTTCTTCGGCCTGGTTTATACGACAATGGCTTTGAAGACCTACAAGATCTTGGAGGTGGTGAAGATCTATCACCTACTGATTCCAGCTTATACAAATTTGACCTTTGTGCTAGTCTACAATGCTCGGATTCTATTGACATGTCTATCAGCCGCAGTCAGTTACAGTTCTCACCTGTTGCATATGATGACCCACTGCCACCGGTGGCCTGTTCGACCGACTCTCTTGATCGTAGTTCTTTAGGAGAGAGAGTGATGCAAGCATGCCAAGCCCATAAGAGCAATTACATGCTGGCATTCGCTGACAGCGTGCGAGGATCAGGTAGTGAAGCGGAATTCGCCGGAAACCGTTCTTCTGAAAATTGGACCACTTGGTTGACTAATGCAAAGGTGTCTTTACCCGGCAGTGAGGGTTCATCGAAAGGATCAAGTATGCAGACGTCAGAGAGCGGTGGATCGAGGATATCTAGTCTTTGTAAAATTACTGAACCAGAACTCAATTCTGCTGTGTCATCTGGTAACAACAACCATGTGTTACAGTCAGTTTCCGAGTCAGACAACTGTGATAAAGCAAAGAGGGAGAAATCTCTCAAACAAAAACTGTTTTCGCTTAACAAAGGTGATCGTTTTATGGTTACAACTTGGAGCCAGGTGAAAAGTAAATCATCGCCAACCAGCGAGACACCTGCTGTTACAAATGAACAGCTGAAGAGTAGAAGCATGCCCGAGTTGAGCAAAATGCCTTGGGGTAGCCAGCTCTTAGCCAAAGACCTCATTTCTTCTGTTCATGAAACACTGTCTTCAAACAAAATATCTAGTCATACGTTACCTGTGTACAGTGTAAAAAATAATAGTAGTTCTTTGGATGGCAAGTCACAGGATTTGCAAAATTTTACATTAGGTAAAATATTCCAAGCAGCTCGGAGTTCTAAGGAGACATCTAACTCTCCTCATTCTCAAACAGATCATGCTGCAAGTGTAGAAACTCAAGCTAGTGATTTAGCTACCATTGAATTTTTGTCAAAAGCTGCTCTAGAAGATGGCCGCATTCGTAGCCTTATCAGAAACCTGTCATGTTCTCAAGAATGTGACAAGATTGGGAAAAAACAATTAGTTGTACAAGATCAACGTTTCAAGAAAACTATTTTTGGCTCGCCAGGCTTTGAAACTGGGTGCGATTCTATCGAGCCTGGGAGGCTACAGGAAACAATTAACTCTTGTACGATGAAATTAGAAAAGAGTTGGAAAGGACCATCCCAAAAATATAACTCTAATCATTTTGATAAAGTTCGTAAACTAAGCTTGGCAGAAGAATGCGAAGCAAATCCAGACCAACCTTGTCTGTGTCGAGAAACAACTGGTGAACCTTGTTATGGAGCAACTGGTGGTGATTATGCATTTAATGTTACTGCACAGAATCACGAAAGGGACGTTTCATCTGCATCTAACTTGCATGGGCGCAAAGCTTTGAAAGAGCCAGTAAATAAAAATTTGTTTAGTACCAACTATGGTTGTTGTGTGTCTTATCCATGTGACCAAAGGAATGTCATTGGTACCTTATACAATAACCCTGATATACCTTCAAGGGTTTATAACACCTTTCCTCGGAGAAAGGAATTACAAACAACTAATCGAAATTGCCACAGAACGTTTCTTAATTTAGCAGCTGCTATACCAGCAAACAAGAATAACTTCATCGTAAATAATACAGTGAATGATGATGTTTTTGGTGGTACTGACGATGATAGAAGTTGTGTTGACAGTATCAGTGGCAGTGACATGGTATCCCAAGACAACATAGATTCAAACTGCAGTGACATAGATGACCTGTCTAGTGAAGGTCAAGACTGTCACAACAATGATCACAGTGAATCTTCAGATAGTGGATCATCAAGAGGCAGCTCTCACACTAACTACGAATTTCTTCACAACTTTTTTGTCGAAAAGTCAAGTGAAAGTGCTAAAAAGGTTAACAGTAATGATCGCACTTCTCACAACGGTCAGGAGTCAAAGCGTCACAGTGTAAGTGTAACTTGTAGCATAGAGGAAGACAGCATAGCCGCAGATGTACGGCAGAGATATAAGCTCAGTACGGATTCCAGTAGTAATTCTCGACAAACAAATGATCTTGGCGTGCAGGATAATTCTTTAAGTAACATACCTGAAATTGACCGTTTTGGCAATACTCCAAGTCCGGTGAAAAATGGTTTCAGGAAAATAACAATACGTGGAATTCAAACCGATATGAAAACTACCTGCTATAATAGTATTACAACCAGTGTTAAAAACTGTAGCACTCAGTATCCACCATCACTAATTGATCGTGCTTTACAGACTTCCTTGGATGGTATATGGTCTTTCAGAAAACGGTATGAATTGGCAGATGGCAGCACGCAGGTGCCAATGGATGTCATGGCCACATCGCTTAAGCTAGAATTGCGTGAGATTCAGCCTGGATGTTTTTATAGTAATCGTTCATTACCCGATTTAACCTTTTTAAGAAATCTTTCGGGTAGTACTGTAACCTGTCTAGCAGCAAGTACTTCTTCCCCTATTATGTCATTGGAGACTCCTACTAAAACTTTTGCAAAAACTTCTAATACCCAGGATAGCAAATCTTCCCAAATTAGTAGTAATGCCACTGCTGATGTCCATGTTATTGCTAGCAAGCATGATGTAGCAAACCACTCACAAAGTTCATCTAAGAGTGAAAACTGTGTTCGAGAAAAGACAGAGACAGTTTCAGGACAGCCGTCAAAAGTACATTCCATGAGTGCTGTAGGCAGCCCAACAGAACAGGAAATTGTATACAGGAAGTTAAAAAAGCAATCTGGAGAAGACTTGGATGTAAAAGTTAACATTTTGCCAGAAAAAAGCACATCTCCAGAAAGCTCTGTCTACCGTCGCCTGACTGAGCCATGTAAAACATCAAGATCAACAAGACCGACTTCATATCCAGGAGCTTTGTTGCCAGGCATGGTTCCGTTATGGTCGCCAATGCCCATCACATACTCGCTTCCATATTATTACACAGAAAATTTCATTCCTAATCATCCAGATTGGAATAGTATTAATCTGCCAGTGCATCATCACCCATCCGTCTGTAGAACATCGTCAAACAATAGCAACTCTTCGAGTCACCAAGCTTTACCTGCGCCAAAACAATCTGAAGCTACCTCTGCTAATAATGGTGCAGTTGACAGAAATAGATCTGATTCAACTGCCAATGACAATCGTGGTCACAGTGGAACTGAAATGGCTGTAGATGTAAATGCAGTTATTCGTGTTAATACGCACGTGCGAGTAGAGAGCAATCCGTTGGTTGAATGTAAAAGTGTATCCAATACTGGTGTAGAAGAAAATGAGGAAAACTTGACAACAGAAATTTTCTCTGGAAAGGGATCTCGTCACCAGTGGATAGCAGATAATTCACCAAAGGGCATTCTGAGAAAACCTTGTAGTTTACATCGTCGTCCACGAAGCTGTGAAATCACATCAGAATATGGGCAACCTTACAGTTTGAGACGCCGGTCGCTGCAAGAGCCGTCTGTTGGTTTTCCAAAATTGGCTGATCTTCGCCGGCGATCGTTGAGCAACCCTATTATTGAATGTCAAGATTCAGAAAGCTCAATAACTTCTGGCAATTGTGCTGGAAAAGTTGATTACACTAAACCTATGCAATGCCAGGATCATGTGAATGCACCAGATGACAAGAAAGTGTCTGACAATATACCTGGCAGTGGTTGTGATGTTTCCTCTGTTGCCAGGGTTACTTCCAGAGAGCTTACTCCTTGTCACTTTTTCTTAGAATCTGATGCAACCAGTTCTAGTGGTAATACTCCTGTAACTCCTTCTACACAGATAACAAGCAATCTAGCTGCAGACAAAACAAATTTTGCAGGTGATAAAAATTTGTCCTTTGATTCTGATGCCATGAAAGATAGGAAAAATCACGATTGCTGTCGCTCCTGGCCTGAATTTCCAGGCTATGTGGTTCATCCTTTTTACCCTTGGTGTGTGGTTCCAGTCAGCCCTTCATGTCCCGTTCCACTTCAGGTGCAACTTCCACCTGCCCATTCTGTGAATGGAAATCCTTCAATAAGTGAACAGACAAAGAACTGGAATAATTATGTTGCATCCTGGGCTGCAGAAACAAACCGTAATGGTTGTAACGGATCTTGCACCTGCACTACTGAACCAGAACCCAAAGTGAAGAAGTCTGTAAGTTTCAATGATAAGATTAGTATACAGCATGTTGAAAATATGTCACCAGAAAAGACAACTAGTGGGAATGAAACACCTAAAGAATCTCCAGAAACAGACAAGCGAGCTCCACTTGCTAGTACTTTACCTGTTCGACCTGTCAAGGGTGAGTTTAACGGAGTTATTTTCAGAATTTCAGTAAAAAATTGCTATAATTTGCAAGTGCCATTCAAAAACTTTTTTCTGAGTCTTAGTGTCATATACATTAGCTTTATCTGTTAACAATTATTATAGGCTATTAAGGACTAGTCCTTGTGTAGAATAAGTGACGGTTATGCGGAAGAGAGCAATAAAAAAGACATGGTAACTATTAGAAAAAGACTTTATAATCCAAGTTTATGTCTTTCTAGAGAACTATAGTATTTCTTCCAAAACCTCACAAAAATGTCATGCAAGCTATTTTTGTACATTGACCAAAACCTCACACAATTGTCATGCATGCTATTTTTGTACATTGACCAAAACCTCACAAAAATGTCATGCAAGCTATTTTTGTACATTGAGTTAAAGGCTTTTTGAGCTTTCAAAACGGATTTACTAGTTCAATCCCGGCGTGTTCCTATTCTTTCACACAATGCAACACGAGTTTCGAAAACTTCAGCTGAAAAAATCTTTGAGTCTGCCGAAAAAGCAAATGCTTTTTCCAGATGGCCATAATAGGGCCAATGAAATGACACTAGTTTTGTGGCATTTAAATTGATATACAAATCTTCAAAAATGGGTTATAATTGTACTCTAATTGCAGAAATTATACGTATCCTTGTCCATAAAGCAATATGTCAATTAATTTTTTATGTAGCCTAGTAAATAAGAAAAGTAAGAATATATATAAAAATGAGAAATTTTTTTAGCACTTTCTGTTTATGAATTGGCGGCTCCAAGTTACTTTACTGAATATTTCAGTTATTTGTTGTCATCGGCTAATTATTTTCATTTGCTATTCAACGATTAACATCTATATTTCGTCATTGATATGTTGTATAAATTTTCTGTTTTTGTCAGTGATTGAATAGAAGAAAGCATTATAAACCTGCACATTGCCAAGATTTTATCTGCCTAAATCATTAGGTGGGATTGGTCTACTCTAATTGGTCTAACATTAACAATTCACATTTTTGAAATAAAGTGTGTAAGCACTAAGAGCTCAAATGGCCATATCGCCATTTGTCTTTGCTCTTGGCTGTAAAACTCATCTATAAATATCTAGGCTATAAATTTGGAATGATTTCCCATCGGTGCACATGTGAAGAAATAAGGGCGGGTCATGTAATATTGATCCACCATTACAGAATTGCCATATGTGATGCTTCTGCTCTGACTAGAATTGCTAAATTGTTGCTGTTGATTCATTACATTATTGCTATTGCTTGGTTATCCCAATGTCCCTAAACGCACATTAATCCAGAGCATTCTTGCAATGCACTGTATGAATTCTGGACTAAAGTCATTTTGGTTAAAATATAAAAATTTAATTCTGTTAGAAGCTAAAATTTTTTGAAGCAGTTAATGAAAATGGGTTTGCATTTTTTGCAGTGTGTGTTAATTGTATTACTTGTTGTGCAAAATTTTGTAATTATTTCTTGCGCACTTCCTTGCTTGTATTCAAACTGAATAAAATTTTATTGCAATATGAATACAACACAAAATGTTATGCTGAATGTAGTTGGAATTCTTGCCTGGTTATACTAACCTCTTGCTTCGGCTTTAATGTTTTTTTTTTGTTATTTCCATAGTTATAATCACATTTACTTTCTTAGCAGTAATTCTCTTATTTGTAACGAAACATGCACATGCACATCAAGATATCCCTTGAATACAAGGAAAATATGATCATTAAATTTAACATTTTGACATTCAAAATGCTGTTTATCTTTTTCTTGTTAATTCTAGGTGCAAAGCCTTTATTGCAGCCTCCTATTCGGGAGGAGTCTCCTAGTCCATCCACTGATCATGCTGCCACATTTGCTGCTGGCTGTCCAGATGGTCAAATTTATGAAAGGGAAAGCTCACCAGAACAAGCTAATGAAGTGCTGAAAATGTCTTTTACTCAACAGCCGCATGGTGAGAAATATTTCCCATCTTGCATGCATAAAATCTGAATTTTTTTAATGTGGCACCTGTCTAGTTTTTAAAAGTGGATCAATCAGTCACAAGTAACAGTCTACCGAAATAATAAGTAACAGTATATATGAAAATACATTGTGACTGAGTAGACATGAAATATTTCCATTGTTTTTTGTTTTTATTGTATTGGTCCTTTGTTCAGGTTTATGTAATTTAACATTTAATTGACTCTTGTAGACATAGTTTCTAAGACTATCAAATTGCAAGTAAGCGTGCCTGCTGTATGTTGTAAATGACGCATGCCATAGCCATTCATTCACTTTTATATTTCTTATTTATAAGCCATATTCCAATAAGTTACACTTTATGGCTTTATAGGGGCTGTAAGCATTGCATTTGCATATAAGTGACCTAATTTTTGCATTTTCGATAAAATATCAATTGCGAGGGAGGATCCATGTTTTAACAATTTGAAATAAAAGTGTTGTTTTATAATACTAGAAGCTTTGAGTATTGTGCAAGAAAAATGGTTCATGTCATTCCATTCATGATTTTTATAAGCTAAAGCGTTGACATTTAAGTAGGACCAAGAACTGTACAATTTACAGAAAATTATTGTACAAGTAATAGATTTGCTTGAGAAGTAGTTCAGAACAAACAGTACAGTAGAATGTACAAAGACCAAGTCATGTGGTAAAACAAAGGAGATATATATATGGAGATATATTAATATTGTTTTTATGACATTAAGATGTTGTAATATAAAAAGCCCAGGTCTGTTTTGTGAAGTTGAAAAGCATCTAACCATCTGTAAGTTAACTGCGCGCATTTCCAACAGTTATTGCAATATTATCTCTTACTAAATGTTTTAATGTTCAGCTGCATTTTATAATGATTTAACTAGAATATTTCAGCATATGCACTGTTTCTTCTGGAACACTCTGTACAAACAAGGCATCATTTTATTTGTAAAGGGATTTTAACTATAAAGTCGTTTATTTCAGTAGATCCCGTGCATAATATCAGAATTAATGATTACAGTTGAACATGTGGCTTTGTGAAACATTTATCCTTGGCATTATTTAACCTGCCACTGAATGAAAATGTAATTGTGTATAAAGAAAGACTTAGTTGCATGACGAAGCCTCTTTGTTAGGAGTGAGCATTAAACATTCGAATTCAATTTGAATGAGTTCAAATTCTATTAAAGCCTAAAATTAAATATCCATATAATTCAGCACTTCAACTACTTACGTGTTTTCTTTATCATTAAAATGTTTTAAACATCTTGCAATCAACATAGTTTAGCTGTGATTTATGTGCACAATTTTTAAGCTACTTATTAGTGTTTTTATTGCAGAGCAGAATCAAGTAATATGTATGATCTTCATGAGACCGCTTTTTATTAGTGATTTGAAAAAACCTTTAAAACTGAATTCGAATTCGATTGGAATTTGAAGATGGTGAGAATTTGGCTTGATCAGAGTTTGAAAATCACAAGTTCGATTCGATTTGAATTCGCTTTCTAGTAGAGAATACTCAGTTAGATTGATTGGCAGTGAAATCACTTTAGTCTGTATGTTAAAAATGCATTAAAATGGTTTTTCATTGACTTCTCCCAATTGTTGCCGTTAAGTGCTGTTTAGAAGAATTTGTCAGTCTGTAATACTCACCTTTGTTTCAGATGTGTGCGTGACCGTAACCATGGCTGTGGATGTTTTGATAACTCACTTTAATCAGGCTGCAGATCCCTATGAGAAGGTTTGTCAATAGTTAATGCATCGTAGCATCTGATTTGAACATTGACATAACTGACATAAGCTGGATTAATTTTTAAAGCAAAACTGGACCCAATCTTAAACTGTAGGTTAAAACAATTTACTCTTTAAAATATTGAAAGGAAACATACTATTTTTTCAAAAATGACTTAAGTGAAAGAACTGTTACCACACAAACACAATTTCGTGTTCGCGCCACTAGTTCTTTGCTGTTACATAGATTTCAACATTCGCTAGTAAGATGGGCACAGGTGCCTGCATTTCGGAAATGCATTATACAAAAACAGGTACTGTACGTCTCAGTTCAGATGTGTTAGTTTCTGACGAACTGCACACTTTCGACTGCTCATGCAGGTGCACAGCGGTAAATTCGAAATTTGAATTTTTATCTTAAAACATGCCTAGTTTTAGTACAACACACTGAATATCTTGCACTTCAATTTTCCCTATCGCAAATGCGTGCAACATGCTCGTAGAATGTTTTTGCTGTTGAAAATTAAGTTAGTTTGTGATATCATCAATAGTTGGGCTCGCCTACCGTTAATTAAGTTTTAATCCATTATTTAATTATCAGAAACGCTTTTGCAGCATTAATAGTGTTAAAATGTATACTTTTTATCGGACTTGAAAATGGGTCAGTATATAAAAAATACCTGAACTTCACGTAGTGCCATAATTTTTGGATAATAAAAAGTTAAATGTTAAACTACTTTGGTATTGTTTAAAGAAAACAAAAACATGATATATTTACGTGAGCGTATTTTGTTAATTTAAGGAAGAACAGTAATAGGATGTGTGCAACCAAAATAGTTAAGAAATAACATCATAATTCATAACAGTGACCGTTAATTAATAGCAACATCGCAATACGATAAAATTGCATGTTTCAGCAGCATACGATGCCACTTCAGTAGAAAACTGACACCTGGATATAAATAAAGCAATTAGTAATAAATGCTTAATATATTCCTGGTAAAATTACAAACAATTTGTGGTTAACTAACACAACATTTAAACTGTAGAGCTAAATTATAATTAACTAGAGATTGTAAAAAAATGTAGCACACCATTAGGCTATCAGCAGACAACGTCAGTTAAAGAAACACACTGAATTCTAACACACTGCTTAAACGAGAACCGAAGTGGGAGGCTAATCTTAAAAAGTGTTTAATTGCTTATTGTTTTATTTGTATTTAAGA
Source organism: Tubiluchus corallicola (assembly GCA_030141605.1). Taxonomy (NCBI): domain Eukaryota; kingdom Metazoa; phylum Priapulida; class Priapulimorpha; order Priapulimorphida; family Tubiluchidae; genus Tubiluchus; species Tubiluchus corallicola. The sequence goes on from JAQGDQ010000024.1 coordinate 506,046, forward strand.
CTTAGTTTTCTGTTGAGGATGATGCCAATGGCTCAGAGCTGGCTCTACCATTAGGCAAAGTAGGTAGTTGTCTAGGGTGCCAAAGTCTGGAAGAATTTCTTTAATTATGAAGCATAGCCTAAGTAATAACATAGTGTATTTGTAATTCTTTAAGTGCACATATTTAATTAAATGAAATGAACTACTTGTGTTATTTTCCTGTCAAAACATATGACTGTTCAATACTAACAAGTGTCTTTCCTCTACTGTTGATTTCTCTGGTTTCCTAAGATGTCATTTCATGCATGCAGACACTCAGGACGTGCAATAATATCATAAATTCAATTGCAAATTTAATCAACACAAGCTGTAGATAGGTAGTTGACTACACCTAATTAGTATATTATATACATATATAGTTTAAGCCTAACACAAGGTACCATTGTATTTTATTATACTATTATGTAAGTGGTGTGGACAATGGGAGAATTGGTTTACCGTGGAGGAGGGGGTACAAAAATACCTTTGCCTAGGGCGTCAAACTACCTAGAGCCGGCCCTGCAGTAGCTGCCGAAACATACAGTTTTATTGTTTTTCAAGATTGCAACCATCAAAAAAACAAAGATGTTGCGATAGGTGGTCATTCTGGTGATTTTATTTCTTTTTAAATTAATATTATCGAGCGATAGATTTAATTTCAAGAAAATAATGTTTTTTTATGTGTCCTACAAAAAATAATTTCTGATTTGTGTCATTTCTGCTGCACCTTCAGTCATATAGTTATGCTAGAGTGTATTTTTGTCTTCGAATTGATTAATTAATTTGCAGCATTTTTGTTTTCAGGTCAAACTGGGAAGTAGTAATATTACACCTAATATTAACGAGTTGATTATGCAACGTCTGGTACCTGCCATATATGGGATCATGTCCCATGGTCTGAGAGCAACTCTTCCCGGTTTTTTTACTCCAATCAAAAACTCTACATGGAAGGTTGTGGAAGCTTCAGCACAAATTGGTATGTACTTCAAAATAAGCAGTTTCTTTTAAGTATTGATACATTGATAAATATTGGTATTTATATGCCACCTAATTTTGCTGTCCTCAATAATTTTTTACTCCATCCTTCTAAAAAGGGGAGGCACATACAACTTTCATGTTGAAAAGTGGAAAATCTTTCACAATAATAAATCCAATTATTAACGAAGTTCAAGTGACACCTTCATGTTAGGTATAACGTATTTTTGGTACGACAATTATAATGAGAATTTCTGCATCACATCGAAATTCTTGTATTTGACTTATTACTGTTTATTCATACTTAAGCCTGTTATTGTACTTATATTCTAGAAGATTACTTGATCTGTTAGATTAAAAGAAATAACCAAAAGCTCTGTGGTCTTTTATTACTGTGCCTGAGTAAACCCACTCAAAAGAAAGAATTAATTGCTAGTATGGATGGGGAAAAATGAATAGTCAGAGTGTGTGCTCAGTGACTGTAGCTGATGAATACCAAACAAACGCTAGCAAATAGATGGGTGACGGATAAGATGCATGAAAACTGATACTGGGTGGTTCGTCTGCCAAACTGTCTCCAGCTAGTTACTTAAATCTTATTGAGACAAGATGTATTTGCATCCATGCTTGGTTAATGGACCTCTGCCAGTACCATGTCTCATCTGTAAGAATATCTTTGATAAATGGCAACTTGGCAAGGCACTTCCTCTGCTACATTCACTGAAGTTGAATGTTGAGTAGAGTATATCCGTCTGCAGTGCCAAAATACATAAAAGTTTCTTTTTCTTTTCAGGGCCATCAACAAGAATATATCATGAGCTGGTTGTGCAAATCAATGACACAGAAACAAAGAGCAATGACAGCAAATTCAGTGCTTTCGTCTTAGGACTGCTAAAGTATGTATTAAACTAACCTTCATTAGTTAAATTAATTTGTTTTAATTCTGTTTTTCGATTGCGATTGAATTTGTCTGGTACATCTGGCATTAGTTATACTTTACCGAGTTTAGCTGATGTTCTTATTATTATCAGTTTTTTCTGAACCAGAAATTTGATTTCATTTTTATTTCTGGTTTGCATCTTCATGTTAAACTTTGAAATAGTCACTTGCAAAATCAGTGGGCTCTTTATGTTATATTCATGCTTTTGCAGTCATGTTGATTTTAACAAGTATTCACTATTTTCACACAAGAAGGTAAACAGTGCACCCGTGAGTCTCAAACTTTGTTTTTGTAGAATAAGTCACCCTAACAGGCCTTATCAGCTGAGAAGATTTAAGTTTATTCCTAGTACATAATAATATATATTAATACATGCTGTTAATTGCACTTCTCCACCTTCAGCTATATTCTTGCTTTTCACAATTGTATTTTTAACTTTTTATTTACAGTTGTTAAGACCTGTTCAGGGTAAAAGCTTTTTCACAAATAAAGTCAGTGTAACGTTTGTGGGTGAATTGTTTACCTTGAGTGTTATAGGCAAGTCTCGGGAGAATACTATCTTGCTTCACATTTACTGTTTTCTTTCAGTGCTAAATCACTTGAAGCTTGGTTATGCTATATGAAACAGCAGGAGAGCTTATTGCGCAAATATTATACCGAAACTGCTTTTTTGCGCTTGTCCAATACTCAGTGTTCGCAAGCATTCAACGAGCTTGTCGTAGCTGTGCAGCCACTGGCTGTTTTACCATTTGACCTCAATATATTTCTTCATCCTGGCACTGTTTGTCTGGAAACAAATATGAACTTGACACAGGAAAAGAAAGGTTTGTACAAAGGGACCTTAGCTATTGATGGTTAAGAAAAATGGTTTTGCGTCATTTTTGTAGTCCTGGTTATGGGCTTTGAATGCTATGTACTTTGTTTATGCATAGTTTAACTGACTGTCCATGTTCACAAAGTAATATAGTCTCAAGATTTTTATTGTATGTCATTGTCTTTTATTTTTCATGGTATGTTTCTTGGTATAACCGAATTTATCTTTTGCAAGAATTATCCAAGCAGAGAGAACACTGTTCCCCTAATATAGTAATTGTTGGTACTTATCTGTGGAATATAAAACTGTGACTTTTTTCATAAGCTTATTCAGCAAAAAAAAGTTTTAAACAGTTTGAAACAGCTTTACATGGAAAAAGTATCATGGTTATCCTTGCAAGTATCATTGTTATGTAAGCTTCCTATGAGTTGTAAGCTTTCTCTTTTTTCAAATTATAAAGTTAATAAGTTTATTAATATTTCCAGCTTCCACTCCAGCAAAGCCTCCAAGAACAACGTTACCGGTTTCGAAAGTGGCTGCTGTAAGGTCACCAGCAGCAAAGCCAGTTGTGCCACCAAAACCAGTCAGAATTGATTCTACGGCTGTCTGTACTAAGGAGTCGAACACACGGCCACAGTCACTAAAGCCTTTTAGTGCTGTTAAACCGTATCAGACCAATACTATAACTTCTGGTGGTAAAAAAGGCTGCAAAGAAGACGCGTTAGCAGCTGCTGTGCGCACATCTCCCCAAGAACCCCAGGTTCCAACTTCTTCACCTGATGCATTTTCTCTGGCCACGCTTACTACAAGCATGTCAAAAAAATGGCGAGGGTTTGGCACTAATATTATAAAGACAATTGATAAACTTATAACGTCACCCACAGCTGATGGAGAGCTTGTGAAGCCAGTAAAAGTGTATCAACCAAATCCTACAGTGCAGAAGTCACCTGTGAATGACTTGAAAACCACCATTCCTGTCAAGCAAGATATTGCAAAGGTGGTTAAGCAAAGTCACGAACATTCTGAACAGAACGGATTGGTGGCAACAAAGAACTGTAATGGCGGTATAACAGCTGACAGTCGGATGTCCACAAGCTCAGTCTCCTCTCAAGAGCAAGAGCAAGTGCAGACGCCAGACTCGGAAGATGCCGCCAATGTTGTGAAACCTAAGAAGTGGTCGCGATCGAGAAAGCAATCGGGTACAAAAATTCCTATGAAGAAAAAGACGCCATCTCCTGTGAATTCAACAACCAGTCCTCTGAGCGATCGACCGCCAGAAACTGTGAAATTATTTGGGAAGCACTTCAAGTATGTATGCGTCTTTAAATGCAAAATTTCTGTATAGCTCGTATAATAAATTGGGCCTGTCATACAAAAGACAATTTTATTCTAATTTACCACTATAGTTGGTAAACAGAGTTATTTTTTTAATTTGTTTGTTGTCATATAATTTAGGCTTGTGATTGTACATATTATTACAAAGCCTTGTAAAGCTTGCATTAAATTCGTTTGTTGCAAAATAACTTAGGATATTTAGGATTAGACCAATGTATTAAAATTTGTTTTTTAGGAATTTCGAAAACTTTTTGAATACTATGTGATAACTATAAGTACGTACAGTAGTTAAGTGCATGTAAATTTTCAGCATGCAAATAATGTGTTAATAATCTATTTCAGACACGCCAAAGCCATTTGCGAGCACATTGCACGGAGAGAAACAAATGAGCTTACATTTGAGAAGGGTGCAGTGCTAACTGTGCTTCATGACATTGACCGAGATTGGATGCGTTGCCAGTATAAGAACAAAGTTGGCTTGGTGCCAAAAAAGTGTGTGAAGGGCTACTAAGTAGCCACAAAGAAACATACACATTTAGTGTACATAATACATTTGGACTGTATTAATTACTTAACAAACCAATTATTTTTACAGCATTCAAAAATATTATGTGAAATAGTTAATGTGTTGTAAAAAGACTTCCTTGCAGATATATCAGCTCTAAAAGTCTATTAATCAGTGCTACGCATGTGAATGAACTCTGGAAAGCTTCACATGAAGAAAACTGCATTTTGAATTGAACTGCAGAAAATTGAATTTGCAGAATAACAAAAAGTGGCAGTTTCAATTTGACTTAGCCATAAACAGCTGCACACCTTAAACCAATGATAACAGAATCAGTATTGATATTAATTTACTGGAAACAAGTTAGTCATTAACATACTAGTCATTTAATGTTGTTATTATTTCTATTATAGTTATTACGTATACATGGTTGTGAATATTACTTATAGTAGAATGTAGATTATAGATGATTGTGAGCATACATTTTACACTACTGCAAAATGCAAAAAAATTACATCGACAAAAGGTGTATGTAAATAACATTTTGATTATACCAGTGAGGTTTTAAAATACTAGAGTATGCAAGTATTTCGAAAAGCTAAACTGTATTTTATGAAAGTATGTACATTATTTTAAATATGTTAATCCAATGAGAAACACCTGTCATAATTACATTCAAATTTATGTGTGAAATTGTTTGAGCATAGCACTGTTTTTTGTATAATATTTTGTTCGTTTATTTTGGTCATATGTTTATGATCTATTATGCCATTGTTTATCATGGGTCTTGATTAAAGAGTAAAGTAAACTGTAATTATTGTTTATTTTTTTTCAAAAGAGTAATTTGTTTGTAGACCCTGCTAAACTTTATATGCGTAGATTATTATTATTTGTTTAAAGCTTTTAAAGCAGTCATGTAGTTTTAAAATGATATTATGTATCATAATCATGCTTGTATTTATTGTAAATTTGTTCTATTTTCAGTTTTACCTTTTCAATCACACTAGTCACCTTTTTTAATCTATGAATTTAAATTTAAATTTGTCCTGCTGTACTTATTTATAACTTGAATGAAACTGCTATTTTTACTTGTTTATATCAACATTCTTTTGAAAGGACATTTTTGTTAAATATTCATTATTATTGTTAGTTTGTTCTTGTTTAATACAAATTTTTCTTTCTCATTGCTTACACACAATAAGTGAGCCATTTTAGATTTCTATTATGCTTACACGCATTATATTACAATGTTATTGTTTTTTGTAAACCATTTATTTGCTTTTTGTTAGTGAACTGTTTTGGACTTTTGTTTATAACAGATGGGACACTTTATGGCATTGCAATATTATGCTTGAATCTATTAATATAATATGCTATTGTTTACTTGAACTGAAGTGGTGGTGGATGTCAAAGTCGGATAACGGCAAAGTGTGAATCTGGTTGATTAAGATAAGTTGCGAAAGCATAAGATTGTTTTTTGCCCTTAACTAGAATTTGCTTATTGTGTTAACTCTTCTTGGAATCAACATTTTGCTACTACATTGAGCATGTCTAGGGCTCTACTAATGCTAACTGCTTGCCACCTTAAGCTGTTCAACACTCGATCTTTGCAGGCTGTCTATCATATCTGAAGTAAACGCCATGTAGTGTAATCTTTATTCGAAACTTTTTGGCACTGTTAAGTAATAATAATTTGGCATGATTGCAAATACTGAGACCAGTATAAAATACTGTTATGTTATGAAATTTAAAGCTTCTGCTAGCACAATAAAGCCACATTTCTCGAGGTATTTTACATTTTAATTGAAAAAACTCAATTTTCACGGAATCATTAAGAATGTGGTCATTGCTTTGTTATTCTTTGTACTAACAATGATTGTTAGTTGTGTATCGTTTTTCCTGTTCAGAAATCCGATCTCAGTATGTGCATTCAGTCTGTCCCGTATACACAAAAGCATTTCCCTGGAATTACCTAGTTATATAATAAAAAGTATATCATCGCAAATTTATGTTTATTTGTTTGTATGTTTACTGCCTAGTTCTTATCAGTACTTTTGTTGAAGATGTTTTCGAGATTTATTTTGGTTTCTGTTCAATTAGGTAGCAAGACATTGATCTCAGTATTAAGATCTGGGCACATTCATTGCAAACTGAGCACCTCCCAAATGTTCTTGGCTGTTATATAGCTAAGTGGTCACGATATCCACTGAGTGACAAATGTTGTGCAATGCTAACCCTGGTCAGTAAGTGGATGGTTGATCGCTTGGAAAACTGCTTTGGGCATTTTCGTTTGTCAAATTGTCATATTACCCTGGCCATTTAGTTTGTGACTGGAGGACGTATAGGGTTACAACGTGGCCAAGATACCTGTGTGGTTTTATTGTCTCATTTTAGAAGACTGTCCTGCATTAATGAAAGTTTCACTCCTAAGTGCAAAATGCCTATTAGGGGTGAGCATGTCCAAATCGAATTTGATTCGAACAAGTTTTTTAGTTCGATTTCGATTCGAACCTAAAGTTATAGATTCTAATAATTCAGCACTAAAACTATAATTGCGTTCTTTATCATTAAAACATTGGAAACATCGTACAATCAGCGCATTTTGGCTGCAGTATTTCTGTGCACTATTTTCAAACAAATTGTTAGTCTTTTTATTACAGCAAAAAATCAAGTAATATGCTGGATTTTTGCGAGACCGCTTTTTATTAACGGTTCGAAAATCTTTGCAATTGAATTCGGATTCGAAATTCGGTTTGACTCAATAGTCGCAAATTTGATTTGATCGAATTCCAATAATCCATTGGATTATGTGATAACCTGTAAACAGAAAGTAGCCTGTGAAATAACAGAATGGAAACTAAGAACAAGTCACTCCATATGTTGGGTTTATTTTACTGTTATCACTTAAACTTGGAAAAATATAACAAAGAAATTTGCAAAGAATTGCCTGTAAAGTATAAATGTCAAATTTACTACCTCTGAATAAAAATTTTCAAGTGTGGTGATTGTTGCTATTCACTGGAAAATCGTAACGTAACTGGGAGACTTCGTGACTTTTCCTAAACACGTCATGGCTTGCCGTAAGAATGTGCTGCTTAAATTAATTCAGATTTCTGCAGCTTGCCTAATGTTCACGCAAAATGTTACAAAATTAGCTATCTAATTTTTTCGTAAAAACTTATACTTTCGATGAAAATTGACAGTGCACTACTTTTCTTCAAGATGTATGACGTCATTAGAAGGAGAATGAACATTGAAAATGGGAGCGCCCATGCATGATTTGATTGCGACTTTAAAGTGATTTTACTAATTACACAAGGCGCTTTTTGCAGTTTTAATACTAAATCCTTCTAAAAAATATTGGGAACATTGAAATAAGCCTAGAAACTTCAAGAAGCCTTGTCCTTTCCTTTAGAGTGAAAATAAATTTTAAAAATAAGTTTACGACTTAAAGTGTCCTATGAAGGAAATTATGATGACACAACTGATTTTACCAAGGTGTGAGAAAGCTTTAAATATATTGGGTGAATCAGATAATTATTATAGAGTTAGATCTAAAAATAATTGAAACAAAAAAGTTGTTAACAATAAATAGTAGGATACAAAAAGTAACAAATGTAGGACAAAAATGGGTCTGGAAATAAAAATTTAGTATAACAATGTATGTATATGCATGCTAAAGTAATTGCAGACTGTCTACATTGGTGTTAAATCACTTACATGTTAAACTTTTGGCTCACTCTTAGGATTTTTACTTTTCTCTGTATGATAACAAAGTATACACAATAAAGTAGGGAAAGTCCTTCTGCGCAGTAGTTCGCGCAGTTAGTGTCGCCCTAGCGGCTATTCAGTGCGGCCTGTTGTTGTCAGGTACGCAACAGCGCAGGCTGTGGGTACTGTAGCAGATGAATTGATGAGACCATCAAAACCAGCCCGGTTAACAGGCGCTCATAAATTGCTCAGCAGTGAGTTGCAAAAACACAAAAAGATATCTTTTTAAATTTCGCAAGGATGCAGCCAGGTAATTATAATAAAATGTTAATTATAACACAGTTTTGAAACTTTGGTTACTAGTTAAATATTTTGTACGCTAAGCAAAGACTGCAAGGCCTACATCTCTCTTTGACGATTTATAGCAGCTGTTATCTTTTTGAATATTATTTAAAGTAAGCATAAGGCGTTAAGAATAATTTGTAGTTAAAATAAAAATTATTATAATCATATCTCATAAAAATTAATAGGCTTATTTACAAAAGAAGTTAAGAAAGTTGATCAAAAGAAAGAATACCTGGCTCATGTAGTATTCGATTTCTGGAGAAATATTTTTTCTAAAAAACATTTCTATTTCATATGTTCTTATCAGGAAATATAACTTGAAGATATATTAGGCCTGACTTTCATGTGTAATACCTTTCATAGAAAAAAATCGATTTTTTCAGAAGAGCAAATAATTTTCCAGAACATAACTTAATCTAAACATCTGCTTGTTTTGTTAATTCCAAGTTAAAAAATGTTTAAAAAGCATATAATCATACATTGGCCTTTGTTATGAGTTGGAGTTAGTTATAAAATGACGTTGAACAAGCAGAGATGTATTTACGACATTACTGCTCTTTTTTATTATCAGTGAACAAAAAATAACTGAAGGAAACATCAGAGCTGTCATCCTAAGCAGCCGATATAACTTCCAACTCTATAACAACCAACTAACTATGTCAAAACCTAGTTAAAGAATTTAGGCGAGAAGCATAAATTAGAATCTGCACGCGTGTCATAATACCTTATAATATCATGTGCAGACATTACTTATATTTGGCCTAATTTTTTAAGATTCAGTTAGGCTTACATCAAAATAAATGTTCATTAAATACAGTTTACTTACGTGTAAAAAATGTACTTGTATAATGTTCTTTTGTTTTGTTTATTAATTAGACTCTTTAGTATTATTTTAATGCATGTACTTTGCAGCTTGATTCAGTTCCCTATTTGAAAGTTTGTTTAAATTTCTGTTTGGCTAGCTTGCTTTTCATTTTATTTAGTTTGTTTTTTATTATTTTTATTTAGTATTATTGTTATTATTTTGCATGTTTTTCTCATATTGAGTTATGCATGGACAATATGACAGCTTGAATTTGGTCATTTTTTGCACTAATGTTTTTCTTTTGCTAATAGGTACCATTACGACCTTTGTTACTTTATTAGTAAGGTATAAATCAATTTAAATGAAATTATTCATTCATCGCCGCCTATATCAAAATCGTAATTACATATTAAGTTTTCCTCATGTTTCCTTACTGTTCATTACATCTTTTACTTTATTTCAAAATTATTTCAATATTTATATCAAAATCGTAATTCCATATTGTGTTTTTCTTATGTTTCCTTGCTATTATTACATCATTTACTTTATTACATCAATTTCATTGAGTCATCTACAAAAGCACGCATATCTTTAATAATTTTTTCATTTTCATTTAAGTAAGGTGAGTGTGTTAATGACCGTATGGTCACCTCACACTACTCAAATTATTTTATTTATTGTTTATTTATGTGTACAATATTGTATTTTGATGTGTGAAATAAAATTCATAGTTCATAGTTCCGTCTTTCTTTTAACTCTCTCTCTCTCTCTCTCTCTCTCTCTCTCTCTCTCTCTCTCTCCCCCTCTTTCTCTCTAAGAGAGGGAGGGAGAGAAAAATCAATAAATCAATGAAAAATGCATTACTTCTTTACATAGCAGGCAGCACATCATGCAGTCAGCTAGCCTCTTTCCTCAGGAAAAACAATAAAATTTTACTTACAAGAAAACTGAACAGGCATTTGCAAGTACATAATACAAACTTATTGCTACAATTTTTTTCCTTTTCATGAAATGTTTTCAGTTTTTTTAAACTAATAATTGCTTTTAATTGAGATATGCTTCTTTTATTAAAAACGCAAAAGTGATTTTGGCTTATCAAAATTGCACGTATGCCAACACTACTGGTGAACTTAATAATATTATTATTACAGTCAATGCGGCACTCCAAATTTTTCACTGAATGGCCGTTTGATGCCGCCAGCATAGCCGCTAATCGCAAAAAGGAAATACGTAACATTAGGTGTCTTTCGTCACTTCCTCTTTAGACACTTTGATGATAAGGTACGTTTACGTAGTGCGCCTTAGGTGAGGCGAATTCATTCACAACAACAAATATGGCACCGCACGTGAAGAAAAAGCGTGATTTTCGTCGAAAAAATAGCAAAAAGCGCAAGAAATTTTCTGACAAGCTTTTAGAGATAAACCAAAAAGCAAAGTTTGATATCAGAAAATATTATGGACGTCAGCAGAATGATCTCAAAAGTAAAAAAAATGATGATAACCAGCGCAAGTATCACGCAGAGAAGGTTCGTGAACAAGCGGTGACAGATTCGTCTGACGAAAACGAAGATGATTTTCAAAATCTGCTTCACTCGTTGCACACTGTAGAGATGACACGGCCTTTAGTGTGCTATGGCGAAATTACTAACAGTGATAATGGCATATCCGGTGAGATTAGCAATACGTCTAACTCATCTAAGTTTACGGAAGCGAAAAGCAGTTCAAAGGTTCTAGAGAATAACGCAAGTTGTCTCAGCACGCTGAAAAACAGTCTTCAAGACGTGAAAGTGCAAGCTAGTTTAGAGTCTTTGGAATCTGACAGTGAAGATGGTGAGAATGGTGGCACAATTCTGCAATGCGCAAACATCTTGAATGATGCAAAATATGATTTTTTTCATTCTCATTTCGAAACCTTATTAACAGAAGAGCAAGCAAAGATGTTGTCAGGCAATGATGCCTGGTCTGGAAGCCAAATAAAATTACTTATGCTCGGTAATGCAAAATATTCTTGTGTTTGTGCCAAAACCGATCAATTGGCAGGTCTTCCAATAGAATATAAGTTTGACATACAGAGAGAAAACATCAAGAAAACACTTTTGCATAATTTACCAGATGCTTTGAATGAGCTTAGTCATACTCAGCAGTTGTCGCAGTTGCAAGAGGAATTGTTTTACTTGCTTAACAGATATTATGATGTCCTCTATCCAGAAGAAACGTTGGATACGTTAGAACAAATTAGAACTATTTATTCATTGCATGCTCTTAATCATGTGCTAAAAACCAGAAGCCGCATACTGCATCACAACAACAAGCTTTCTAAGAGAAGTGAGGTTCCAGATGAATACCGAGATCATGGTCTTACACGGCCAAAAGTTCTTATTCTTGTGCCATTTAGGGAGTCAGCTTTACGTATTGTTAATGCATTCTGTAAGCTTTTGCTACCAAATCTTGGCCAGGTAATTTTGCTTGTGTTACAGTATTAGTTTTGCTGTGCGCATACATGTGCCATTGCGGTCTGCATCTATTATGCACTTGCTTGTGTGCATTTCCATTTACCATATGAAGCATATTTTAAAATAAACAGAATTTATGATTGTGAATGTAATCCTTTATCACTGGGACTCTTAACTTCAATACTTTGTATACTTTTTAAGCACTCGGACATTAACAAATGTTTCGTATTACTCTGCAGTACTTTAATTTGTATGCACTGATGGCTAAGAATAATTGTTGTCATTTTTCTTGTACAGAAGCCTACCACTTTAAAAAATGGCATTTGAAAGTAGCCAAATTACTTCATATATTCATTAGTAAGCAGACGTGAATTTTCACCTTGTCAATTAGATTTTGTCGTGCTATGCAAATTTTCCATCATGACATTTTGCCTTTGTGCATGACCTCCAAAAAAAACATGTAGAGAACGTCACAACATTTTGCAAATTATTAATGGTCACAGTCAAATCAGTTTTAGAATAATGCAGAAGACTCCAGATTAATGTCAAAAGTCACCAAATGTCATCACCTAAATTATGCAGAGAAAGGAAGACCTGGGCCAGCATAGCAGTGAGCAGATAGACACTTCCTTATTAGTTAGAAAATTTGACAAAGTATATGCATAAAACTTGATTAGGCTTAATCGTTTTGAAACAAGTGTTTTTTTCTTACAAAACTCACAGCTGTGTAAGACAGTACATTGAAATTATGTACATAAGCTTCTGATACAAGGATACTAGGATACAAGATTCTACAGAATTTTTTTATTTAGCACCAATAAATTCACCCCTTCCGCGTGAGTTTATTATATGATTTATATGATTGCATGCTCTAAGCTATTTAGCGCTTTTTGTAAGGCTAGTGATAATACATTTTTTAATTTACATCATTATTACCAATTGTTTTGTATTTTTGCAGCAGTCGCTTGTGACAAACAGAAAACGTTTTCAGTCAGAATATGGAACAAAAGATAGTGAAAAAGACAATCTTACCAATAAACCTGAAGATTACTCCACAATGTTTGCAGGAAACATAGACGACTGCTTCAAGATAGGAATAGCCATTGGTAAGAAAAGCTTGAAACTGTATTGTGATTTTTATTCTGCAGACATCATCATTGCATCCCCTTTAGGTCTGCGCATTCTAGTTGGTACTGAAGAAGACAAAGAACGAGATTTTGACTTTCTGTCTTCAATTGAGATCATGATTATAGATCAAGCTCATGTGCTGTTGATGCAGAATTGGGATCATGTTTTGCATATTGTGGATCATATGCACTTACAGCCTAAGGATGCCCATGGTACTGATTTTTCCCGTGTTAGAATGTGGGCACTGAATGGTTGGAGCCAGTTTTATAGACAGACTCTAATGTTTAGTGGCATTTCAGCTGCCGAGCTGATATCCCTTTTCAATAAACGATGCCACAACTTTACGGGAAAGTTGCAGATTTGTAATCCAGTTAAACTAGGATCCATCTGTCGTATTGTCATTCAGCTGCCGCAGGTTTTTCATAAAATATCGTCATCATCATTTGCAGTTTTAGCAGATGCAAGATTTCAATTCTTTGTGCAAAAAATGCTGCCACATTTCAAGGACTTGGTTATGGCACAAACATTAGTGTATGTTCCTTCATATTATGATTTTGTGCGATTAAGAAACTACTTTGTTAAGGAAGAAATAAATTGTTGTATACTGTCAGAGTACACAAAAGAGAAAAGGGCGGCACAGGCAAAGCGGCTATTTAGCAAACGAAAGAAGCATTTTATGCTGTTTAGTGAGCGATATCACTTCTTTAACCGAGACACCTTGTACGGCATACGTCACATTATTTTTTATGAATTACCTCGCTTTCCAGACTTTTATGTTGAGATTTGTAACATGATAAAACTGCGTGGCCAGGCTGACAATATATCTTGCACAGTGATGTATTCAAAGTATGATATGCAAAGACTAGCTTGTGCTGTGGGCACAGATCGGGCACAACACATGATCTCTAGTGCTAAAGATGTTCATCTGTTTGTTACTGGATCTGAAAGATTATGATGCTTGGATAGGCAATAGTTATTGATTACACTTATAATGTAAACTAAGCAAAAAAAAATTCAAATTTGTATAGAAAAATAAAAGTAAAATGAGAGTCTTTACTCGTTATTTATAGCTTGTTTATTTATAGCTACTAATTGTGTAATTAAGAAATGTTGGTGTTACCTATTAAAATTGGTTTATGGAAAACTTGTAAGACATAATATATGTGGGTTGCAAGCCTATAATGTATGTCTTAATTGCACAGTATGCTGAATTGTTTTAACTTTTGGCTAAACTTACATGACACTTTACAAAAATACATTTGTTTCGTTCATATTGAACCTAAGATTGTGGTAGCGAACTACAAGTAGCAACGTGTAGAAATGCATTATAGTACTTGTTGATCATATCAACGCCTAGGTGTCGCTAGCATGCACCAAACTAAGTAAATCTTATGCTCTTTACTATAGTATAACCAAGTTAAGGATTACCATTTCCAGAGTAGATCTATTGTGTCCAGGGAAAACGAAGTTTTGCTGTTTTGAGAAACGTTTGGGTTTTAAAACTAATGATAACGATCATTGTTATTCAGGAAACAGTAAATGCTCATCAGTGTTTTTATGTTTTGCATACAAACAATGTAAAGATATTTTATATAATTATGTACAGAAACATTATTAACCGTCATACATAAATCTTATAAGATTTATTGCATATTTTTAATTCTGGTGTCGAGATCAGTTCTACAAAACGTAAAATTGTAAAATAATTGCACATCAGATTAACATAGATTAGGAAGCAATCTTATGGTGTACATGTATTACAATAATATACTGCACAGCGTTTAAGATTTTATCGCACCTTTATTTTTTAAACAGCCACAAATTCTAATATTTGACGCTAACAAGTAGATACAATTATAAAATAATTATATATCTAATTAACAAAAGCTTGAAAGTTGTGATGCCAGTAGTGCAAGATCGTCAGTTGGTACAGTTATTTGCGCACTTCATTTTTGTGCACTAGTAGTAAAATTTTTGATTGCAAGCCCATCTGTAAAAATATTAATAATAATCAAACATTTGGTGAGCCAGAATTCTATGTAGATGTGTAGATGGGTAAAGCAAATTTAAAATTTTCAAACAGCAAACTTAATTAAGTGACTAATTAAATGTTTTATTCTTGTAATGAAATTATTGTTACTATAAACCTGCTTCTTATAATTATCTGAATACTGTTAAATGATTATTTTACTACATGGCAACACTAATTTGTAAACACTAGTAGAGTGGGATATTATGTGATGCTGAGATACATGAAAGAGAACGCATATATAAACTGAAGTCCTTTAGGCTGCCATGTATAATAATATAGGAAAAATATTAAAATTAATCATGAAAAATACTGTTACTGGAAATAGTTCTAATAAAAATGTCTTTACAATTAATCAATACTAATTACTATATATCACTCTTCTATTTCTCAATACATGTGCATAAATCTTTGACAAATGTGAACCCAGCTTAAATAACGTCTAATGTTTTATGTTGCTAAGCGAGAAAAGGACTAAACCGAATTTGTGTAGTATGCAATAATAATTTAGCTAATTTCTTACATAAAAATTTTGTTAGTGCATATACTCACTTTTGTTTTCGTCCAACGTTGCAAATGAAAAAGATAAATTGGACAAGTAAAAACAAAATTTATGTAAAAAGATGTAAATTGATGCAAACGAGTTCAATTGCAAATTTATAATTTTAGGTTTTTTTAAATTTTTTGATGAAAGTCGGCCGGAATCACATTATTAACTTTTTTTAGGAATGTAGCAATGTTAAGCATAACCTTCAGTAATTCTAAACTGCAATTTTATTTTTTGTGAGTTGCTTGTATGTAAGCCCATTTCACACAGAGGAAAAATTTCTCCAGGGAAAAATTCTGGCATTCCCCACAAAAATCGATCACTATGACGCATTTCACATAGACGCCTCATTAGGAATTTTTCTCATACTTCAAGTGAGGAATTCTCTCGTCAGCGAGAAGCCATGCATGCATTGAGGAAATTTACCACTTGGTAAAAATGGAGCCTGATTCATTTTTGTAAGAATTCCACGCGCAATTTACATTAAAATTTAGTTGTTTAGTTCTTTCTTGTTTAGCGTAAATTAATTCAGCTTAAAATTAACGTTTTAATTTATTTTTATAGTATAAACAAAAGACAGTATATATCTGAATGCTCGAGTTAGCTAGACGCGCACAAAAAACCGCGCGGTTACTGTGTGAAATGAATTTTCTTGATTCTTGTTGCATAAGTTTTCGCGAAAAAATCAGCAGATGGTCCGGCCTTTAGTTGTCTTCTATAGTTGCTGCTATCTTACTAGACACATACATTGCAGAAATTAGTCTGAGCATGTCAACAAGATTTCTGAACATAAGACTGAAACAAAATTGATGGGCTAAAGCAATTATTGAGATTAAATCCAAGGATTAGAAGAAAGTTACTAGCTGCCTATAATAATGTGGCAGCTTTATTATTTCGAAATTCAAACTGCAAATCTGAGTACAATTGCGCGAGCTTTATCGCCAGTTTAAGATAAAACTATTATTCACTTGCACAAAAATATCCAAGTAAAGAATCGGAAATATCTCTAATAATCTTATAAAAACTCTATAATTATATGTTAATAACAGCAACGTATAATAATAGCAATCATAATTGATAATAATAATAATATAATATTAATAATAATAATAATAACACTAACAATAAGAATGAAAAAACGCACAAACTTAAAAAGGCAGTATCTTAGACATATATCACTTTCTGTGGTTAACTTCATACAAATCATCGTCATAATCGTCGCTGTTGTGTCGTGTGTGGGTCGCGTCAAGATGGTATCCCCCATAATCTCCGCCCGGCCGACCGTTTCTGGAATTAATGACTTCCGGTTTTGCTGCTTTATCCTGTCTGTACGCCGGTCCTGGTCGATCCTCGTAATTACCCTTAGCATGAGCCACTGCAATCGATTGTTGATAACTATATAGTTGCTTCTCCAACGAGAAGTTTTCTGATGACAACGCATCTATCTCCCTCCTAATTAGCGAGAAAATGCACTAAATTAGCATAGAAGTCTAGACAATATTATTTATGATGGCGCTCGAATGAGGCCGTAGAATTTATTAATAACCTCTTCAATTATACTTTAATTTACGTAGCTAAGATGTGAAATTTAAATGTTCGCATTGATTCACTAGATAATTGCAATAATCTATGTTGAGGATAAGATTAAACTGCACAATTAAAAATATATATGGCACCATTTAACTCTTTTTGCCCATAAATAGGGCAAATGTGCAATGTTAGACTTTCAGTGTGCAAAATCAATGCAAGATTAAATAAATGCGTGTAAGTTAGAGTAGTGAATTTTTCCAAGTTTTCCTTTTCTACATTTTATTCTAACATTTGTGTTTTTCTAGTTATAATACAGCAATTATTGTTGGCTTAGTGAAGGTCCAATGTATCTGGCTCAGTTTCTGTAGATGTTGGGCGAGGCTGAAAGCAAAAACATTTTTAATAGTTTTTTAATGGTGCTTAGTAAGTTTGGTACAGGGTAAATTTGTTCCTGGTAATTTTGGTACCAGGAAATTTAGGTACCGGGAAAATTTGCTACGCGAAATTTTGGTACACGGAAATCTTAGCACTTTGGAAATTTGGTGCAGGAGAAAACTAGTACTGGTAAATGCAGCACTGACGAAGTTTTGTCAAGCATTTTTGATACAATAAATCTGCTACTAGGTAAAAATAGTATGGAACAGGTTTGGTACAACGAAAGTTTAGAACTGGAACAGTTTGGTACTAGAAAAATTTGATACAGAGAAAGTTTGGTATAAGGAAAGTTTTGGTACCTACTCGAAAAAGATTCGTTTTCATTTGTTTTTTATTCGTTTCTTTGTTTATCTGTTGTATTTATTTCATTCAATGTCATTGCTTTGTTGTGATCATCGTCATCATCATCATCATCGTCGTCGCCATTATCATCATCATCTCATCAGCATCATCTTCATTGCTGTCATCATTGTGTATTTTGTCGTTTTGTTGTTGCTGTTGTTTGTTGTTGTCATTGTTATTTTCGATGTCACTGTCGCTGTTGTTGCTGCTTTCTTGTTGTTGTTGTTGTTGTTCTCGTCGTTGCTGTTGTTGTTGTTCTTGTATGTTTGTTCCTTGCTTGATGTTTTTGTTGTTTTCATCATCATCACTGTTGTTGTCATTGTTACATTTGTTGTTTTATTGCTCTACATTATTGCTGTTGTTGCTGCTGTTGTTATTATTATTGTTATTGTTGTTCTTATAGTTGTTTTGTTTTGTTGCTGCTGATGTTGTTGCTGTTGTTGTTTTTTGTTTGCATAGTATTTTTGTTACCATCATAATCATGTCATCTTCATCATCATCATCATCATCTTTATCATCCCTAGTTCATCATTATCGTCGTCGTCGTCGTCGTTCTCGTCATCGTCATCATTGCTGTCGTCCTTCTTACATTTGCCCTTTCGTTGCCATTGTTGTGGTTGTTGTTGCAATTGTTCTCTAATATGATGTAGAAATGCATTCTCTTTTCTATTTAGCGCCAAATTTTCCAGTACCAAATTTTTCTAGTACAAAATTTTCACGGTACCATATTTCGTAGTACCATAATGTCCTTGCATCACACTTTCTTATTACTAAACGTTCCTGATACCATATTTTCCCTCTACCAAACATTCCTAGTGCCAAAAATTCCTTGTACTTAAAGATCATAGTACGAAATTTACCTGTATCAAAATTTTCATGTACTAAAAATTCCTTATACCAAATTTTGCCTGTACCTACCTTCCTGGTACCAAATTTACGTGTACCAAACTTGCGCTACCAAATTTTTCTTGCACCAAACCTTTTTGCATTCATTTTTAATGCCTAGATATTTTTGTATTTTCAAATGTGCTTTTGAATTTCTTAATATTTTCCCAGTTTTTGTAGACTTTATATCTTATATTTTTTCAGCCATTTAAAAGGAAACCTAAACGGCTGGCGGGCCTGCCTTCCAGTTACGATTTGATGTCGTCCTGTTGCTCTGTGTCCACGGTGCGTGCTTAGCGACCTAGTTAAGCAACGCTGGTTTTGGTTAGTAGATGAATGGATTACCAAAAAAATCACTTCAGTGCAGTTTCGTGTACTTCGGCTAAGATTCGGCTACTTATTTTTTTGAAAGAGAATAATTTCAACATAGCTGAGCCACCGCTGTTGGCTCGGTACTTTCTTATCTTATAAAAAATTGTTCTTAATAATCAGCTAGATTTCGGTCCTGTTACAACAACGAACAAAATACCTCCTCGCCATTCTCAATGTACCAATTTGCAATGCACTGATTTGCATAAAAGCGTTCGGACTTCTCAAGGGTCTTATCAAGTGAATGTGTTTTGACTTTTAAACATAAATTAAAATTATATATGTTTAAACTTACTGTACCTATCTCCATCTAATGCAAAACTGCTTTGGTAAATTACCTAGGCTGCCTCATTTAGAATTTTTACGCAGTATGGGCTATAATCATGTTCCCTGCAGCCTCTTGGACTGTCTTAACGTTAAATGTGCATTAATAATTTCGTGTTCGGAAAGGCGAATAGACACACTATTTACTTATTTACTGCTGATTGAATTTGTAACTGTTTTTCTTTTTACTGAATTATACACAATTACATATAGCTTTCTTTACATACTTCATCTGGTAGTTATGCTTTCTCATAATGTCGTCGTATTTACTGTAGTTTGATTGCAGTAACAAATGAGAGGCCAGCCACTGTATTCGAACCGACAACTTCCGATCTTCGTCGATGTAGACGCTTTCGGCATCACGAAGCTGAAATGTATAAAAAAACAACATTTTCACTTTAACTTGAACGTTATTTACTTAAACTGGATTTACTAAACGAAAAATGTCGGCTACATGTATGTGGCACATAAAAGAAAATAACCGAATGACTACTAATCTGAAGCTTAACCAATATAATTTTACGTATAAATGAATAATAGGTGCAATTTCTACCCAACGATAACTAGTGCACACCTGAAAAGCTCATACTTAAACATTTGTTTATATTAATTCGCAAAAAAGAAATAATGTTGCTATAATTAAAAAACTCACACATATGTCTGGCAAAATCATAACAATAGACTTAGTATTCAACAAAAAATATCTATAGTGTTATATATATATATATATATGTATGTATGTATACTATACTATAATTGCCTCATTTTCCTGAATATTGGTTCTCATCTCATATCCTTCATCACAGTCAATTTGTACATAGTATTTATCAAAAGGTGCATCAAGCACAGGCACTGATTCGCCGTAGTTATTCACTACCGAGGCATCCCAGCACACATAACGGAGGTAGTTTCGTGGTATGTTTCTCGCATCCGAATAGAATAATCTTAACTTTAATAAACCTTTCTCGAACTCACTGACTACAGCCCATCCTTGTTTATCGCGGTCATAGCAAGTGGCACAGTTTCTGGCCCTGTCCAGGACCGGTATCTTCATTTCACTAATCGTTTCTACTGAGATCAGATCCATAGTTATTTTCAATTTCGACTTCTTGGTCAACAGTCCAGCTACATTGATGTTGTTCAACACATAACCTTCTCCTGTCCCGTGCATGTCAAATAAATGCTCTATGACATCGGAGTCCATACACCTAGACCCTTCTCCTAATGTTAGGTTGTATTTGAGCTTGCATAGATGTTCGAAATGCGTATGTCTGGTCAGGTAGACCAAAGGCTTTCCAGCATTCTCTGCATTGTCACCGTTGGGGTGCATGGACACACTCCAGTCATAGTTACCAAAAGTGAAGTATGACGTCTCGTATTTGGGGAAGCCTTGTGCCCGGTGCAGATCAGGCATAGGAAGCCAATGTTCATATGTGGTCCTGATGTTCCTCATGGCAATCTCAACAAGAAATTCACTGTTACCATCGTTGAACTTGCGACTTAGCAAGTCATCGATGGCTACAAATGCCTTGCGGCCATGACTGTCTTTATCGCGGGAGAACTCGCAAGATTTGACGGAAAACGTTTCGTTCTTGCTAAAATGTTCACGATTAATAAGCGATATTGAATAATCCACATAGATGAGAATTCCATCAGAACCGTCCTTTAGAATCAAGTAAACACTCACGTGCTTTTCCCTCCTAACAAACGACAAACACCACCTCTGAAAACCATAGGTGAAATCTCGAGTGAATATGTCTGGAGAGAGACTTTTGGTGAT
Source organism: Tubiluchus corallicola (assembly GCA_030141605.1). NCBI lineage: Eukaryota > Metazoa > Priapulida > Priapulimorpha > Priapulimorphida > Tubiluchidae > Tubiluchus > Tubiluchus corallicola. The sequence continues at coordinate 527,316 of JAQGDQ010000024.1, forward strand.
TTTGCGGGACAGAAGGAAAGTGAACACCTGTGTTTTCCCCTTGTCATTCGTAGACACAAATCTGTGTAACTGAGCCATCGGTTTAGTAACTCAGGTTCATTTTTTACCTGAAAAAAGAATATGAAGCTTCAGGTTAACTTGGAAATTAACGTTCAAGCACAATAGAATTAAATTAAATTTATGGGCTTCTTAAAGACAAAATAGGATTTCAGTGGCATGAAATGGCTGTATGATTTGAGAAACCGCTACTGCATGTACAATGACAGCCAGCATTTATTGGCCACGTTCTACATACTCAAGCCAGGCAAATTCCAATTCTATTTCACTTTATCGGCTCTTATAAGATTGAGCCGCCTTCCGCAGTTTCCCGATTTGCTTGAGTGATTTTGAAGCGTTTACTGTAATTCTTTCCGTGTCTCTCATCCATTGCTGAACCACTATAGTTATAGCTGCGTGGCTTCACGGGCCATCAACGAATAAAACATGTAAGCTAGATTTTTTTACTTTTGCCGGGCGATTTAACCCATAACACGATAAAATCGTCTTCCATTAGTGTATAGCGCGATTGCATTTTGGCAATAAATTGCAAGCTAGCTGCTACAGCGAGCAAAGAGCAAGAGCTAGTACCAACATACCCTCATCGTGCCGGTTCTACAGGATCTAACTGTTGGACAAGATGCTGTTGGAGCAAAGAGTTTACAGAAACAAAAGTTGTTGGTTGGTTAATTGTACTTGAGAAAAGGTTAACTGAGCGTCCCAAATCTCCTAGCACATCTTGACATTTGCTATCCTCCCCTCTCTTCTCTTCTCTCCTCCCCTTCCCTCTTCTAATTTCTCTTTTCCTTTTTCTCTCCTCTCACATCTTCTAGATAACGTGTACTCGTTTACAATTGCTAGAAAGATGTGGCGTTATTGTTTTGAGAAATGATTTTACTAGTTATACGAGGCACTTAGTGCAGTTTTATTACTAAATCTTTGACATTTTTCGCGAACATTGAAATGAGCCTAACTTCCTAGAAGGCTTGGCCTTTCCTTTAAAGGGAAAAATAGCAAAGACAATACGTTTTCAAAAGCATATACGTTTTTCAAGCCTTCCGCGGTGTCCTCTCATTCAAGGGAGCTACAAAAAATAAAGGGCTGAATTAGACAACTTAATAAATTTTGAGTTGTTACACATAATAATAAATGACTGCCCTGTTCCATCAACTTCCTCTGCTTCTGCGTACAAAGAAATATACGAAGAAGCAAACATGAATACATACGTATAAATAAACACACAAATACACATGCAAACAAGCAAACAAACTAATAAACAAAGAAACAAACAAACACACAAACAAACAACAAACAAACAATTGTCAATTCACGCAATTTACATTTTGTAAAAAGAATGGATGACAATGCATATGTTCCCTATGGCGGGTCAGCCAGTCGGGTGTGCGCAAATTTAATCGATTTGCTGATCGATTAAGCAGATCAGTCCATTTCTGAAGCTTACTCCCAAATCGGCAAACCTACATGATACCACTATCGTTAAATTATGCATTTCGTATAGATCTATAAGTGGCTTTAATGTGCCGCCTGTGTGTGACGACCGTCAATAATCCCAGGTAATCCAGTCAGCAATGTGAATAACTTGAAGAGACACTCTCCCGTGGATTCATGTAAATTAAACTAATTTGCTAATTCTCTGGATGATGAAATTCAATAACTACTTTTATTCGTTCTCTCTCATGGTGAGTGTAATACAAAATCCCTGTTTTAATTTGTGTTGACCAAGGCAATATTCACGTTGCCCGAAAGTGTAGTTCTCCACATTTTCGCGTGTGGGTCGTATGGGAACGCTCACACATTAATTCACGCATTTAGTCACACTGGAACTGCCGACAAAGTTTCTATAGCATCTCTAGTCTTGTTATTAACATCTAAAGCTTTTTCGAAAGCTCTAATTACTGCTCAAGGTGACCTTATTCTTCCTCGTAAAGTAAGTTGTAATGAAATTTCAAATTTCCTCTATTCTGAAAAGATCCATTAACAGAAATGGTTCGCTTGTACAGACTTCCCGTTTGAAAACTGTCCTGTTCGTATCAGCCTGGGCTAAAAGAATTTTGCTATTGTCACATTCCACTGTTTTTTATGCAGTTGAGTACGCTATAACCTAGCAGTCACTGGCAAAGTTTCTTCTAATGTAGATAACTGTGGCGGGACTGAATCCTGGCTCGTTTTCGATGATAATCTCTCTCTATGAACGACACTGACCCGCAGAAATAGCCATGGTCGAACAAATGCCAACGAGAGACAATGATGTGGCAGACAAAAACCTAGAATGCTGTGTAGTATGGTCACCGTTACCTTTACAGACCAGACTAGGTGTTGCTTAACTTGAGTTGCTAGTGATTAGTTATTTCTCACACCAAAAACTTATATTATGTTCATTAACTCGGGGTCATAAAAGTCACATTATTCTAAATGTATGTAAATTATATAATTCAGAAATTAACTGTTCCGGCTAAGCTGGTTCTAGTGTGTTACAGTGCATTTAGCTAAAAGCCATTAAACACCTGCAATAAATGTCCTGCCAGCTTGTCAAGTCACCTTAATTGAGAAAATACGAAATATTGTTGCCTGTTCTGTATTTATGTGCAGCGAAAACTGTTATTTGACACAGAAGCATTTCATCCATTTGAGTGTTTTCCTTTTCCAACGTATTTGATGAGAATACACCTTTCACCTCAAAAATCGCTTTCACCAAATTAGACACTGCCGGAACGATAGTACAACGCATATACATACGTCTTTTATTGATGAAGACCCGTGCACTAAAGCACAGGGAGACGGGGGTTGAGTCGCCTCTCTATTAAAACATCTCCTTACGTTTTGGTGATACAACAACAATAACGAAATCTGTACGAGTGTTACAACAGTTAACGAGTAGCAGTTTGGATTAGTGACAGTTTTTAATGTGTAGTAAAATGTCAGATAAGAAACATAGGATTAGCTAAACATTAGTAACGCACGAAGCTTCCATCGGTCCAAAAACATTTAATGTAATAAAAAATATTACTGTTTGCCTAAAACGTACTTGTGCTCCTTGTGGCAAGTACTTCACTTATGATTTACGCGCAGAGCTGCCAGGCTATCAGGCATTTTCAGTTTTTCTGCAATGTCCGTTATTATCAACCCGGAACTCATTTCCCGGTCGGGTTGCTCGGTTGAATGTGGACGGCAAGGAGCCACCCTCACTATTTTGACTTACGTAGTAGTAGTAGTAGTAGTAGTAGTAGTAGTAGTAGTAGTAGTAGTAGTAGTAGTAGTAGTAGTAGTAGTAGTAGTAGTAGTGGTAGTAGTGGTAGTGGTAGTAGTAGTAGTAGTAGTAGTAGTAGTAGTAGTAGTAGTAGTAGTAGTAGTAGTAGTAGTAGTAGTAGTAGTAGTAGTAGTAGTAGTAGTAGTAGTAATATAATCTTTATTTTGCCTTTTTAAAAACATCGACCATCATAATAAAAAAGACAGTGTTAGTTGGAATAAAAGCGTACACTGTTCTGGGCAAATGCGTCTGGTGCAAGCTAAACTATATGTGTAACTAGTAATTCAAAAATAAAAGATAAACAACAAACACACAATGCTAAAACTACACACAATATTTCTCTCTCTTTCTTCTAATACACACACTTTCATGCCCGCACGCACGCACGCACACACACACACTCACACCATATTATAGTCTATCATTTGAGTGATTATCATCAGGACTTATGTCCTAGTCTTCCCTGGGGACGTCCACTTGATGAATGACAGATTAATTGGAAAATAAAACTCAAATAATGAAAGCAATTCAGTAGTGGTCACTCATTTTAATGATTATTTTAGCCGCTTTCCGGGGCTTCCTTCTCGCTCTGCAGTGACAAATGTTGTAACGCGCGGCGCCGACATTATAGGATAGTCTTTCACAATTTAATGCAAATGGAAATGTCATTTTCTGGCTGAAAAATAGTCGTTGAACGAACTGAAGTTTACCGAGCATTCCCCAGAGTACTGTTCAGCTAGCTTTAAAGAATTCTTGTAAGAAAAGAATCATAGAGACCGTGTCTCTTCCTACGCTCTAAAATTAATGTAAAGGAAAACAATTTAGTTGCGTGCACGATTATTGTTATTATTACTTCTTCATGTAAATGCTTATTAGAACTAGTCAGTGCCTTAAAACAGAACATTTTGAAAGTATTTAGCGCAGCTATAGGCACCGTCATTATTAGAGCCACAGTGTCCTTTATTGAGAATAAGTCAGCACAATAAATTTAAATAGGTTCAATTGAAACTTTTGAAACGATTTGGCTTTTGTATTTTGTTTTATTGTACTGCATTCTTCTCTCACCCTGCCGACAACCAGCTTTCTCTTCAATTTGTCTGTTATCCTTTTCGCTTAACTGTGCGGCTGGTCTAGGTACTATTTGTTACAGTGCAACGATTTTTCTGTAGACAACATTTAATTTATATTTTCAATATTTGGTTATTTAAACAAGGCATTTATAGTTTGGAGAGTGCCTGCAACAAGCTACAAGGTAGCCATTCTTTTTAGGGATTTCTATATTCTTAAAGATTTGTTCGCCTAACTCCTTTATGTTGCGTTTTGTTGGTTAAACTTGATATTTGCGACTCTGTATAAAAGTTTAATAACAAAACTAAACAAACGGGTTACGAAACAAGAAAATTCCAAAATCTGCAATGCCTTGCAGAATTTTTTGATAAATATAAAAATGCACATTATTATCAAACGCTAGACTCCCCTTCCATGTTTTTCCCTGTTTTTAATCTGTTGCATCTTTACAAAGATACGTCTCTAATGAACTATAGTTAAGTTTCAATGATATATATATGTATTGTACAAGCGTTCGAAAATATGGATGTGCTCAATTAGTAGGCCTTACGCTAACTCGCTCACAGGACATATTAAGCCTATTTATAGGCTGGAGCTTTTTAATGTATTGTTTAGCCACTCGACTAAACCTGTTAATTGCACGAAATATGCACATACGAAGGAATTTTGTAGGCATCTTTGGCAAATACATAAAATCCTTTCTGATCCTGCTACAGTAGATCATTCCCCAAAGTGCAAATATAAATTCCAATGTGCCGCGCGTCAAATCCATAACGCAATTCACAATATATAATAATACTCATTATGCTGTTAACATTTGACTGCATGTGAACTACGCGTGTTTATTTGACTACGATGTCAATTTTGTTGAAAATGCATCTTCCCAGCTCCCCCTACCCGTGCAGTAAGTTTGATTAGCCTTTACGGCTGGGGGTGGGGTGGGGGATACTGCAATGCAAGGAAGAAAATGTAAGACTTTTTGTTGGATGCACAAATTAAATTCAGTTTAATGATTTATTTCAAAATTAGTTGATATAAAACGAAAGCTAAAATAATAATACGCGTACTTATACTAACTAATTACGTTGAAGCTTGAAACTATATTTTTCCAAATTGCTGTCTCATTGGACAAGGAAACATGCCACTCCAAGTCCACACTCAACGTTGTTGTGTGAGAGCATTATTCTAGTAACTGGTGTCTGAAAACAATTAATATTTTAACGCTAGCAGTAACATTGCAACCGATTAATTGTATTAACCCCATGTATGCTGTATAACATACAGTGCTAAGGCATAAAAAATTAAATGCGTACTTAGAACTCATACACATCAGCTTGCCCACCTGTTGGTCAGATGGACACCTGTTATCTGACCGATAGGTAAACAAGCTGATGCCGTTTGTTACTGAATAATATCAACAGGAAAAAGTAACTGCACAGTAACTGCACAGCAGGGTCATTAATTATATCAGAGTTATGTTACTGATGCGATAGTAATATCGGCTGAGCAGGGGTGTGTTGGACCACCGCGACAATGGTGATGTCATGACGACGATGCCGATGACGATAATGCTAAAAATGATGACGATGATGATGATGATGATAATGATGACTTTTTATCATTTGGTGGCGTGATACTAACCGTAGAAAACGACGATGACGATAACGATATTGATCATGATATAGAAAAAAGTTACTTAGCGCTTCATCTTTATGCTCAAGTAAATGTGATAAATGAAAGTTACTGTAAGGCAACTTGACCATCTCACATTCCCACAATAAAGAAATTGAAAAAAGCTTGGATCTTACAGATATTCGAACATTATTTAACACAAACATGTTTTGGTTCAATAGTAACCCTTGGTATACAGGTTTACTTTGATATAACTGTTTAATAATACGTTCGGTTGTAATGCGAAGGAAGGAAGAAATACGTGTTACAAACTATAATGTATGGCAATTATGTGTTACTACATGCAACCATTTACTAAAACGGCGCGTAGATTGTTTTATAGTCTCGGATAGTTTGAAACAATGTAACATTTTAGAGGTGGTTTAGTTGAGATGATTCTAAAACAAATGTTGATTTCAGTTGATTACTCGAATTATTCACATTAAGTAGGAAAAAATTTATTGATATGTCTACGTTAGTTTATCCTCAAGGTTCATTCGATACTAATTCTATATAAGGGACACTCGAGCAAATAATCTTGCACTGTTTCTAGCAGAGCCGCAAGTACAATTTACTTATTCACCTAGTTCTGTCTCTGAACGTTTATATGAGCGTATATGCGTTGTTTTAGTATCGGCGGAGCAGGTGAAAAACACATCTTACCTGCTCACGTGCAGTACCCAGTAATTCGAGCGTGTTGGTTTCCTTGTTTATTAAGAGGGGACAGGACATTTGGGTGCGGGAAGATTGGGCGCAGGGAAATTGAGCGCGAAACATTTGGGCACAAGCGTCGGCGCACAACGTACCTGCAACGTGCTTTCTGTTTTGCGCCACAAATCACACTACCTTAACAGGCCAAAGTCCTCGTCCACTGCCTGATTACTAAGTAACTTTTAAAACATCTAAAGTTTTTGTAAGAAAAGGAATAATTATTTTCGTGAGTGCTGTCGTGAATTCCCTTTTATCAAGGGAGTTCAGTACAGTATACTTAATTTAAAACCAAATCACAAACACCTTATTACCTCCAAAATTAATTTCTAAATGTTTAATTCCATAAATTTTGGTTAGAGTCAGTAACACAACCTTCTTTCTAAATTTAAAGCCACACCTCCCCAAAACCGGTCCAAAAAGTTGCCCCACTAAAAACAAGTATTCATCAACTCATCAAACTTTGCGAAAAGTAGGACCAACCAAGGCCAACTACTATGCGGAAACACACCAATACAAACAGGGACTTGTGGACTTGTTCAAGTTCACAATAAGTGAGATGGTGTAAAACTGGAAACAATTACAATGTTATGTTTTATAACTAATAACGCGTGTACAATACTACTGCTGCACCGTACGCATAATATTATCTTGCATTGCACTCCTCAAGAGATAAGCAAATTGCTTAAAATTATTGTAACTCTTGATATTGATTAGCTTACATCATTAATCGACTTACTAACTATTGATCTATCTAGTCGTGTTCAAGTTGGCTGCCGGTTATTACAAGCAACTAATGAACTAAACAACGCATTCTAAGTCGGTTTCTTCTAAAACAAACTAATCGATCAATGAATACAGTACTGTGATATAATACTAGCGAAATTGCTACACCAATTGCACTGACACTAAGTTTTGTTGCGAATAAATTTTTTGTGACGTACATTTTTGTTATTTCCTGTTTTTGTGATGCACTACATGTAGATATTTTTTTTTGAAATAAAATTTTTCATATTTTCATAAAATGCTAGTGTAAACTTCCAAGTATCTTCTTCTGCATCATTCATTGTAAAATCTATGCAAAAAATAGTGAATTAGAAAAAGCCAAAAAGTAGCCAGAAAGTGCAAAGTCAATTGACAGGTTTTAATTATTGTAATATCATATATTGCTGTATGTGTTTTATTTAGCGAAAACGATGATTTTAAGATAAATGTTATGAGAGTTACAAAATTATAGTGAGTCATTAATAATTTAATAAACAAAAATAAAAAGTAGGTATAACATTAAATTTTATTGATGCTAAAATGTCTCGTGCCCATGTGTCCCGTGTCCATGTGTTCCATGTCCGTACGTCACGTATCCTTACTGAAAGCTGTTTGTGGTTTGTTGAGCTTGAACCTGTGTATGTATTATTTATGATCTGACAGAATGTAGTCCACATGTGTACTTTGATTTTTATAATTTCAATAAATTTACTTGATTGGCTGATTCTCAGCTACAGCCTATAACAGTAGCTGAAATAGTTCTGTACGTGCCGGAATGTATAAATGCGAGTGGCACAAAAAACGGGCAAAATAAATTGACTTTTTATGTCTTCATTGTCTGCCGACTATGCAGAGTTGCTAGAATTTGATTCCGGATGTTCATTGCTCTATCCACATTGAATGTCGGGTTTGCCTTCGTTTACCAAACCGTTAAACCGCTTTAAAACCATCCAGGAATAGGAAACGGAAGCCGTAATATGAATTTATAGCCGTTTTTGACTTGTGAATGGGTGACAGGGTCACAATAGCGTACTGAGATTCAATTTCTTTCTTCTAAAACTGAGATATTTCCAACAATTAGATCCACTGCCTAAAATCAGAAGCCGCAGAATAAAAAATAGAGGCCAGCTTCAATGCACCAACTAAAAGCTTTCAATCTTGTCGGTACTTCACTTGACCTACCGGTTGGCTATGGTGGTAGAACGTTGGAATCTATTGTAATTAGCTTCCTTACAAGGCAGGGAAACTTCAATGAATTTTTATTCCGTCTTGGGTTGACTGAAAGCTCGCTTTGCGACTGTTAATCGTTTTCACATACTCCGTAACATTTGTTACTCGATGCCCACTTGTATGTCATACAAAGAAAGATCGTTTTAAATTGTACAATTGGCTCAACATTTGCTCAGCAAAATAAGAATTTGATTGATGCTTTCGTTAACCTAATTACTGATGATTATATTGCGTACACTATAACCACAAATGTTAGCCCTATTTAGTCTTACAGTTTAATGCAATACATAGTATAGTTTCTTTTACTGCCATGTTAATAATTACTGTATAATTTATTATTATGGTTATGTACATAAGATCTTACATTCTTTGTTAATTTTGTTATTGCATGATATTGTTATTGTGACATATATTGCTATATTGATTTGAACTATTTTTGGTGTATAATTAAATTGGCACAGTAATTAAAGCTGTAAATTTCGGCCTTTAAACAGAGGCCTTGATAATATTTATGTTAACGTTCAATTTAATGTTTGAATCAATTTTGGACATGACCCATTACCCAATGATGACTGAAATTGGCGTGTGTTTAAATTCAAAAAAGTGAGTAAAAAAGTCATACGCCAGAAGCTGTACAATCTAACATGCAAGTCACCACAAGTTCTACGCAACCATCAACACTAATATTGTGCGTTTTTAGAGCACTCTCCTATGATACATCAAAACAGAATTTGTTCAAGTCATACCTCTCCGAACATAAATCGTGTACATACGCACGCGAACATCTGCAGAATGTCAACCCAATATGAAGCATTAAAGTCTTTACCATTAATTATTCCTACGATGCCTAGTCAAACAAAATTGTGAGGGGACAAACGCAGGCTCGCTGCAAGCTTTGCGAAAATCTGATGAAAAGTCACCTTGCATTATATAATACGCTCAGAATGAAAAATGGCTTCTCGAGAAATATTGACTGTTCATTGCATACCGATTTTGTCCATAAGAAGCGGAACACATTTTAAACGTTAATTGTGCGCAAAAAATCACTGTAAAAATAAACGAGTAGGAATTCTGAGATGAAAGCAGCTTCATCTATCATGCACAGAACATCAATTTTACGCTATAAGTACGCTAACTAGTTAAAGCTCTAAGGTACGTTTAGATCGCAATACATCATTAACAGAGAACATTGCAGTAGCAAGCTTTTATTGTAATGAAATACCCGTTCAAGTCTGCTTGTGAACATGAAGTTCGAGATTTTGCACACGGGAAACGTTTCGACAACGAAGTGTGCAGATTTTGTTCCACTGACATTTTGAATAACACACTTGCCTATTGTGGACGACATATTCATAGTTGCCAAGAATTATTTCGTACAAACGCATTTGGCAACTGTTATAGCGTCGAAGAAAATGGTAAAATCAAGATGGCCCCAGCTAAATGTTCCCTATGGGCAAACTGCCACCAGAATAATCTTGTATCATCATCATCATCATCATCATCATCAGTCATCATCATTATAATCGTCTTCATCATAATAGACGATCAACATCATTAGAATAATACTGATAATGATGATTATCATTTCAAAGGACAATACTGGCGGCAGCTGATGATAATGATAATTCATTTTTTTAAAAATGGTCATTAGATACTACTGACTATTTTACTGACTGGGCTCTATGGAGTATTTTTTCCATCACTTTCATTGCGTTAAACTGAACTGACAGGCTGGTTTCTGCTGTAATAGATAGACTGGACTGGACTGGCCTGGACTGGACTGGACTGGACTGGACTGGACTGGACTGGACTGGGCAGGACTGACTGGACTGAACATGCTTTTGCACTGAATTGGACTAAACTGAATGGACCGAACTGGACTATTATGGACTGAGCTGGACCGAGTTGGGCTGGACAGGACTAGAATCAGATGGATTGTACTGAATAGGCTAACAAGGAGGCTGACTAACTGTACCATATTAATAACTAAACGTCTTCTATATTGTTGCTATAACACTCCCTCAGTTAATATGAGTTTATTAAAAACAATGGAAGACAATTATAATTTGTCTTTCTCAAACATAAGTATAGTAAGCATCCTGTGCTGCTCTGGGTAATTCTGCATATTAGACAATGTGGACAAATAATCTGTTAAAGAAAAGTTAAATAAGACAGTAAGAAAACCTGAAATTCCAATTTAAAATGAATTAAAACGGATTTCAGTGACGCTTGCGTGACGTCATTGGTCCGGTAAATAATTTGTTGCGCATTTAATGAATTTATCCAGTAGAATTTCCCACTAAAACGAGTCGCATAGCTCGCTGGCAAAGTGGTTTAGTATCGTCGCCGGCTCGAGATAGCTACAAGTTATTGAATCAGACCCGGGAAAATCAATTTGCATGCACAGAGCAATGCTTCATAGCTGACAGTCATTATGGCTTGAGGGCTGGCCGAGCAAATTATTCCTTTATGTGATCTGTCAGATGTATTATGAGTAAACAATGGCAGGCCGACAGACAGACAGAGCCCAAGGGCCGTCTTATGGACGACCAAGAGATCTCTTGAAGCATTGAAATGGAGCTAAAACACAACAACACAAAGCTTTTAATTATAGCAATTAGTCTAAATGATTTCACCATTCAGCAAATATTACCGTAGAGTCTGTAGATTTTCTTCGTGCTCAACGTTGGTGTGATTAATATATAATAATAAATGAGTGCATGAAAAATGTAAGTAGAAATAACAACAATGAAATATGTGCTCTGGAGATTAGTATGACGTCATGATAAGAAATATAAGATGAAGAACAATAAAAGTTGTGCAATTAAAACAATTAAAACCTTGAACCATATGCAAACATTTGCCCATTATGAAGTCACGTCTTATGCCAATTATATTTCTTTTGTATCGATTCTAGCATAAGAACACAAGCTCTTCTGATTACAAGTTTGGTGCTGTAGCCTCAAAGCCTGAAATTTGCTGTGTCAACCTTGGCATAATTTCTCAGTATAACTAGATTTTGGGATTAATCAATGCAAGTAATTTTTTAATCATATTGTACATTTTCAAAACAGATTACTGAGCGTATCTAGAAAACTATTATAGGACACCTCGCATTATTACGTCACTTTTATAACGTTCAAGATTATAAGGTTTATATGTAAATTTTAAATGTACGTCAAATGCATTATAGCATAAAAATAATGCATGCAAAATAAGTACAATTGTCGTATTACACACATTGATAACCTGTTCACTGTTATACTTGACCAATGACCATGGGCAGTAATTCAAGATCAATTTAAAAATAATGATTTATTTTAGTGATAGCAAGCACAGGCAAGTACGCTCCTTTAATGCCCCCATCAACATACTCTTGATATTAGAACAGCTCTTAGTTGTGTGTTTGTCTTTAAAAATTTGTTGTTTAAGTCAAGTTTAGCAAGTAGTATCATCTATGTATGTTTGAGTGAATAAAGCATTCTTTTCAATCTTTTGCTTTAAATTTCTGAATCAGTTTAGTCCGCATTTTTAACTACACTACTTAACGACAAGTTTTCGTTAAAGAAGTGACATGAAAAAGTCACTAATAAAGGAAAAACAATAGAAGCAAATGCGTCGTCTCCTTTTGAGATTTTATTCTTCTGTACAGGAAACAAAACTATCAAATTGCTTGTCACTTTTTAATGTCACTTTTTTACTTGCCGGTAAGTAGTGCAAGTGAACAACAATGCGGACTAAACAGACTCAGACATTTAAAACAAAAGATTGAAAATAATGCTTAATTCACTCAAACGTACATAGATGACACTACTAAAAAAATTTGCTAAACTCTGTTTTAAACATAAACTTCTAAATACACAAACCAATGTTTAATTTCCCAACACACACTTGAAATACTCAGTTTTACTTACTTTCATTTCATAAATACATTTGTACAATTTTGTATCTAAAAATTATTCATCACTATTTTTAGTCCATCTGAAAAAGCAGACAGCATCTGTGAAACTATAGTGATTCAATTAAATATTTTTTTCCCGAAATGAAAAATTCATTTATCGTAGACCATTTTAAATGGTACCATATTTTCGCACTCACATGCACCCAAGAATATCGTAATTGATTTCGTAATCATTCAAAGTGGTTGTCTATTTCTCAATTTCTACGTAGAAAAAATGGGAAATGTAATTGATAAGCCTTACAGGCGACCAACTTGGGTTTTTAAGCAGCTACCCTTTTTAAACAAATTAAGATACTTCTAATGAACAGTCATGCTAGACTTGATGTTTGCATAATGTATCGTGACTTGAATAAGTCTTCCTAAATTTACAGTTATTCGCTGTGTGATATGCGAATTTCACTTTCAGACGTTTTACGCACACAGTCATTAATGGAAAGTTAACGGACTGTGACGTAATGTACATTAAAATAACGTTTTAAAATTGTCGTGACTATTAGGCCTCTAATAAAACTCTGGTGGTTTTTGCACGATTTGTGCAAATTATTGCTGTTAGTGTTTAATATTTGCCACAGAATTAAATTATTTCAGTCAGATCAATAAAACTGTGTAAATTTATGGTTTAATTATGAAGCCGCAGTAACTGAAAAATTAATCAGAAAGTCCTCATAATTTTTATTTTACAGAGTAAAATAATCATATATATTATAGTGGTTAGAAATAACGACTGCGCAGCAATAGTAATATTTATTTTTAAGTGTAATAAGCAATTAACTGGTTTTAGTGATTTGAAATAACGTTTGAATAGCGTGCACCTATCCAATTCATAATATTTGATTTGGGGCATATTAAACGCATATTAAAGAGAGAGGAAAGAAAAGGTAGGTAGGCAGGTAAAGAGAGAAAAAGAGGAGAGAAAGAGAGAGAAACAGAGGAAAATAGACAGAATAAGAGAGGGAAAGAGAGAGAGAAGAGAGAGAAAAAAAGAGAAAGAGAGAGAGAGAAACAGGAATATGAACAAAAAAGGAGAGAGAAAAAATAGACAAAAAGCGAGTGCAGGAAAGAGAGAGAGAGAGAGAGAGAGAGAGAGAGAGAGAGAGAGAGAGAGAAAGAGAGAGATTTATGGTGATCGCTGTGCAGTAATGTCTTTGCTTTCTCACACAATAGGCCAAATACACAGTTTCACTGTTTGAACAACTGCACCAGCTGAATGTGAACTAAAGGAGGACCCACGGCTGCAGCTTCACTAGAGACATTCATAGTTAATAGCCGCATAACAGCGTAAGTTAGCGTCCGAATAACGCTTGAATGTTGAACAAGATCTAAATGACTAACTTATTAACAGAAAAAAACACTATACGTTTTACGCTGTTGGTACAGAAATAAGAAAACTTGTCTTGTGGCATTTTCCCATCTGCGCTTGTTCGTCTGCTTGATCCTAGATCGCCCAAGCAATTTATTAACCGATTCAATATTTGAAGCTTTATGCAGCGCGCTATGAATAAACGTGTAACTGCTTATAGCAAAATTCTGATAAACCGCCTCCTAACTTTTAAGAGAATACCTATGAACCAAGGGTGAGTGTGTGACATAAGCATCCGAAAGAAGTCAGTTCTTTGCCCCTTAGATTGTGTAGTTTGTATATAACATTAGAACGGCGTTTGTTTAACGTTTCCAAATCTTAGTCGTAACTGACGGAGAAACACATTTAATATATTGTAAAATATAATTATTGGAACTTTATCGTTGGTGTTCCTTGCTTATATTGTTTACTCATATTCGAATTTGATTTCCGCGCAATTAAACCTTATTATAAAGGACATAAATGCTACTTCTGATGTGCAGGGTGTATGAAAATGGTATAGCATTCTTTCTACACCTAAAACTAGTCAAATTATGACAAATTTATAAAAAGTATTTTTAATACTTTAATAACAAAATATTTTTATTTAATCTGTTTTTAATTCTCTCTACTTCCTATTGCTAGAAATAAAACAAGCAACGAAATTCTTGAAGAAATGAGTTATAACACAATGGGAAACCAACATGAAACATATACCCTCCTATAGGGTTTGTGGCTCCTATAGCTGCAAATAAAGGCAGTACTAGATAACGAGTGCTCTTTACTCAAAGTTAATTGCTCTTTCTCGCCATTTTGTCTATTTTTATCTAGCCCTTTCGGTTTCATCTGTACAGGGCAGGCAGTAATTTACTAACATCCTTTACTTGAAATTGTAATTAACAATCATTAATGTGCAGGTAGAGTGCGCATGCGTTTGTTTCATTTTCCTATTAACTATAACTCGTTTCGACGATAAGCTAACTAGAACTGATGACCTTCGACGACCATAAATTATTAAATACGCGGTGTTGTACAGCTGCTGTGTTAAAGATGAAACTAGTAGTTCAAATCGCAGCCGTCTTATCTAACCATTAAGGCGATACTATAAATTATTTTGCTTGCTGTTACTCGTGATAAGAAAATGTGATAATGAAATTATTTTGTTCGATAATTTATTAGTGTGCTACCTGCTACATACTTGTATAGAGAGAGCTTTAGTTTGCGATCATATTGTTTTGCAAAATAAGAAAGCAATATCGTATCAGACCAGCCTTTAATTTGTCACCTTTTAAACATCAATGTGATTTGCCTAGAGGGGTGCGTAATATCTCATACATGGCTATAGATTTTATAATAAAAACAAGGCAGAAAATAAATAAATTGTGCCAAAATGAAACAAGATTTAGCAAATGGTAACAAAAAAAAACAGATAAAAGCATCAGAAGCAGAAACAGATAAATAAAAGGAGTGCTAAATTACATTTTTACAGCATCCGCTTTTGATTTTGGAGCCTTTTACATTCTGGGTCATTAATAAAACAAATTGCTGACAAGACAATAATAAGACAGTAATTCAAAGTCAAGATAAACAAAATTATCCTTAGCTAACAAGTCTGGCTTTTTGAGATTCCATTCACATGATATGTACTTGTGGTCGAGGCTTCTCCCAAACCCCTCGGGAGAACTTGCAACTCAAACAAACTTCCTAGCGGTAAACGTTTTGACTGATACAAATTCATAAAAATAAATTTACAAATTTATTATAAATTTGACACTGCATTTCCTAAAACAGTCCGTGCGTGTAAAATCAGTTTGGTTAGAAATACTACGCCTAATATATAGAAAATTGGCTAATTAGTTGTCCCTTGGCGTTAGACATCACCAATCAAGCGAAGTATTGAAACTGACATTGCTTAAAGAGAATCAAAACTAATGCCGTGTAGCCAAGCTGACCTTTAGCCATATAGCCAAACTGACCTTTACAGAGTGTCTTATTAATGAGAAAGTATCGCTAAACAACCTACGACACGCTACTGTATGACAGCAGACAAAAAGGTTGCTAAAGTGTTTTTCCAAACTAATGGTGGTGAATAGAGAGAGAGTTACCTGTCCCCTTTGAGGCAATCGCAGGCAAATATTTATGAGAAGGTTTTTCTTGTTTCTTGTAGTGTTTAGCATTAATGTTAGTCAGCTAATTGAAACTGTAAGAGGCTAAGAACGGCAAAACTTCTAAGGATGATTCAAGGCAAAGATCAGTTAAACCTCCAAAATTGTAACTTAGGACAAACCAAAATCGAGAACAGATTAAAAAGATGTCTGGTAGAAACATCCTCAATCATTAAAGTCTCTGTGCTCTGGTTCAGTACCACTTTATTTGTTAACTAAACACGGGAAAAGCTACTGATAAACTACGTCTATTTACATTGGTTACTGTTTGTTATTTGATGTAGAAAAAGGTGCGCCAGAAATTAGGCACGCATCGTGGAAAAAGATTTTCTAAAAGGTTTCTTACTCGCAAGTCATTTAGCGAATTCTGCATCAAAAACGTATTTGAAGTAAAACACTTGCTGCCCATCGTCTCGTATTTTGACATTTGGATGACACTTTCCCGGGAAAATACTGCGACAAACTCGAGCAAGTATACATATGAACTGACCGCCTTTGTTCCACCACATTTGGTGAGTCTACAAATGAACCAAACTAAGTATAATCAATGTTCAGACTTTGAAATGTAGTAAACCATCGCGTAAAACGGACCAAGTAATTGATGTGGCCGGATTTCCGGTGTAACCAGCATGTTTAACGGGATAAGTTACAATATTATGAAACCCGTTTTCGAGTGCGCTTCTATTACTGGGTCAGGTGTTGGGTATTACAAAGTCAGGGTCAATTGCTCCATTACTTCCTGGTGGACATCCAGGTAAAATTTGTTGATTCGTACTGTTTGTGCGAAGTCTGAGAATAACATTAAATTTCTGCGTTTGTGGTTATTCACCTATTAAAAATTCAAATTTTCGATGTTTGTTCGTTACAACTATATTCTGATTTTACGTTGACGAGTAAGTAACTGTTTTAACGTGTTTAGGTGTGTTGGAAGCACTGGTAGGATTATCAAGATCACCAACACCACTGAAAAGATTTTGAACATTATTTTCCATTTCATGTTTACTCCTAGAAATTCGCTATAATTACATAGCAATATGTGTAGTGCTGTTTTAAATAGTATATTTTATTGTTTCAATCGATTTTGGAGGATTTTCAACCATGGCCAAGAATGTAAAAAGCACAAAGTAGAAAAATACCTTTTAGGCGTCACACTTACGTTATTAATTCGCATTTATCCATCAACACGCTGAGCACCACTAATGCAATCAACTAATGATCCACTAATGTTGTCATAATCACCTATATTAATAATGTTCGCACTTTGGCATAGATGATTAACATAGCGGAAGAAACCTGGATAGCGAATAATAAAAGAAATCTTGCGTCAATGATGATCTGCTTTACTAACCGAGTAACCATGATAATTTAACCTTTGAGTTTTTGACTCTTGATGTCAACCGTTCAATTTTATTAATCGTGCCTTGCTCTTTTTCTGTTCTTTTAAATAGTGTTTGTGACTATAACAGGTTATGATTATAGCATACATAGCTTTGTGCGAGCACATAATAAAATGGCAAATTCTTATCCGACATTGCTCAAGATTTCATCGAAGATCCTGGGATAAAGCGAATATGGGCAAAAATTTAATGATCGTGTTTGACTTGTGTTTTCACTGAGCAATAAAATGGCTCAACTAGCAAATGAAAAGTAAATTGGCGGCCAACAAAGTATAGTAGAAATTGCCATAGTTTACGACGCGTTCAAAATGAGGGCCATGGCCAAGAGAAGTTCTGTTTGGCTCTTCTCTCAGCAGAGTCTCGTTCTTTCCTTTCGTCCATTGTATCTTCGTTTTTCTCCCTCTCTGTCTCATTTCATTTCTCCTTTTCGCTTTTCCCTCTCCTTTCCTCTCCTCTGTCCTCAATTACTCTCCTTACTCAGCAAAATCATAATGTAAACGTGTAACATTGCGCTATTCATTATTTATTAACAACTACGCCGTCTGGGCTTTTATTCAAGAAAATTACCGCCATAGTTGCACGTTCATGACCTTGGCAACTCCTTTCAGTCGTGTACTCGTCAAAGCAGAGAAGCTTCCTGAACAGTTTCGTTTTTTTAAATTATTTTGAACAAAAATTATCCAGACTCTAGAGCGAAGCTTGATATAGGGCTTAAATGTCGTGGTAAAACATTAATGGAATATACAATGACGCCATACAAAGAATTTGACAAGCGTCAAATCGAAAAAATGGCGTTTCAGAGTACTAATTCTCAACGATTTTCACAACTTGGCCCACGCGTTACGCCAGAATGAAATTTTGAGTGCAAATCTGGAAGGCCGTGGTAATAATAAGCCCACAAGTAAAGTGTGGTAGTAAATTGCAATGATTTAAATTTTTGTAATAACTTATGCCATCACAATAAAATCTGTTGTTTGTGTCTGACAGGAAGGAAACGAGAATTACTTGCAAGATAAAGTCGATCATCCGTCAGTTGTGGCAGATTAAGGCTAACAAAAGCAAATAAATTTAATTTTTTTCAGAAGGACTTTGTAACTAATCTAAGACAATACAGTCAAGTTAAAAGCAGGCTTACTTTTTGATACTACATGTACATATTTTAACCGAATCAACGAAGATCGGTTATTTAGTCACATTCCGGCAAGCACCCGCTAAATTCTTCACTCTGGAAACTCACCAAGCATTACGCTGTCCGGGATGACGCGTTTCAACAACTTCATCCTAATCACCAGTGCAAATGCATTGAAGAGCTTCAACACGTACAAGAATAGTCTCACGCGTTTTCAGTGGTGCTCATAGTAATAGGCCATGTTTGCACAAGGGTTGTTTGCACAGACTTTTCATCTGGTTGAATATGTAATACGCAGGTGGTGAGGACCGACTGTTCTTAACCAGAATTAATAATCTGTCACTCAATGTTCATTAACGTACCACTACAATAATGAGTGTTCTTAGTCAGACTTAATAATATGTCACTCAGTGTTCATTAAGGTACAACGACATAATACAACCCGCAGGGATTTTTCAAATGCTTCTATCTGAGGATGAATCGGCAACATTCATCATCTGGTTACGTTGCTGGAAAAACCATATTACTGTTTTTTATTACAGATACACACAACGTCAGTTTATTATACGTTTCCATGCGATATTAATCTGGTTATAATAACGGAATATAATGGCTGGTTTCTTATTTCTTGTTATAGCCGATGTTGCCACTTGCATAATAAAATTTCTTATTGTAGCCGGTGTTGCTGCTTGCATACTAAAATTTCTAAAATATTTGCATAATTGGCTTGATTGTTGCCTTAGTGAAATATGATATATACTAAACTCGAAATTTCGGGCTCCTGAATTTCATCGAAATAAATTTTGGTGTTTTGTTCAGCATCTAGTATTGGCGTAAAAATTTTAAGGGTGCAAAAAGAACTTTAAATGAAGCTATGGTAACACAACCAAATTCATTTAATTAGAGAGCACGCAGTAGAGGTGCTGACAGACGTCCTCAAATGAAGTCACTATAGCTAAAAATTTATTTTAACCGATTTATTATTGCATACTGATTAACGTTGCTCTAGCAGATTTAAGCAAATGGGCGTCAGCCTTTTCAAGTTATTCACATTTTTGACTTTGTGATCGTAAGCTTTTCCTGTTCTGAAAAAAAGCAATGGATTTTTCCATCCCTTTGACAAGTTTGATGATTGCAGTTGTCCTAGAAGCTTTCCGGTTTACCAGTCTTGATTTTGCTGTGAGGCAGGGCTACACACCCACACGCGCGCGAGAACAGACACATTTACTACTGTCGTTGGATAAATTTAATAGAAAGTGTGCTTCCCAGCAATATTATACGGGGCTGTGGGAAATGATGTGGTCATTATGTGGAACTTATTTATGTGGTTAAGTTTATGAATGAACGACAAATTTTAATTCAGCATTGCTCAAGAGCACATCAGGGATTCTGGGACAGTAAACGTTGGACTGAAGTTTAACTTTCGTATTTGACTTTTGCTTTTATTGACTTTTGCAATAAAACTATAGTCAACTAGCGAATGAAAAATTGGTAACAACAAAATGAGATAAAAATAGCAGATTTGGCAAGGTATTCCATAACGGCACCTTTTACATGAAAGAAAAGTTCCTTTATATGCCTCTTTTCTCACTGAACCACTTTT
Source organism: Tubiluchus corallicola (assembly GCA_030141605.1). Lineage (NCBI taxonomy): Eukaryota > Metazoa > Priapulida > Priapulimorpha > Priapulimorphida > Tubiluchidae > Tubiluchus > Tubiluchus corallicola. Next base: position 547,656 of record JAQGDQ010000024.1, read on the forward strand.
TCTGCCTCGCCTTCAAATCTACCCTCACCTCTCTTCCTCTCTGTCTCTTTTTTGAATAGCATGATTGGCATTGGTCTTTCCTTGGGGATAAAGCGAGTGTTAGAAAGAAATTCAGTGTGTCTGTATTTGGCTTGAAAGCTTTTACTTTTATTGGGTTATAAATGTTTGAACTAGTATATGAAAAATAAATTGGTATCCAACGAAATGCGAGGGAAGTTGTACTTTATGACGTGTTGGTGCAAGCACCGCAACCGTCACAAGAGAAGAGTTTTTCCCATTAATCCATCTTGTTCTGTTCTTCCATTTCTTTCCAGAACGTTGAACAAATTATTTACCAAAGAAACAAAATTTATAACAAATAATTTAAAATAAGACGTCATAACGTTATATGACGACATATCTATATAACGTTATGACGTCATATAGACGTCATATCGTCTTATTTTAAATTATCCCCTCATTAGTAACTGGGTGTCTTATAAATACATTCATCTGGTTTAGTCCACGACACAAAACGTGGGCCTCAAGGAAAACAATTCAAATGTTGAATTTTTTCCCTTATTTAGGCGGCTTGCCTACCCACCATCACATCACGATAGCAAACTTTTCGTGGGAATTACAGCTTACAAGAGTACACTGCAAATTCATATCAACGACAATACCAATTTTCCATTAATTTTTCTCAAAATTGCACGCAATAAATAAGACTAATTTGTTTCAGTTGGCCATGCGTGACAAAGCTAATTCTCATAAATACGCTAATTATTTTGCGGCTTTTGTTGTTTTAGTAGGAAATTTTAATTTAGTTTGACGTATTCGGGAGTAATTCGTGACGGAATAAAACTCTAGGGTTTGGTGTTTAACAAAAACATCATGAGTATGGACGGGTGAGTGTTGTTTAATGATACCGGGGTAAAATATATGTAACACAGCGATATTTGTAATGTTTTTTAAATTATGCATCACAGAAAACTGTGTGTACATGTGCAGCTTCAACGTAAGAAACTTTATGACTACAACGAATGACCGAAGCGGATTTATTATAGGTATAGACTGCTCTTTTAAAATTCTAAATAGTGTCATATCGTTATGCAAAATCTCTAAAAGAGTCTTGTTACGTAAAACATTCTATTGTGGAGCTGTGCATACATGTCACATTATAGTAGTTATAGCTATCCCTAACACTCTTTAAACCGTGCATGTCTACACAAAATTAATAATCACTAGCTGGTTAGGATTAATTGCCGTACTTCACAACCAAGACATCTAAGTTGAGAAGTCAGGAGTGTTGCGAAGGCAGAAAAAGCAAAACATTGCGCAGTCTAGCAACAAGCTTGTAAAATACGAATCAAGGTAGCCATAAAACGCTATTATATTTAATGACAAACTGAACGAGATGCAGCCAACATTTACGACTGGCACACCGCTTTTACGACATTGAACTGCCCTGATATTATTTACAATATCCCTACTGAAAGAAAGACTGAGAATATCACAATCACGATCGGCTTTTTACTTTAGATGCATTTCAGCCAGTGCGGTAATAGCAAACTTAGAAAAGCCGACTGGAAATAATGACTAAAAAGCAGGCGCTATATTATGTGGACAATGGTTAATGGCTTAATCACTATAAAGAGCCCAGTAAGTACGCATTACCTAAAGAAAACCACGAGAATAAAACTGTTTTTTCATTACAACTCGCAGGTTTACTAATACATTTGAGGAAAATTGGATTAAAAAATAGCATCAAAAGTGTTATGACTGTGTAGTATCAAATAACACTGCTCATGCTTTTCCTTCGATCGTAGATGAATGGTAGCCCCATTCCCGTCTGTGTATATACTTAATTTTTTTCCTTTTTTGCTGTTAACCAATGTATTTTGTTTAATGGTTCAATGAATAAAAATACTATATTTACGAAATCACCAAAATGCGTCGCCCAAAAGCAGATTTACTGCAACATGGTGAATTGCACTGCTGCATCTCGCTAACCAGGTTAAACAGATATGGTTCTTAGGAAGTTTTTGTATCTTATTCTTAGGAGAAAACTTTCATCGCAGTAATTAATTTTGAGAAACAGTAGTTATGTGTTGGTTTTGAGTGGAAGTAACTGGAAAACCGGCCTTACTATTACATGAGGACACTGTGTAACACGCCATAAGCAATTAACAACAAAAATGTCATTTGTGATACAGAAACAATCAGTGTAAGTATTGTCACATAGACTTGCTCTTACGGCGCATGCAGACTAGCGAGTTCAGGCTTGAGAACAAAACTTGTTGCGAGTTACTCTCCGACAGTAAGCGACAGCTGATACTCACTTCTCTATTCATTGCGAAAAGTGTCGAGAGTAACTTGCCGAGGCGTTCACACTAGATAGTAGTTCGCAGAAAATCAACTCGCAGCAACTGCCAGAGAGTTCGCATAACTCGCAAGACAGTTCGCACTTTTCATCACAGAGAAAACTCCCGATAGAAAACTCGCTAGTTTGAGCGCACCACTAGGAAAAGAAAAATAGAGAAAAAATTGTTTGTAATTACGCCATTGGGCTGTTGTGGGAAGCTTTCCGAGGAATTACTGTTACGTCTAGCTCCTGAAGCTCGATCAGTTGGACATCGACTATAATTTGCTGCTTCACAGCGTATATAACCTGCTTATTGATTTAAAACAACAATAAGCCGTAATTGTAAGGTATAATGCGATAATGCCGTGCTGTTACATGATTCCGCTACCATCCGCCAAAAGAATCAGCTCATTTTCGCGAAAATCTATAACATGCACATACATCCACATAAATTGCTCTCAAAAGAAGTAATGTACAAACAGCACGAGTGAACAAAAGATTTGATAAATAAAATTACCTGATAGCAGTGAAAAAGGTATGATTAAAGTAAATGAAATTTAAGTATAACGATTATATTTTGATAATTGCTGTGGTGGTAGCGGCAATTATTATGATGTCGATGATAATGGAAAAGGTGATACTGACTAAGAAGATGACTCCGCGATGCCGACAACAATGACGATCACGTGATGATGATGATGATAGTAATGATTGTGATGATATTGATAGCGACAATGATGAAGACGTTGACGATGCTGATGATGATCGTGATGGTGATGATGATGATGATGATGATGATGATAGTGGTGTTGATGGTGAAAGCAATGTACTTGTTAGTAGTGGTAATTGGTAACTATCAGAACGTCGACAACCCTGATAGCAACTTTACTGCCGTAATAGTCCTGTAGCAATCAAATTGCGTTTTGACGTTACCAGGTCCAAAATATTGTTCACACGTCACATTTATTCTTACAAATTTGACTATAAATGAGCCTTTGTCGCTTTTAGTACAATTAACTTCTGTTGATTCTGAAAGTGTAGCGGCATTGAAGGCTTCTATTAGCTGTAATAAACTTTTAGCACAGACTATTATACAGACTAAATAACTGAGAAACTTACCCTCCTGAAATTTTATTTTTCCGGTGCTTCAAGCTGCTACCGTGACAAACACAAAAAGAAACTTTCAACAAATACTAAAGTAAGTCATTATACACATCACAGTAGTTGAGCTTCAAGCTCTGCAGATCGCCAAGGTCACCTACTTACTATGTGCGATAAAATGCAACATTCGTTCTCATGCACGCGCAGTGGTTTGATACATTGCGGAAACAACAAATGAAACCCTGCAAATTACTGCACCGATGAAACTTACACTTAATTGTTATAGGCTATTAACTATTTTGTCTAGCAAGTGCGCAAGCTTTTGCTAGAATGAGCACATAGAAAGTGCTCCCTCGTGTGCTTCCCTAGCGTAACGGGCTTCAGCGTGATATTGATCTGTCACGTGACTGAAGCTAGCAAGTTTGCTAGCCAAGGTAGAATAGTCGTGCGTGTGTAGTGACTTGTCAATTTTCCATTCTTATTTGGTTTATTAGGAAGCACTTGTGTAACTGAGTTCATTAAAAGTATACGTCAAATCGACCCAGAGTATTTGTGTCAGAGAATGCCAATTCACGGATAAAGCTTAATGAGAAGAACCGAGTTTCAACTTAGAACGTTTGACTACATTAGTTAAATTCAAACCGTGTGGAAATTTAGCAACCTATTTGCTCTTTTAGTTGTTTTGGTCATCAGTATGCATTGCTACATGCCACAGTAATGTAATATTCTGTACTTACTTTCACAGACACGGAACACCTTAAATATTAATCAGATATCACAAAATGTACTCCATAATTTCTAGTAAACCATGTTGATCTATAAACTGTAGAATTTTTCAGGCCTGTTGAGAGATTATGGATTAATCTCTTTCGATAAAAAGACGTGCCTCTTCAACTGTAAAATGTCACAAGGAGGTGAAAACACAAATTAGGTGATCACGGTGACACACTTTCGCCACATTAGTCATTGTTTGCTAAAACGAAAAAAAATCTGCAACGTGCTGTTTCAGTTGACCTTTTAAAATCCAAAACTTGAAGACCACGCCAGAATGCCTGTTTCTTCGAAGAAACGTCAGGAGTTTCTTCAGATGTTTTTCAGTCTGTTTTAACGCGTAATTTACAGCATGGTCCATGTTGCAGATTGCGCTGATTGTTCGATACGACTTGTTGTCGACCCTTGAAGATGCAGGATTGATTAGAAAACCCCGACTGCCACTCACAGGAGTGGGTATTTATCAGAGAATCTGCGATTGAATGTAATGTTAATCCAGAAGAGGTTGAACGAAAACTATTCATTTGAGACCATCGTGGAATTTGGAAAATAAATACATATACCTGCTTCTTTCTCTCTCTCTTTCTCTCTCTCTCTCTCTCTCTCTCTCTCTCTCTCTCTCTCTCTCTCTCTCTCTCTCTCTCTCTCTCTCTCTCTCTCTCTCTCTCTCTCTCTCTCTCTCTCTCTCTCTCTCTCTCTCTCTCTCTCTCTCTCTCTCTCTCTCTCTCTCTCTCTCTCTCTCTCTCTCTCTCTCTCTTCAAGTTTGCAAATTCGGATCAACATTTTTCTAAGAAATTTTTAAAATTTCTTCAATTCCATTACCTTCCACCAATCTGTCGATCACACAATTTTTTAATGTTTCTCTTCTTATTCACTAACTTACTATTAAAGCGAATACAATATAGGAAAACGGTACAGACAGGGAAGACAGTTGCCATACAAAAACGCAAAAGCGTCTGTTTTTACTTGTTCATTTTTGAGGATTTAAAAACGATCGTAACAACAGTTATTATAATTAATAAAAGTTTAGTGAGTAAAAGCACTGCAGTGGCCACTCCAGCAAAGGCACAGCAACTGTGTTTACTGCACAACGCTAATGTCCTTCTTGCTTTTGCACTCTTTGGCAAGGAAACTTATAGGGAATCACACAAGCTACTTAAATGCAAGCAACACACGCTATCTAAGTATAATATAATAGTGATTAAATATAGTTATAATAATAATAATGTTATAATAACGTAATAATGAAGAGTGCAAAAGTAAAGAGGACGACAGCATTGTACAGTCTACACAGCAACCGCATCACTTTTGTATATGAATCTATAGAGCTCACACGAAACAAGAAACAATAAAATGATGCTATAAAATAAAATTATTTCCAAAAAACGATGAAAGGAAGTTAATGGAATTTCAAAACACTTTACTTCTCGACAGTCCACAGAGGACTAGAGGTGGCTGTATGATTGTCATGGCAAATAGATTTCAAGTAAATATTGTTGCCGTAGTTTTACCATGGTGAGGTGGTTATTATTGTGAATATTAGTCAGCCTAAGGCGTACATTCTGTATAATCTGCAATAGGATTAAGATCTCAGGCTGTGACAAGACTAACAAAGTTCTAAATGCAACAATGAAGTAGCAAAGAGGAGACAAATGCTCTCGACTCAATTAAACCTAATGAAACTACCTTCCGTACATAAAATAAATCATAACAGTACAACACGTAAGAGCAGTTTTATGAATAAAAGCTTCAGTGCACCTAATCTTATTATAGATTTCATTAAAACTAAAGCCTTATTCACAAAACCAGGACTTACAAACAACACCTTTATTACATTCACATTATTATCTCATACAAAAACGTTGACAAGTAAAACGCCATCTGATAACCAATGGCGCGCTATCTAGCATAGTAAGCCACAGGGTGATGGTCGCTTCGTAAGACTAGTTTAGTACTGACGACGGCTGACATTACGCTCGTCAACAACCACCAGACTTGGGCGTCTGCCACTGGTTACAACAGTGTGGTGCTTACTGCGCAGGACACTTAAGCTGCTCTCTGCCTGCTCACATCTGGCCTCGGTATCTTCCAGGTCACGCTGATAGCGGCGCAATCTGGTGATGGTTTGTTGGTTGACAGATTCCTGTAAAAGAAAAATATTTTTTACTTCAGAAAAAGGAAGTGCGGTTTGCGTCGGATAACGAGCACGGTTTTTTCTTTGAAAGGTTCACACTAAAATATTAAATTCCACGAAGCACCTGGTCAGGTTAAAATTTTGTGGACACCCGAACAACCAAAAACCAAAACCAAACGGTCAACAACCAAAATGTCGACAAGAAGTAATATAACGGTAAAGACATTGTGTTGAGGCAGCCCTCAAAACAAGATCAACATGTAAAGCGTAGCGCGATACAAATTGAATTTAAGTTGATACTATTTGCTAAAGCAAAATGTTAAGGCACTTTAACAGTGTTTATAAAAAGGATTGTACCCATAATTCAAGCATTTTAATGCGTTTCGTGTAATGAATACTTTTGTTTTTCTGTTCTTTTTGCACTAGGCTTAATTGTTTGTCTTGTTATTTGGCCCTTTCCTTTGGCATCATGCATTCTTGGTTATTTTACGTTTTTTCCGCTCACCTGTTCCTCAACCGTACGTTTGTACATCTGAATTTTGACTGTCAACTTCTCTACTGTCTCCTGCAAGATGACAATTCTGGAGCTGTAGTCTTCAATTTCTACTTGCTGTTCACGAACTCGCTTGTCACGGGTCTTGACTTGTTTGTCAAATGTCTGAGATCTCTTCCTCTCCTCATCGAGTTCCGTCTCAGTGTCGCGAAGCTGTAATAACAATGATATCAGTTTAGACAAAATTGACTGCGACAGAAGCTACAGCCAAAAAATCTGATGTTGGTACGTTTCCAACAAGTAGGATGCAAAAAAATAAGAGTGGACTATTTTCGCAACGTCCTTGCCCCTCTTTTCGTACTGGTCTCTTATTTCTTAGTTACATAAATGTCTGGCTAAAATTTCTAGGTGGTCTATACTTCACTGTGTTCAGGATACCCAACGTGCTAGATTTAAATTTCAAAATAATTAAATAGTATTTGTCCTCAGCCTCCATAATTGTACCGCCTTTTTCAATTAGATGTCCAGCAGGACTGAGTAAGGAAGATTTAGACTAATTAATGAAAGTCTATCCCGCAGCGCATCACGTATTTAACTCGTGATCCAATTGATTAGTTAAATTGATTAGCAATCATCATCTTGTGGGTTAAAAGGGCAGCAGAGATAGTCGATATAATTAGTGGAGCATTGTGCCAGTTTGTTGGTCAATATCATATACAATATGCATGATAACTCACCCTGCCTTCGAGCTTAGCGATTGTTCTCTTAGCAACAATCATAGCATTGGCCTCCACCTCAGCTAGACGCACTTGAAGATCCTTGACCTGATTCTCAAGGGCCTTGCGGTTGTTGTCCAGCTTTTGACACTTATCCTGCTCGTTGCTCAACTCGTCGTTTGCGCGACGCAGATCGGCTTCGGCCTTAGCTTGGGCTTCTTGTGCGGTCCTGGCCTCAATCCTAGCGTCGTCCAGGTCACTCTGCAGTGCCAACACGTCCGCTTCCAGTTTCTGCTTGGAAGCCATAAGCAGAGAGACAGTGCTGGAGAGCTCGGAAAGGCGGCCATGACACTCCTCAAGCTCAGCCTCAAGTGTTTTCTTCATGCGGAGGGCCTGAAAGATGAATTCGCATATTAGTTATTTGCAAGAGTCACCACGAACTGCCAGCATTTTCCGTGAATAAATGCATTTATGGCGAGACTGGAAATTTTTTGCGTGTATGAATTTTCACGAATACCTTTCACATCGTCTCGTTAGAATTAACGGCCATCCAAGTTACTTTTCGGCTCAGCAAACAAGTGACACGAAAAACGTCTCTAGGTATTTATGATGGCTATTCAATGAAATGCAATCGTATTTACATCAATCGAACACGCATTATTTACATACCTGTCATAAATTGATCGATGGCTTTATTCTGCTACAGGCTATAGCTGAAGCGCACACGCCAAGCTGAGGGCTTCTTCCAGCATTTTAGCATATTAAGGTATATTAGTTTAGTTATTAAAGCATACAAAAATAACAAGATCATTAATTTGCTCGTTTTAACTTGTTTTAAGCAGAACTGTCGTAGCATCTACACTAACTAATTAAACGAAATCACTCAGTTAAAACAATTAGCTTGCTAAACATGAGAAATATCTAAACATCATTGGGCGTGCATTGATGTTGGCTCTATTCCTGCTTTAAGAAGTGAAAGTACTGGCAGATGTCTAAAATTTTAATCAGTTAGGACCCACTTCTGAATCATGATAACAGAATAGGCTCGTCAAGCTCGCATCTTTGCGACTTGGTTTGAAAATGGCTCGCAGCTGTCTTCCGCAAGAATTTGCAATGAGTCACGGCCATTTTATTTTATCTACAGAAAATAAAATGCCAATATAAATCAAATAAATACGACTTATGCATCAAGCCTCAATGTTCATCCCTTGCCCCATCACGACATATACAGCTCTAGATAATTTTCAATTTGCTGTAATATTGATAAATGTGGTTAGCTTAAAAATTTAGTTGTTCAGTTGTAAACGCTGAATGCTTTATTAAAATCACAAAGCCTAGAGTTGCCTTTTACGTACAGGCTTCAAAGGATATCAATTTTTGATAGCTTATGATTTCAAAATTGTGTATTAAAGTTGATAACTAAAACCGATTCATTCTAACTTTCCACATGATTTTCCAAGCACTACTAACAGTAACATAAATCAAAATACATGTAACAATTTGGTATGTACGCGAACCATTTTCAAAATCACGATATCTTTTTGCAAAAGAATCATAAATGCGAGCCCAAATGCAGTATGTTAACAGTCAGTTGCAAAACCAAGTCAATTTTAACTAAAATTAATCGGTTAATTTACTAAAAATTATAATTATTTAATCTCATGGAGTACATAAACGTTGCAGAAATGGGGTACCTGCTCGAGAGTGATTCTGGCTTCCTCGAGTTCACTCTGCAAAGCTTGTGCGCGTCTCTGCACAGCGTTAAGTTGGTCAATGGTCTGCTGAAGTTGACGCTGACAGTCCTCATAGAGACCTTGCAGATCCTAGAAGAAAAAGAAACACTAGAAAGTGATAACAGAAAATGAGATGAGAATGGAATAATGGTTATTAGCTGCTAGTAGTTATAACTCAATTACCTAAATAACATAGATGTAGATAGAATAATAGTAAATGATTAAACAAAACAAAAAAAAATCAGTAAATTGTTCGCAGCGGAACAAGCTATGAAGGAGCAAAATGAATAGGCCAACGTAACGAGAAGGAGTAGTGCTTCATAATAAAATAAAATACATTTTATGGACATTTTGGCAACGTAAAAGTTGCATCAGGCTTGAAGTCGCTTAGTTTTTCCTAACTATGTAGCTTTTTCCAGCAAGTCGTTGCTCTATAGAAGCTTAGCCTTCACATTTGACAATAACACTGAAAAATTAGACGCGTCTCCATTCGCGCGGATTAAACTCGAAAGGTTTTCATTAAATTCTCCGACATGTTCCTACTAAAACCACACTCGTGTTGGCTTTTGTCAGACTCTCAAAACAAACCATTTTGCAAATGAAACTTTAATTGCTTTCGTGGCAACTCCGCAGACTTTTCCCACAAAGCGTTAACTGTGTATTTTAAACCAGAGATGCGAGAACGAGAGAATGTCGTCTGTAATCTAATGGGTGATGTTTCTTTGATGATACTCTGTGACTGGTAAAATTAGGAAAACTACGTTAGCGGCTGCGTTGACAGAGGTTATTAAGCGTTACACAAACGTAACTTGCAGTGACGTTCCACACCACCATTGAATCACATTGCATTAACAATAAAAATGTAGTGCGATTTTATTCACAGCTATAACCCGCTATAACCCACCAAATGTTTATCAGATGTAGATACATTAGACGAGTATTTAATACACCAGGATTAATTATCACCAAGAATGTCTTTGCACTATAGATTTTATTATACTGGCAAACACAGTGCAATTTCTTTTTAGATCATCGCGTAATTTTTCTAAAGTATTTGAGTTGCGGCCTGTTTACTTAGATAAGTGGAAAAATCGCACCTTAACAAAATATTAGCTCATTCTTTATCTGTTTTTCACGATGGCACCCAATATCGTCGCAGGTTTACTCTTGAAGTATTTTTGCTTTGACAACACTATGTTTTCAAAATTCCCTAGTTTGAAATTATTCTTAGTCTTTTTTACCTTCAGTTGTGCAGCAAGAGCCTTATTCTTCCTTTCAGCTTCCATACGGGCAGCGTTGGCACTATCAAGAGATATCTCCAGTTCATGGATCTCCGTCTGGTACTTCTTCTTAAGCCTCTGTACTTCTGCCTTATGACGTGCCTCAGCATCTTGCAGCTTCACAATCAGCATGTCAATTTCTATCTGCATCTGCTTCCTAAATTAATGATGTAGTTTAATTTCTAGTAAAACAGATATAACATATTTGAGGTCTTTAGTCCTTAAGTCACCCTGTCTGCATTTGATGGCTATTTTTGCCAACGTAGATTTTTATGTTCATTGCAGGTTGCTATTTCTTAAAATACATCTTGGGAATTTTTTTCATCATATTTAGTATTTCTGGATAATAGTTAAATTTTTACCCTAAAATGGCTGTTTTGTCAGAAAAAGAAACGTACTATGCACAAAAAAAATCTTCAACATTTAAGAATGGTTCAGAATTATTATGGAATACAATCAGAGGGCTTATTTATTGTAAATCTGTCCAATGGATTTATAATGAGCATCAGTAGCAACAAACAAATGTTAGCAATGCCGTTTATTTGTATGTCACGTTAACCTGCTGTACATCTTAGCACTCACTCTTATTTCCCTATCTTTTGTATTGTATTACTTTTTATTGTGAACCATGGTTTGAAATAAAATTCTTTATATTTGTCGTTATCACTAAAATATTAAATGCTTCCTTAGAACAAGCAAGCATTTTATTCTGCTAACATGACAAGCTTGTATAATCCTATTATCTCTGAACACTTACTGTCTTGCAAGTCTTAATTTATTTAAAGGAAAACACTGACGAGTCTATGCAAAATATTACATGCATTTCTAATGGCTCACTCTGTACCTCTTTTTGTCGATATGTGAAGGGCACTTGAATGTTCATAGGTATTGGATCTTTCAATGTCACAAGACACAGATGGCAAGTAGTTTTGAATAGTTTTTTGCACATAACACCACCAAACTCGCACTTGCACATTTGCGTACAAACAAGTTTTTTCTTTTTTCTGTTTTCGAAATTTGATAACATTTGATAGGATCCACTATAGCCTGACACTTTTTGGCTGGATGGTTGCAAAATCTAATAAGTTGCTGACACGCTTTGATGTGTCCAGTGTGGTTCCCATGTCAGTTCAATAGACTTTTTCCAGCCCCCGTCAAATGGTGATAATAAAGTTGGGACAGTGATCCATGCTGGGCCCCAATAATATCTTGCCTGATAAGCCCACACGTGAATAATTCTCTCATTATTCTGGGGACTATTTTTTATTGAAAAATAGTTGACCTTTATACGGGCTACATACATTTGTATGTTTAAGATGCTAAATAAATTGACAAAAATCCCCAACGTATATTTTGGCGACCCCTAGATGATACAAAAATGATGGTATATGTTGGCAAAGATTTCCACCAAGTGCAGACAGAGTCCACTTTTTGTGCCATAAAGCCCTGCACTTTGGGGACACTTTTGTTTGATTTCAAGCCAACCATAACGGTGGCTGGCACCTTAGAGATATGACATAATACGAAGCATTACAGACTTACGCAGTTTTATAGCTTTGATAATCCTGTTAGCAGAAAATGCAGAAGTCCTCAGTGTCGTTAATAGTGGCAGCTAGTCAATATTAAAAATCATATTGTGTTAGTTAAAAACAGTAATAGTGCAACGTTCTTTATTTTTAGTTCTGGCAAAATACGAGCAAAAGTAATTTTACGAACCGCATTGCGTCCATTTCATCCTGTTTCTGCTGCAGTTTTTTCTCATATTCTGCTTTCTGGAAGGCTAATTCCAATGTCAAGTCTTTCACCTTCTGTTCAGCAGCTTTGCGAGCGTGCTCCTCTTCTCTCAGAGCATCAGTCAGCTCTCGCACATCGGTTTCCAGACGTTGAATCTGGATGGTCAACTCGTTAATGGTCTTTGTTGCTTGTTCGAGTCTAGCATTTGCATCTTGTAGGTCAGCTGATGAAAACAAAATTGTTTAAAATTCAGTAAGTGTCTGATGTATTATTGTTATTCCAATGTTCCATTGTATTTAGTGTGATTATTATTTTTTTTCAATTTTTAATTTAAATTTTTGAGAGGCCGTTTATTACTACGTGGCAGGTCTGTCAAAACTGTAAGATAGCTCTTACCAAAAAAGATTGAAACATCTTACGAACACTACAGATCTCCTTATGTACTGACTTGTATTGTACTGATCTGTTTTTCCAAATTTCACTTTTTTAAACTTTTGATTCTGATGATTATTCGTTGCTTTTAAATGATCCAAATTATCAATGGCTTCTAGAAATATTACAGTATACTGTTTAACCCACATTGTAAATAGTAATACTTTAGCATTTTTCAAAGTAAGGACCCTGTACCCATACCAGCAAGTTTCTGATTGTCTCTCTTGAGGACTTTGTTTTCGTCTTCTAGTTTTGCAACCTCGTGCTTCAGCTTCGACACTTCGTTGTTAAGACGTGCAATGTCTCGACGTGCTTGCTCGCATTCATTAGCCAACTCTTCATTCTTGCGACGGAGATCATCGCATAGAACTTCCAATGATTCAAGCTTGCCTTGGAGGACCACAATGGTACTATTGGCCTAAACAGCACGTTATAGAAAGTTACTATTTAAAACAGGTGAAAATGAGGCCGATAATTTTTTGGTATTTGGCATTCTTTAAAAAAGTAAGTTTTATAGATTAAGTTTTCTAATATACCTGGTCAAGTTCGGCAATGGTCACTTGCAGCTCACTGTGAATGCGCGCCTTGGCCTTCTCTAGATTGTTAACCCTTGCATGAAGACCTTCGATTGTATTTTCATAATCAGCCTGCTTAGCCGCCCATTTGCGCCTGAAACGATAACGCTATTTTAATTACCTGCCCTTAATGCTGTCCTTTCGCGAAACAAAGGTCGTCCAATTTATAATTCGATTACAGAAAATAGTACAGCGCCCACAAAAACTGAAGTTAATTAAGGCTGAAACAACAACAACATTAATAACAGGACTCTTGTTAGTAATTTGATAATAAAAGCAAATAAACTGGTATTCAAGTAAAATGTCTTTGAACTCAAAATAATGAAGTCATTAGTGCTAATGTATCTTCATTTTACTATCACTTTTGACCTAAATGCATAAAACGTTTTCTGCTTTATTATTGGTGGTTTATCATAATTTAGTTATTACACAAATTTTTTATTGGTGTAATTCGTGTCAAGTAAGTAACTGTATTGTTTTTCTTTGATTTGATTCAATTTGGCAAATGACTATGCATTACTAAATCAAGGACTTCACCAAGTTTTGCAGTTGTCACAGATGATAGCCTTTTCCCATAAACCCGGGTCCGGTTTCACCAAAGTCATCACTAAGTTAACGACATTCACTTAATAACGACGTCGTTAAGTTAGTCACGGCTTTATGAAACTGGGCCCCGGTCTTAGCAACACAACATTAGACAAAGCTAAAATCCCTGCAAAGTACTTGTGCATTCTCAATAATTACCTGTAATCCTCTAACTCTTCCTGTCTAGCGATACATTCTGCCTCGTACTTGGACTTATAGGATTGGTATTCTTGCTCTAAGCGCACCACTTTGCGCTCGCACTCAGTCCTGATCTCGATCTCCTCTTCCACCTGTGACCTGCAGGAATCCAATTCTGCCTCAACGCTGCGCAGGTGATCTTGCACTTGACGTCTTTGCTACAATTGAAGTCATTAAGCAAACTACTTAAACTGGGTATTCGAAAACGTGAACATTTGCTTGCTTTATTATTAAAGCAACGTGGTCTCTTAATAAGGCTAGTCTGACGATTCGTCAGTCATTCCGACAACCATCTGTTTAGTCGACTATTCGTTTGGTTGATTAGTTGGTTTGCCATTCTATTAGCTAGCTAAAAATCAGTCAATCGGTCGGTCAGACAGTCAGTCAATCAGTCAGTCAGTCAGTCGGTCGGTCGGTCGGCCAGTCAGTCAGTAGGTCGGTCGGTCGGTCGGTCAGTAGGTCGTTCGGTCAGTCAGTCAGCCAGTCAATTAGTCAGTCAGTCAGTCAGTCAGTCAGTCAGTCAGTCAGTTGGCATGTCTGTGTTTCAGTCAGTCAGTAGGTCGGTCGGTCAGTCAATCAGTCAGCCAGTCAATTAGTCAGTCAATTAGTCAGTCATTCAGTCAGTTAGTCAGTTGGCATGTCTGTGTTTCAGTCAGTTAGCCAGTCGATCTGTCACTGTCAGGCAATTTAATTAGGCAGCCGGCTAGCAAGCACATATGATCAAATGTGTTAGACTGCTAGTCAGTCAGTCAATTAGAATATAGTTTTGTCGGCCAGTTCGTATATAGGTTGTTAAGCACTACATTCAGTAAATCCGTAGCCAAAAGTTAATTAATCATCGGCTTCTCCCCAACTCACTTAATGCCTAATAAATCTGAGTGATTAATTATTAACATTACCCTCTGTTCTTCATCAACATTGCGCTTCAGTTCATCCACCTGTCTGGTCAAGTCTAGTTTGATGTTTTGTAGAGTGTCAGCATCTCTCTGAGCATTTCGCCATTTCTCGGTGACTTCGTTGTTTTCAGCTTGAAGTTTAGTCTTCGCTGTCTATGAAAGTGAAAATAAAACGCCAAGTTCAAACAGCCAACAACTATTTTTATGAATATCAAAACTGATTTACAGAAATGGAAATTTGTAAAACTTTGAATACTTTCTATTCTTTTATCATTTAGTCTGCGTCCTTAATACACTAGTCCTGGCTAGCCTACATGTTGTGTGTAGCTTGGTTTAAAGAAACCTAATGAATTTCCATTGTGTAATTGCAAATTAAACTACTCGGTTGTCAATAGAGGCGGCACCAGATGCAGGTGGTTGAAATTTTCAAGAAGTGACCCCTACCTGGAGCTCATTCATGGTGACTACCAAGCTGTCATTCTTATGCTGCAAGTCAGTACACATGTGCTCATATCGAGAAGCCTCTTTTTCCGCCGCAACTTTGTCTTTCAGCAAGATTTCGATTTGACTATTGGCATCCATGAGTTCCTGTATGGCCTTTTGCCTTTCCCTCTCCATCCTAGAAAATTTAATATCATAAGGCACTCGTCTTGTGTTTGTTCATGCCATTATTTGACCGAACGTATTTGACACACAGATATTGCATCGAAGGTTTTCTCCGTAACTGTATGATTACATGTTATTCGTCGTTTTAAAACGTTGAAAACATTGTGAAAATTGTCTTTGTCGTACATAAACTTTTGTGCTTAGCATAATTTAAGAGCGAGTAAAAAGTAATGAAGGGAAAATTTCCAGTCTCAATTTAAACATATCCCAAGGGTGGGTGGTACGAACCCGAAGACCGGTAGTGTGAAAAAGTTGAGATGCAGCCTGAGTTTTAACCGGAAACCTTCCCCACACAAAACAGACGCATTAGATGTAGTTTGGACTAACTTGATCACTGGGAGAGGGATTTTGGTGGCTTAATGGTCTAAGGCATTTGCTTTGTAAGCAGAAGGTCACTGGTTCAAATCCACGTTTTTTCACATCGCCTGTCTATCAAAATTTAATTAGCTGTTGGTTTTTACCATCTTTAACAATAATCTTGATATTAAAATTATAATAATTAACATTCCAAGAGGTTTTCGTGTTCTTGTGCCATGCTTAGCTTTTTATCTACGTTTTTTCTTCACTTGATAAAATAGCTGTTAAAAATTTCAAATAGTAGTTAGTTTAAATTCAGTATGAACAAGTAAAAGCACAAAATAAAATGAAGACGAATTACTGGTCATTTTACACGAATTGACATTACCCTTTCGATTAGTTAGCTGTGCCTGATTTAAAAAAATAAGTTTTGGATGAAAAAGATGTAACATGGATTTTACCAAATTTGTTTCAGTTCTTACTTGTTTTTCTGCTTTCCCATGGTCTCTATCTGCTCATTTAGTTCGGCCACCATGTCCTGGTGCTTTCTACGCATGCTCGTTGTTGTCTCTTCGTTCTCGATATGAATATCGTCTAGTAGTTTGCGGAGTTTCGTCAACTCGGCATCTCGTTTCCTATTGAGCTCCACCTACGGTAAACCGAAATGTTCTGTAAGGTAATGCCCACTGTTTAAATTGTAAAAAAATATTACTTTATACCCATGCAGTTAAAGTGCTAAAGTTACTGCTAACGTAAACGTTATCTTCTGATGACTAAACCAAATTATTTTTTCCTTAAAAATTACTATTGTGTTATTTTTTGTCACTTTTGCTAAAGTCCGTAGGACTATCAAAAATGTACATGTCATGCCTGTTTCTGTATAACTAAATTGTTGCAATACCAAAGCAAGCTAAGCAGAAAAGATTTTAGGAGACCAGCCTTGCCAACTTCAGTAACATCAGTGTCAAGTGTTGCTCATGACTTTTAACATTCATCCCTACATTCGTGTCAGGCAGAAATGATGCAAACACAATTAATGTTAATAAATAAACGCAACAACTTCTCCTTTTCAGATTGCCTTTTTTGACCTTTAGTCTCCATTATTCATATTAGAAAAAAGGTCCTCTACAGCCTCAACAAATCCTGATGAGTTTTGGTCTGATGTGTGTCACTAGTCACGTTCAACCACGGCTGCTGAAACGCATTTACTTCATTCGCAAGTAACAATCTGATCAAACAGAAGGAATTTTGACTCAATTTTAATGATGAAGGTTATTGAATTTTGTACATTTGCGTTTTTCTACAACACATATTATAACAACAAAAGGATTAACTTTTTACTTACCTGTTGTACGGTATTGCTATCGGCTTCATCCAAACGATCGTTTAGTTCCACTAACTGTAGAGATAAATCCGCCCTTTGCCTTTCAATCTGGTTACAGAAATAAATGATTCGGCTTACATGTTATCAGAGCTATCATTACAACTTACAGCAATGTCAGTTCATTAATAGTGGCCATGAGTGATTGAACTATAGCATTCTGTAGCATTTATTGAATGATTTACTACATTATCAATGTGCTTCCGCATAATAATTACTTCACCTTTTTAATTAATTAGTTTTATCTAAAATTTTACTAGCCTTTGAGTATGTTTGACTGTACTCATTGTTTACCAGGACTAAATAACTCTATTTCATTTCTGTTCGTTTTTGTGCTGTACTGTGTTGGTACTCAAACAATATGTACTTGAATCTGCTATAGATTGTTTGAAACAAAATCTGCTCGCCCTTCCCAAAATTGCTTGTCGTCTTCGATTTTTAAAGCGGCGATTATTAGGTTTAGAAGGATACCATAATTTCACACAACACTATTATCTAAAGGTTCTGGAAAAGATTAGCAAAACTGCGAGCAACACAATTTTAAATGTCCAAAACGATATTGTCTATATGACATTACAAAAACTGTTTAAAAAGTAAATGACTTTTTGTGTCTGCATCCTTTCTGTTTACAGTTAGAGCTGCTTCATTAGTTTTTAATGACATTATACTTTAAGATTTATTAAAGTTGCAGCAAATCACTCTTAACGTTAATGCCATGCGTTTAAGTGATGTAAAATGTTTTTAATTAACTCTGTCTTAATATTTTATAGCAGTTAATGATTCTGTACTAGCTAATTTTTGAATTGAAATCATTTTCCAGTAGCTATTGTCTTATCTGAATCTCCGTTGATGGGCTTCGATCGTTTTTAGCTTTATTTCGGTTTTTTCGGCTTTGTGTAACTGATTAATTAATCCTGTTTGCTGTTAAAACACACAGGCGCTAGAGCAATAGGCAAAAACTTTTCAGACATCTTAACTGCTTATGAGTGACAATGAGCAGCTGCAAAATACGCGTCAAATGTTCATCCCCTGCATTGACGGAGGAATTTCAACAGATGATTATACGGCTTCACACTAACTTTCTTTGGATATACCTTCTCCCCATAGGTCTCTGTGAACTTGTTATTGTGGGACAACATGAATGAAATTAAGGCGGTCAGGAATTAGCAGAAATCGGCAAAAAATGCTGGACAGATGCAGCCGCAAAATTGTCATTTCAAAAAACATTTCTTAAACAAAATGTTTAGCTTATTCTTAAAATAGCTCTCAAGTGCTTTTACCCCCGATGTCTAAAACACACCGACACTGCAAAACAATTCTTGTTAAAGCAATGACCTTTGGCTTCGAATTTTGTTTAGGGAAGCCACTCGCTCCAACTGACGGTGCTGACTAGTTCTAACCACGTGTTGTGTGTGTGACTGTATATAAAAGTCAGCTGTTATTTTTGGCTGGATTTCTGGCAGGCTTCTTGAAAGCGCGAGCTATAAATCCAGTGAAGATCCCCGCGTAATAGCTGTGTTTTGGACACCTGAGTCGACCCAATCCAATAGCTCTGCTATCGATATGGCTTGCAGTAAAGTTTTGTAACCTAAGTTCGCTCGCCCTGCTTTCTTTAACAAACCCATTGTGAATTTTCGCACTGATCCATATTTTGACTTGTCAGTTAATGAAGATTTGCAACTGAAGAGTTGTTAATAAAAACAAAAACAGAAGCCTAAATTTTCTGTCATTAATTAACAAAAAATAATGATTCGCATACCAAGCTATAGACCTACTATTTCACTACTCTTTTACGAAGCAGTTTAAAATTATACAAATATTATTCAATGTAATCCCATCTAACAGTGCGCGATATCCGGACTCTGTAGGCTTAGCAGTTCTCGTCCCTAATTAAAATCATTGCCGAATTTGTCGCATGTATTCTTTAGAATTCGACTGCTTGCGTGCACGTTTTATAACGAGTTAGGAGCATAATTTTGTATTGCAATCATTAACTAATTAGCCAATCAATTATTCTTATTGAACTGCATGGAGTCAGCATATTAAATTTAACGAACTAGAATAGAAACGTCTTTCTTACCCTGCTCCTAAGTTCTCGTTCCAATTCAAGATCATCTTCTAAATGACGAATTTTCTCCTGAAAGCAAGAGCAAAAGTTACATTAATTTTAGCGCCCGTAAATTCATATTTTTATTTGCTCATCGCGAAAATAAAACAATAAAAGTTAAATGTTAACGTGTTATAAAACAAAATCATTTTACAAGCGCAATAATTTTTGTTAATCTCCTAACCACTGTTGCTAATTGAAAAAGTATATGTTATAAGTTACAGGTTAATTTTATAAAAAGCTATAAATAATATTAAATATTTATTGTTGCTCATAATTTACGTAATAAAATAAACAGCAGGTTTTAATGTTATTGACAGGCGAAGATGTTCAAAACACCAGCTTTAGTTCAAGCAAGCAAAAATAAACAATTTATCATTCCATATAAACAGCGATTTTACGAGGCAAACACATTATATACGAGATATATCACAGCATTCATGGTTAATTTTTAATTACTGTGGTTGTGTCAAACTGTCAGTCTACAAGTTCCAACTTTCACTAAGTTACTGATGCAAGCAAGTGACGATAAAGATCCATCCTATATTAGAAATAAGATAAGGATTGAACACTAAATATTTCCCTGGATGTGTTTCTGAATATTTTTAGTAATCTTTTCAATGAGATAATATTTCTATTTCGTTAACCTGTTCTGATCTTTATTCAAGTAAATTACCGGTGTTATCCTGCATAGGTTTTCTAAAAATTAAACAATGCTAATTTTTATTGCTACAGACAAACAAGCAAACAGAGCTTCCACGAAAGAATGGGGGATTGGACGTGACTGAAAGAAACTAAAAAGCGATCAAATGAAGAATGATGGACAAAATGAATAAACGAACAATGCGATGAGCAAAATTCTTGCTTTTTCTGATGTAGGTTAAAATAGTAATATTGAACCTTGGGCTGTTAGATTGGGCTGTCTATAGTCCACAACCGGGTTACATTCGATTAGATCAGATTGGTTTATATTAGATTAGATTAGACTAGATTAGATTAGATTGCACGGATTGGGTTGAATTGATTGGATTGGATTGAGTTGGGTTGGGTTGTTTTCGATCGGTTTTGGATTGGATTAGATCGAAAGAATGGGGGATTGGACGTGACTGAAAGAAACTAAAAAGCGATCAAATGAAGAATTATAGACAAAATGAATAAACGAACAATGCGATGAGCAAAATTCTTGCTTTTTCTGATGTACGTTAAAATAGTAATATTGAACCTTGTGCTGTTAGATTGGGCTGTCTATAGTCCACAACCGGGTTACATTCGATTAAATCAGATTGGTTTATATAGATTAGATTAGACTAGATTAGATTAGATTGCATGGATTGGGTTGAACTAGATCGGATTGGATTGAGTTGGGTTGCGTTGTGTTGGGCGGTTTGGATTGGATTAGATTGGATTGGACTGGATCCAATTCGATCTAATCGATTTAGATCAAATCAGATTAGACTGGATTAGATTAATAGCTATTGATCTCAAACGAAATTTGCCTTAGCCTACACAGCTTTAGCTCTACGTAAGTTGGTGTATACTACACTCAACGATATTAAGCGCTTCTCATGGCAACTTGAGAATGTTCGGTCTTCGAAAAGTTGTTGCAATTTTTAAATGATTAACAGTAACTATAATCGGGCATGCAAGTTAACGTCTGGTAAATGCATGTACGCATGTCAGCAATCTTGAAATTTCTCAACGCGTTTCTTTGCCCTTTGCATGTTTTGTCTTGTTTTACAGCAAATTAGCTTCAATTTCCTGAACACAGTTGAATAGAGCAAAGCTGTTGGTAATCTAATTTACCGTCAACTCAATAAAGTCGTGGGTAATAGTGCGTGAGTTTCATCTTACATTACTGTTTAATCGGGGAGAAAGCCCTGTAATCATAATGCTCACGTATGGTTGTTTTTCACGCGTGGAAATGTAGAGTATAAGATTATAGTTTTCAAAATGTAAAACAACCAAGACTATAATGCAACACGCTTTGGTCGACTTAAAACGATGAATTTCGCATTATTTTATCACTATATATGTTTTAATATAATCCTGCATGATGATACTTGAACAACCCATAATTAGCATAAAAATTTATTGGCCAACCTAGTTTTTCTTTTTTCAATACCAGCTGACTCAACCAGACTGTAAAAAATCGGCTGCCTCATTGTGTTTTACGACTTAGTGAAGATAACTAAAAGCAACAACAGTCAGGCATAAACTAAACGAAAGAAGTATTTGGCAATAAAAATTGAACGCATTCATCGTATATGATTAAACGGAATGTGTAAATTGCAGTGATTCAGATTTAAATTGGACAAAAATGTAAATTTGTATCGAACCCATCAACGTAAAGAAATGTATTTGCTCGAGATAGCAAAATGCAAGAAATTAATTATAATAATTCCATAATCATCGTCAACGTGGAAAGAAGTAACACAACAAGCAAATTAACTACTAACTAGAGTGACTGACTGACTGACTGACTGACTGACTGACTGACTGACTGACTGACTGACTGACTGACTGACTGACTGACTGACTGACTGACTGACTGACTGACTGACTGACTGACTGTCTGACTGACTGACTGACTGACTGACTGACTGACTGACTGACTGACTGACTGACTGACTGACTGACTGACTGACTGACTGACTGACTGACTGACTGACTGACTGCCTGACTGACTGACTCGCTGACTGACTGTTGCTAGTTAACTAACCAACTAACTGGCCAGCTAATGAATGAAGAAACGTATAAATGAACAAGCAAATAAACAAATTAACGAACGAACAAGTGAGCAAACGAACTAACGAGCGAGCGAACCAACGGATGAACTAACTAACTAACTAACTAACTAACTAACTAACTAACTAACTAATTAACTAACTAACTAACTGACTAACTGACTAACGGACTAACTGACTAACTAAGTAACGAAAAATAAGAAGCATACAAACACAAGCCTCATAACTTAGCAAAACAATGCAACTGAAAGGGAAATGCATGCTTATAAAGTGTCCAAAATTAGCAAACAAGACCTACCAGTCATCTACTAAGTAACTACTAAGAACCAGCTTTTGCTTTGTGCAACATTGCTTAGAATGTTCACTTTTAAATTGAATCTACTTACTGATAATACTCCGATATTAGTAATAATGTTCCTATTTGACGAAATTACTCATTTCGCTACTCGTGGCTTTGATTTTATATTTGATGAAAGACTCCATCTATTATTGCATGTTAAAGATTCGCGACACGTTCTTGCAGGCGACGTATAGATGGAACAGTGATGCAGTAAAAAACACGTGATAAAAGACATGAGCTCGCACTGAAAACATTAGTGTATTTATAGATCTAACATTTTACATGATTCCTTGTCTAAAGAATGTGTCAGTGGACGACTTCGGGAGATCAGAGACACTAGTTTAATTGTTGTGCTGTATCTAATCTAACGTTGCTGTTGTTTTACTTATTATCGTCAAGAGACAGATTTCGCCTCCTAAGCATTCCCCGATGACAATAATTTTAATGAAGCTTTATGTATCTCCTTCACCACAGTAATAATATTCATTATACTATATTTTAGTAAAGGTAAAAAACGGGATTGCGAAAATGTTGTCACTGATGTTCTCTCTTTTGTGACGCTATTTACACAAATTCAAGCTTTGGAAAAGAAAATTTGAAATATTATGGTTTCAGACAGCTGAACAGTTTTCTCTCAAGTCAAAGTCCATTATTGATTATTTTAGAGTCTGTTGAACATCCAAGGCTTAGAAACAAAAATGAAATTATCTCGAATTGTAAAGCAGATAGGATATCAGCGTAATGAATGAGTATCACGAGACACTGGGTTAAAATTTTGGCTTGGGAAACTTAAGATTTTTTGTCAATCAGTCTTCTCGGTAGTAATGGGAAAAATTCGCTGAAAAGCTATACGCTCAGGTTAGATCACGGGAACAATTAGAAAAACGGTAGAATTGTTTTTGGATGCTTGTAGTCTATTTTCTAACGGCGATTGACTGACCAGCCGTAGTTGATTTAGAAACGGCTGCCTTTGTCAAAAGACAATATAAATTCAAGGAAAGCCGTTCATTTTAGTCAAGCCGTAACTTAGATGTTCCGAAAATAACACTACTCCCATTACGGGATGCCCAAATTTCCACAGTTGTATAACAATTGTGATATGCATTACTAGAATTAATTTTTACCTTCACAAACAATAGTTATAATCAAATTTTGTGGAAGATCTTTTCCCTGCTGATACTGGCACAAATCTAAATCAAAGTAAGCGCCAGAACAGCAAGTTGTTAAAGTAGAAGCTAAAATTTGTTCAAGTGAATTGCTGTTGACTTTACCCCACTCAGCAAATTCGCTAAAAGCTTAATGATCAAAACCTTTAAAATCGCATGTTTTATTTTCGGAAAGTTGAGGTCACTATAGGGCGCATTCCTTTTAATTGTTTGCGTACAACGTCCGTTAATTGAACGTGTCCATTAACTGAAACTAAAGTGAAACTCGAATAATAAACAAAACAAACTGAAATTAAAATTAAATTTTGTGTAAGCGAAATTCACGGATGCCGATTAGATAAAAAAATGAAAAAATGTGTAGATCTGCAGGCGGGTAGTCTGGATATTTTTAATGAGATTTTGTAAAATGCCTTGCAGGTCAGTTTTTTGAAAACTGTGAAGCTTCGTAAATGAGATATAAGAATAAATAAATAAATTTCATAAATACAATGTTAGGCTAGATTTTCAACAATAGTATTCCTGTTGGTAATATTGCGAAATATCTCTTTAACTCACATATCCGCAGAATTTTTTTTACTAATAAGTTTTTACAGTTTACGTAAATTTAACTTGAAAATATAAAATTGCAATATTATATTGATATGAAGATATGAAGTTGCAATATTTCCAAAAAAAAACTTTACCAAAATTTCGTGTATATGCAATGTTCACAAGCTATCCTTTAGGATGCATCGTCACGAAGCCCTTCAATATTCATTCGCTACTATTCAACCCTTTCAAAATTTCCTTGAACAAATGTAGCGGAACAAATAAATTTCGACGCGGTTGAAACGAATCAAACAGTAAAAACATTTACTTGATTTGTACTGTGAAGAAGTCAGAGTTGAAAGTCTAAAAATATCGGACAGAGTGCTAGCATTCCGGATTCGGCGTTAATGCAGTCGGGTTTCGACGTGTAAATAGCACGAGCGTGCAGCATGCAGATGACTAACAGCCACAGCTGAAATACACTCCTCTACTGTAGGCAATGTTCTTTTAAAAAGCCATGCCAAAGACGGCTTTGAGGTTTACTGTTAAAAATCACTCATGTTCGTTGGGAAGGCTTCTTGGAGTTATTAATCTAAAACGTGCTAATAGATGGCTCCAGTGCCACAAGGCAGAAAGAGAGAACTGGAAACCATGCAAGTAAAAAAAGAACCAAAAAGTGAAGCAACAGAAGTAGACAAAGAAACAGGACTTGCTGAAAAAGTACAAAGCGGATGAGAAAGGAGGCAAGGAGGCACAAAAGCTCCTAAAAAGGCAGACATACCACCAAAAAGCAGAACTGAGCATGTACAAAAGGCAATTAACACACAATAAGCAAAAGTTGTAGGAAAAAATAAATAAAATGAAGTTTCTAGTTGAAGTGAAAAGAAGAAGCAGAAGAGTAAGTAACAGAAGATGCAGAAAAAACTTCAAAATAGTGTAGAAAAGGAAAAAACAAACTAAGTGCAAAAAGAAAAAGACAGAAGCAACATGAATAAAAGAAAAAGCTCGAGCGCTAACATAACTGGTAAAATATTGTATAATAGTAATTGTAATAGTCGTAAATGTAGAAAAAATGTGAAAAATAAAAGATAGAGAAGTCGAGAGGAGTTTAATAAAGCAACACCCAATGGGATTAAAAACGGAAGCAGCAATGGTAGTGACAGTAGAAAAATCAGAAGGAAAACAGACAGAAGCCAAATGGCAGACGATACAGGAGAAAGCGTAAAGAAGTTGCAAAAAGGGTACGACGAGACGTAGAAGCAGAAACAGAAACAGAAAACGACGCTAAACGTCTCTAAATTATAATACGAAATGCAGCTAAGTTTCAAAAGCCCTTTCGTATTTTCACCTGGGTGCATACACTCGCACATAAAAACTGTGACACATCAAAACAGGGCAAATAATGCTCTCATGCGTTTGTGCGTGCGTGCGTGCATGCGTGTTATAACCTCCAAGTTCGTGTTGATGAACGAGCCCGAGTGAGTCGTGCCAGAAATCAGGTGAGTTCTTTTTATAACCTGTCGACTGCTAGTACCCTGAAATTAGATGGTTAATTTATGCATATAGTTGAGTTAGGCCACTCACGTTTAATGCTTAACAATTATTGATTATTTATTACAATCAATATTATTAGTTAATGGTTAATATTAAAGCATACTGCATTTAGTAAACTTAACAGTCAAGTTCGAAAAATGTTATAAAGAAAACGTGTCTCGTCTCTTTTACAGCTAGTATCACCTCATCATTAAGTGACACGGCAAGAATACGTTTTATTTGTATTTTTATATGGTAAAATAAATGTTCTGTACAAAATAATGCATACATGAATAATGCGGACACTAATTCTTGTGGCTGGCTTCAAAAAAGAATAACGCCAAAGTCTTTTTATCCTATGATATAGGTATAAAGTTAAAAAGTATAATCTTAGAAGCCCATCCAAACAAGAATTGAAAACGGCTCAGCGATTTGCTGATGGGTCTCCGAGCCCGAGCTCAAGCTCCTACTTATGCTTAAAAAGGGTTATATTAATAAACACAAGACAGCTGTTATCTTGAATCATTTTATGCTGACAAAAAATTCTAATAATCTTGTAAGAGAGTGACACTTGATGTAGTGACTGTAGATTTGCCGTCCGCAAATCATAAACATTTAGGCCATGGGTCAGTTATCAGCTTGGATCAATGGCATGGATCGCTTTCAACTCTGGTAGAGACCTAGAAAATTCCATTTCTCCATTTTTTCCATCTCTTGATGCTAGTAAATTTTATACTAACAATCAATACACGATGCCCAAGAAACTGTTGTTCTTTTAGCCCATCTGCCAAGTTGCTTATTATCTTTCAGACATGCGATATATTTAATATGGTAAACTGCACATATACGAAATAATAAACAGTATGGTGGCTAGGTCACGAGTTTGATGGCCCGATAAACAGAATTTCTTCACTCTTTCAAATATTAAAGAAAAACTGTGGAAGTTTATTAAGAAAATCTGCAAACTGGCGCTCGTGGCCCACAGGATAGGAAAACTGTTTATCAGTACTGATATGTCACAATTATCCTGAGATCGCCACTTTCAAAGCAGTTTTTAATGCAACTACTAAAAATGCCGTATGCTTATCAAGAAATTAGAAGCAAGAGTACCATTTACAGGGATGCCCGGATTGTGATTGCATAATTAAACCAATATTCGTACCTCGAATCTTCCTCCTTCTGGCATGTCCGCAAAGCTGATGTTATGTGCCCCAGTCCCTCCGCTCACCAGTGTGTACGACGACTTCATCTGCTCCATGCTGGACACTGTTGAGGAACCTCAAGAGAACAGAGAGAGGAGCACAGTAGAGTGTACCGAATGCCGACTGGCTAACCCAAACCTAAGTGTATCCTACACGCTCAGAATGGCAGCTGTAGAAATCTTGAAACCAACCTACAAGCTCTCCTGCTTCCTTATTGTATAAATATTTTAATGTCATTTTTACGGGAATAATGTTTCACGATGTGTATCATTTACCAACAAAAGTTTTTTCCTAGAGGAACTTAGAATCGTTTTATTTAGGACTTTTTAATGACGGTACCCTACTGATTGATACTCCCCTTCCAGCGTACGAGCGCTCGGCTTGTCTCAGGTTACCCAAGTTTTGCACTGACTCGCCATGTGGGGATGAGGGGCTTCCTTTTATAGACATGGTACAAGATGGTGGAACGGCGTGGCTTCAGCTACTGGTGCTTAGTGGCAGTTCAACTTCACGCCGTAGCGGCCTAGCTTCCCTCCTAGTTTGTCCTGGCAACAACGTTTAATAATTTTTTTATTTTCGAAAACTTTGATATCGAAAAAGCATAATGCAGGAATATCGATTGATTACGAAATCAGAAATTTTGGCTAAGATGTGTAGCAGTACTTAACTTGTTTGTGTTTCTAAGTAAATTTTTGAAAACTAAATTATGACCAGGTGAATCAGGCAGCATGAGTCAACATCATTGCTAAACGTTTTTCGATTCTATAAAGAAATCAGTAATTAAATGTCACCAATGAAACGGAAACTAAAACGAAAACACAGTATGTGTTGAGTGACCGAAATTAAACACAGCCAAGGCTGATTAGTGAATGGTGAATGCCAGGTACTCGGGTTCAATCCTCGTTGTTTACCTTCATGAGATCGGATGTATTCACGCTGGTTCAGTGTTTTAGAAAGTTAGTCTTGTCAATGTATTAGATTCTGGTCCTGCTAGGAAATCTTAATTAACTACGTTCTTTTTCAGAGTGTTGTATTCCAGTTTACAGTGAAAACTGTACAAAAAGGCAAACGTAGAAAGAATTTGTAGAAAGGCTTTGTGTGAAATTTGTAAATCATTATCTTGATGTCTTGGTTAATAGTCGTTCTGAGCAAACGTCTAAGAAGGCGCCTGTGCCTTGACGAAAATTTATGTATGTTGAGGTTGTCACGATTACAGTGACTTCTGTTGTAAATTGTAAAAATGTGTAATTTACATGAGACTGACAGGATACAGATGCAGCATCTTGCGTCTCATAACAATGTGCTCTTCCATACATCATGATCTTATCTTTTGTGTTTCTAGCGTAATTATTTACAACTAGTAAAACTTCTATTTCAGTTATAGTTAAGTGGACCAAGTCCCGAATACATGCCTGTTAAACGCAAAAAGCAATCAGATAAATTTGTGAAACCGATTTGTTCTTTTTTCTGAAAATTGCTCTTTTTCGCAAATCACCCAATAGAGGGAACTAGTGCATTGGACTGGACTCTTGACGCCCTTGAATGTAAGGGCTTCCCACAGTAAGTATACTGTAATAATGTAGCAAGCTATTGCAGCGAATACAACAAGAGCAATGTTTTGTAAACGTATTTTCCTGAACGAAAATGTTGGTATATTTGTGCTTCAAAATAAACGGACTGGAGTCCGCGAAGAAAAACCAAACACTTCTGTGCTCAATCAACGCTTAAACGCTTATATTTCATTCATAGATAGTTAAAACAAATAACATTTCAAAATTAACAAACTAAAATTAAATTAAGATCTGCTAACATAAATTTTTCACTATGAAAAATATGCTCTTTATTTGACAATAACTATTAGCGAAAAACTTCGCTTTCTAACAGTCGAAAAACTCATAATAGTGTTGTAGAGTACTGATGCTTGCTTCATCACTTTCAGTTCTTCTCTGTCATTCCATATGAAATCCTGTGTCCATATTGACTCATTACATCAATTTCGATAGATGAATTTCTCAAAATAGGGCTCATAGGCTTGAAAAAAATAAAAATATATCGTAAAAGTTAACGGCAAGAAAAATAATATGTTGCAAAAATGACGTTGGTTAAGTCAAGGTCAATCACTATAGTTACGGGTGCTTTTCATATTACAAGGTACCTTTATATTTTTGCCTTTCATATTGATAGAGATGGTGACGGCGATGATGGCGACGATTACGACTTGCGTTGTTTTTGAGACTTTACTAAAGGTCATTGTCGTGTATTTTTTTCACCAAAATTCAATCTACTTGTTTCACAAAGATAAGCCTCTATTTCAAAAATTTTTACCACACCAAAAGGTAATGTTCGTATAAGATCGTTCATATAGTCACCAACAACGTTTATACCAATGTTTATGATTACCTGTAATTAAAAGATCGCAAGACAACCCAGTATGTCCTGGTGGGCAAGTGCATCGATATCCCAGTTGGTATTCGTATACGTAGTTGCAGATTCCTCCATGGCAAGGGTTGGGATAACAGGGGTCTTTTTTAAACTCGCATCGTGGTCCTAAAATTGTTATTGATGTTTACACAAATTCGGTTTGCATCGACTGCGATTTCTGAAAACATCAACTTCACATCTGTTCAGTACTGTTGCTTTTTAAAGAGCCAATAGTTCGCCAATGGCTCTTTAACAAGCAACTGTAGTAGCGAATCAACTGTAGGCCGAACATTATCACAATGTTCGCGTCTATTAGAGTCAGTAGTCTTAAAAAAAATTAATCTCAAAGAAATGGACATTTTTGTTGCTATCTGTTCTAGTTGGTTCTTATATTCATGAAAAGAGGCAACATTTTTTCTTTATTCTGTGCTTGTTTCAGTTCTTACCAAACATGTTTTTCGCACATGAACACAGTTTTACCAATTGTGAATAAAATACCACTGCATAGTATGATACGTTCCAAGTACTTGAAATAACGAAATGTCGAAAATATGCTCGAATGGTGGGACCTCAAGTACGAATTTTCAGTGCTCAATGTGACTTACCTACGAAATCGTACGGACAGATGCAGGTGAAATATGGCCCCGCTCCATGTGGATCGCAGATTCCTCCATTTCTGCAAGGACTGCTAGCACAAGGATTGTCGTGATACTGACACTGGTTGCCAACTGTCCCACGGGGGCAGATGCACTTGTAACCATCATAGGATTCATAGTCCCTAAAAACAAGTCCCTAATCTGATGCGGAACATTTCTCAACAAATTGCCTCTCAGAACATTAATAACCACAATATCTCCATCTTTACAATATTCTTGGCAAACGCGAGCTGTATTATAATGCGGCTAGGACAATGAGGCCTAGGCCTACCAGCACTAACATTGTCCACATATTTCCTTGTTATAGATTCTGAGCAACCAGACACATCATAACTGGAATTAATTGGTAAAATGGGAGTGCGTGACAGTATGTATTATCTGTTTCCTACAATAACGTGTTTGAATTGCAAAATAAATATCTAATCTCAAAATGTCCCATTAGAAAAAGATCAGTTACAATTTACAAAGTGTTCAAGTTATCATATATTTAGTCTTGAAATATCCAGTGCCTATTATTCTAAATATTCAGATTCATGTGAAACGATCAAGTTATAAAACGAGCGGGGCTCATGGACCATACAGTTAATGAAAACCCGTCTGTTGCTTGGCTTCATTGGTTTGCTGAACAAGTAAATCTTGTCTATCCCTGATATGCAGTTTAAGCCTGCTAACCTAAAACAGTATTTGGTTTTATGATATTTTGATATTTATGGTATTTTGATATTGATAATGTTTTGGAAGCTCATTAACTAACTTCATGGAATCCCAGCTATGCGAGTAAATCAGTGTCGATTATTCTTACAGGCAAATTGAAAGGTGCGCGGTAAAAGTGACACAGGAAAAAATGCTGCGGGAAAAATAGCACAAATGGCACAGGAAGAATGATGCAAATGGAAAAGTAAAAAAATGGCAGATATATTATTTTGATGTAGTTGATTTCGGCAATAAAAGTTGAAAGCAGATTTCTGCCAAAGTCGAACATTCCTAAACTTATTCGTCTGATTCTTCTGAACACCAAGACAAACAAGCAAACATAAAAATTTAACTGTATTGCTGTTATACAGAGCATAAACTAGCAAAAGTCTGGCAAAATATTTGTTCATTAAATATATTTATAACCAGTGATTATACCCCGCTGTAACCCTGACCCTAAACACATATTTTACTAAGAGTTCCAGAGTTTCCTGTGCCATTTTCACCTACTTTTTCATTTGTGCCATTTTTTCCTGTGCCATTTTTTGCTACATTCAAATTTAAATTTACCATCACATTATGCACATTGCAATGGAACCTTACCTTTGGCAAAATCCTCCATTTGTGCACGGATTAGGGTAGCATACGGAATCGCCTGGTTGACGATTTCTGTCGTAATAAAGTCCACGTCCCTTGTCAGTATATGTATCGAATACTATTTCTCGCCTGTACGGAAATTGGTAAGCTCTTCGTTCACTTTTGCACAAAGTAAGCATTGCAAAGAACGTTACAAGACAAAACAACTTCATTTTCACAGTTTTTCTTGTGAGGAAGTGTAGCAATGCACCGCTTTTCTAAAAAAGCCCCAACGAAACCAGGACAGTGATAGGCGTATCAATCATGGAACAACTGTTTTTAGGTATATCACAAGGTCACATGCTAGATTTTTACTTTAAATCAGACCGAAGCCATGAATGAATGACTAACTACAGTATTAACGAAAGTTTTGCACTGTTGACCAGCCCTCACCACCCTAGTATACCTCGTTGGCTCGACAACCGTATATTGTAAACAGGTCGAGGATGGAAAATTGGCATTAAACCTCGCCCACCCACAGTGACCATCATGTACGATGTAGGTGAAAAAATTGTTTTAGGATTTCGACTAATAGGTTTTTACGACTTGACAATACAAGTAAATTAGAATAACTTTTAGCTATTTCCTTCACATAAAAAAGAAAGTTGTGCATCAGAATATGTTATAAGTTACAGGTCCTGTTGCTTTCTTTCTTTTTCTTCTCGTTTTTAACCAATTTAATTAACGATTAAAGCTTAATTAATTTTTACACTGAACGAAATTTAGCTATTCTCTTTACAACAGTATACCAGCAGTAAATTGTGACGAGAAGCCGGAGAAGGACACCAAAGTGCATCAATTCTGCAATTAAGGTATATCCTAACGTTACTAGAACAGTGAGTAAGTAAACAATCAAGTCGCTGCGAGAAGTAAAGATGTCGTTTTACATGGTGGGCATAGACCCTGTGGTAATAGGCCTACTGCTCAATATTCTTGTACAATATCGAGAAAAAGGCTACACTCAGTGGTACAACAAAAGAAACCAAAGCAATTTTTCTGAAATAACGAACACCTGCGTATGGGAGGGAGCTTCACAAATGGGGGGCTTCACCCATACGCTTCTCTGTGTATATTAATTAGTGGTCACTGGCTGGCTGTCTACTGTACTGCCTCTGCCTTATGTAACGCCATGGCGAGGCTCGTATTTGCTACACTACAACGGCGCTCAAGCTTACCATACAATTTACCTTACAAAGTTATAGGTTACGCGCTTGCGGTCCCGTCTGAAAGATGCTTTAAAGCAATTGCAGCTGTTACGGTTGCAGCTGGCAATTTGTTCCATGGGTTAACAACATGAAGACAAAAAATGGGAATGGATATTAGTTCGAGAATAAGAAACAAACATTTTCTAGTGATGTCCACAGAGATAGCGAGACAGTCGAGAAAAGAAACCATCTTCCAGCAGAACAGTTAGGACACTGGCGATTTTATAAAAGTTCATAAGATCTACAGTTTCGCGCCGATGTTCGAGAGGTCATTAACCAGACGAATGGATCGCAATCGATTTCTTTCAAGAGCACTCTTGAATGTCGGGTACTGGGGCGACCGTACAACAAAGGCATATTCAAGAATAGGTCGAACAACTGCTTTATAAAAATTGATGTTCACAGATGCCTTTTGCGAAACAACATATTAATCATGCAAATACCTCGATTAGCTTATGTGGCAATATTATTGATATGAACATTCCACTTTAAAACATTGGTGACTGTGAACGGAATCTTCAAATCTTTGATGGAAATTTTTTCTTCAGTGGCGCCATCCTTAAGATAGTATGGGATATTCGTCCGGAGTCGAATGTGAAGATGACTTTTGTTTTTCTTGAGTTCCATTAGGCATTTATCACACCATCTTTCCATTTTACTGAGGACAAGTTGTTATAAATGTCAATCGTTGTCATACCAAATTGGATGATATGGCTTTAAGTCATCAACGTATAAAGCTAATGAAGTCCCAGAAGATACCCACTCAGTGATATCGCTAATAAAGATTAAAAACAGTATGGACCACTTAATGTCCTTTGAGGTATTCCACTACAAACTTGCTTCCATTCTGTTGTTGTGCTATTCATAACAGCTCGCTCGTGACGACTTGCCAAAAAAACTAACAAAACCAAGCTAAAAGATGTGCTCTGATACTGACATTTTCCATCTTTACCATGAGCCTTTGACGAGGCACAGAATCATAGTTTTTTTTTTTAAAGTTGAGGTACAGGATGTCAATGCCAGGCGATGATGGGTAATTGAACCACTGAGTACAGTCATTCAAACAGAGCCGGATTAAGATGTGTTGGTGCCCTAAGCACACAAAGCACCTGGTGCCCCGGCTGTCTCCTTTGCCCCGCGTCACACTTTTCGTAGTTTACAGCATACGTATTGTGATACAAATTAATATGCGACATTGTTCATTGCTCTTATAGGATTTATGTCACTTAAATTCTCTATTCACTTCAGAACGAAATTTTAATTATATTAATTTGTTTGACTGAAAAAAGAATAGTCTGTACTGAGCAAACAGTAGTTAGGTGTCCACCAAAACTTGTTATTAACACTATTCATTTCATATTTTTAAGAGACCTTTACAGAGTTGCGTTTGTGGATTTTTGGAAAACAAAGACCTTTATGACATGCTTGAACGACAATCGTCGGACCAAGTCTCCTGTAGTCTTCTGCTTCACATTTTGAATTGTGAAAGACTTTTATGGCCTCATTAAAGTTTTATCTGTTTTGTTTGTTTGTTTATTTTGCTAGCTTGGTGCCCCCTGAGCCTTGGTGCCCGTGAAGCCTGAGCACGTGCTAAGTCTGCATTCAAGTGAGCAAGTTAGTAATTGTAGACCTGTGGGGAAGAGAACCATGCTGATTTTTACGTATTTGGTTAGTTCTAATCAGGAACCACGGAACCACAGTTATCATATCACGTTAAATTTTGCAATAGAACTGTTTTAAAAGTTGGGAAATATGTAATCCAGCCTATGCTATAAGAAAAGGTAACACAAAAAATAGTGTTATAGGTAGGGGTCAACATCGAACGTTCAAGTTCAAACGTTCGAATTCGATTCAAACGAGTTCTTTAGTTAGAATTCAATTCGAACCTAAAATTTTTCATTCGAATAATTCAGCACTTCAGCCACATACGTTCTTTATCATTAAAATGTTTGAAACAGCATGAAATTAGCACAATTTAGTTGCAGGTTCTGTGCCAAATTTTTTAACAAACCAATAGTGATTTTACTGCAGAACAAAATCAAGTAATATGCATAGTTTTTGTAACTTTTTACTACTGGTTCGAAAATCGTTCAAACTCAATTCAAATTCGATTCTATATTAGAAATTCTAAAATTCGGTTCGATTCGAATTCGAAAGTTGCAAGTTCGATTCAATTCGAATTCATTTTCTGGTAGGGAATGTTCACCCCTAGTTATAGGTAGGGGTCAGTATCGAACGTTCGAATTCGATTCGAGCGAGTTTTTTTTAGATCGAATTCGATTTGAACCTAAATCTATAGATTCGAATAATTCAACACTTCACGCACATGCGTTCTTTATTATTAAAATGATTGAAACATCATGCAATTAGCATAATTTAGCTCTGATTTCTGTGCACAATTTCGAATTAGAGAATGCTCCCCCCTAATTATAGGACCTTTAACATTGGGCGCAGAGAATACTACGAACACCACGAAGGGAATCAACATTGACTGTTTGCGGCTTACTCCGCGCAGCATGTCAGCCTGTGATTTCTGTGCAGAGTTTGAGGATTATGAAAATTAAAAATGTTAGAAATTGTATTTTTTCTGCTTGGTACTTCAAGTTTAACCATCTTACAATCGAAAGGCGAGTTCCGTGTGTTGCCAATTATTGCTTAATTTATTATGATTAACCTTTCTAAATAATGTACAAATGAAATAGCTGAAAAAAGTTGTACTAATTACTATTATAGTATTAATAATAGTAATATTAGGGACTTGGAAGTAATGATTTTCACTGGCCTCAATTTTGGAATGTGCGTCGGTCGGAGTATGCGTTGTATGGTCGTCCCAGTCAAGAATACTCTTGAAAAAACAGGATAGACGTACCTGTCTTGCTATTGACTGTTAACCTTGTGAACTGCTTCGAAATAATTTGTGGAAACAATAGGACAAAAACAGACTTTTCCTGGCTTCACAGAGTTCTTTGTGGTCGTAAGTCTAAGTTATTTATGCAACCAGCTAGATCTCACTTCTTTGAGCATTGTGTAGTTTGGCCATGGAATTATCCTGCGGCCATCAGTGCTTCATCAGTTGACAATTTCAAAGGGTATTTGAGAGAGGACCATTAAGAGATAGTTACCGTCTACATCCTTATTTCTTTGGATAAGGTATAAATGAGGAATTTAAAGGAAAGGAGAAGTCACGTAGCATGTTTATTTACGTGGAATTTACCTGGAAAGACCTACCACACCGTCATCGTCATTTCTTTGGAGATTCTTCATACTTCTTTGCGAGATCCTTGAGTTCAAAAGCCCAGTATAAATGGTTATAGATGCACATTAAATATGGCAGCACTGCAAGCCATTACAGTGCATTCCATTTGCATCTTCCATCTCTTCGATGTATGGCTATATTTTGTTCTTTAATTCAACTTGTTTGCAGCATCTATTGCAGTTTGTGGCAGTCTATTCCAATAATTTATTACTTGCTGGGAATAGAAGTTCCTATGTATCTCCAGTCTTGTATGATGTTTAAGCAATTGCGGTTGTGTCATTTTTTTACCCATGTCTTCGTTTGGGACATTATTGTTTGCATTGATGTCAATGTCATTTAAAAACTTGTACATCTACAGCAGATTCTGCATGTTGCTAGTGCCTGTTAAGTGCTAATGAAGCATGTGCAGTAGGTGCGAAAATGATCTCGCAATCAAAAAAATATGAATAAGCTTGTATTATGAACTCTTGTTTATTTATGTGTTTACAGAGCACTCACATCTTCCTGCTGTACACATAACAATGTCTGCAGTCACAGGTTTGCCAATCTCTTGCAGTAAGATTTTTTTGTTGAATCGCAGAGTTTAGCAGTTGTTCTCTATACATGCTTAATTTAGCATCTTGCACGTAATACATATTTCAGATTGGTGATGCGTACTTTATAACTGGTCTGCTTATAGATTTGTGAAAAGGTAGAATCACTGTTGTAGGCATACTGCTAAAGTTCCTACTTATCATTCCAAGTAGCTGATTAGCCTTCAGCTATTTCCACTTATATTTAGTGCTGGTTTAAGACCATTGCTTATTTAAATAGTAAAGTCTGTTTCTTCCCTAACTTTGACAAGTAGGTTTTCATTGACATTATAGTCCTGACATGGGTTGCCATTTAACCAACATGCATTACCTTGCATTTATTCAACTGAAACATCATTTGCCAGTCTGCTGACCACTGAAAAAATAATCTGATTAATTGTCTGAGTTCCATTAAGTCATCTATAATGCCGACTTTTCAAACATTTTACTGTTATCAGCGATTGTAGGTAAAAGTAGGAATTTCTTCGTCAATATTAATTATGAAAATATGGAACAAAATAAGTCCCAGTCCTATGCAAACAAAATCTATTTTTGTGTTTATTTCTACGTCCCAGAAAAAATAAACATATTCTAATAGGAAAAAAGGAATAATTTTAATTTGCAAGAAGAAACATTCGTAAAAGCTCTATTTTAAAGGGATTTAAAAAGGACTCACTGGAATGACTGGAGTAAATGGCGATGGTGTACTTGATAAATTCGGTTTTAAGGTTGTCCAACATAATGTTTAAAGAGTAATATAGTAAATATAGTAAAATTTAGTGATAGAGAAACAGAAAACTTCAGAAAAAGAGAGCGACAAACAATAGAAAGGAAAAGCAAATGTAGGAAAATATTTCTAAATTTGCTATCACCGCTGCTGCTGTTGTGTGCACAAATTGTAGAGTGAAAGGATTATAGGCTTGCTGGAGAACATATAAAGGAGATATGGGTTATGCTAGTTCTTTTAACATTTGGATAATTAAATAAATAATTCCAACATTAAAAAGTGTAATTAAAAGTGTCAGTTATAAGAACTCCCGTATTTTGGAGAATACACTCTCAGTCTACTTGCCTTTAAATTCAAAGTCTAAAATTTTTGTTCTTTGCTCTTAATAATTTATAATTCTTTCTTTTCTCTAGTGTCGTGATACCACTGCCAAAAGATGTTTTAGAGTATTTATTGGATGATGGCTGTCTTCTGCTCCCACATTCGTAAGCATCTTAGCAGCATTTGAGTATTTGTACTATCTACCTCTCACTTTCTCAGAATTGTATACAATGTAAAATATGTTATTCATCTTTGTATTCTTTTTTGGCAGTTTTTATATGCTGTTTACGTTGTGCTTAATTAGTGATTATAATCTTTGTTGTATAATTTTTCTGTGCATTACTAAATGCATTAATGTAAAGTCCAAAGAATAATTGAACTTTTTAGGCAATAAGTAAGTGACTTTTTTGAGTTCTGCTCTTGTGATGCTTGACATGTGTTCTGAGCTTTACATATTTTGGCTTTAGAAAGCCTTAAACATTTTATTAAACTGCACAGGCTGCAAAGCTTTTAACACAGTTATAGATCTTGTTTGTAAAAAAAAACTAGAAAAAAAGCATGACAAACTAGTGATCTCATAGTGGTAAAGAGGGACTTATTGGAGTTATAACTTAGAACTTTAGTTTTTGCGTAACATTGTTTATTCAATACCTGCTTGAGTTATATATGTATATAGGTAATTTAGTTATGTATGTGTGTATATTCATCTCTGCATGTGTACATGTATGTGTTTATAAATACATACATATGTTTCACTGACTTGATTATTATAATATTTTTGATGATTATGTATTGTGATGCTATTTGCTTTGATGACTATTTTCCTAACCAAAAAATGTGTTAATTAAATTGTGCATTTAATTGTGTGACTTATTAATTACTGATACATTGGTAGTCACCACTTGTCAGAGTATTATAATCTAAAATATTTTTTAATTTTTACTATATTGTGTGAAATTTGTTTTTTTGTGCAGATCAACTACAGACACCAGTGCAGATGATAACAAAGCTGATGATGATAATAGTGATGCTGAAGATGATGAGGTTTGTTGTGCTTTTCAATTACTTTTCTTTTTGTTAAATAATAATAATAATAATAATAAGTTTTTTGTTGGTATGACAGTTTTCTTAACATTTTCGAAATCTGGTTTCAGTTTAGTTGTAACAAAGTACTCGAATACTATTTACGTGCAAACTCATATATTTTAATCGTATCGTTTGTAATGATCCGTAATATAGTGAAGATATTATGAACTAGTCGCAGATGACTTACATGTGGACTAATACTTTAATAAGCAAGTTTAATATTTGCTCTGCTAAAGTCAAAGTTCCTTCCTTCTGAAAGTAACTGTTACAAGTACTTTTATTGTGGGTTTATCACTATGGGTTAATTTTGACACAAATCTGCAGAAGCTCGAGTTGCCATATAATGAATAAGTATTGTTTAAATTATAATTTGATTAGAAATGCATTTTAAATACACATGGACTTCTTGCCATTTCTTTATGACACACATGTGCTATTGTCTTTTTATCGAGACTCTGCA
The DNA here is from genome assembly GCA_030141605.1 of Tubiluchus corallicola. Lineage (NCBI taxonomy): Eukaryota > Metazoa > Priapulida > Priapulimorpha > Priapulimorphida > Tubiluchidae > Tubiluchus > Tubiluchus corallicola. Next base: position 586,645 of record JAQGDQ010000024.1, read on the forward strand.
CTGTGCTGTTGATTCTGATGTGCAACATACTTTTCATTTCTAAATTGTGAGTGTTTTACTCGGCTGGTGTGAGGTAGTTCTGTATAATTTCTGGTGATGTATTTAGTAGAATTACAATATTCTTTGTCCATTTGCATAATTGTTTATTTTAGCATAGTTTTTGTGCTTTCACTAAAAGGTGTGTTAAACAAATTTTGCAGAATGCTAATCTACAATGCCTCAATACTATATTTAGTTTTTACTATTTTTGTTGTGTTGATTTATGAGCTAATAAGTCAATCATAAATAAATCAAATTTTGTTTGCACTCATTATCACAGTAAGATGAAGGCATGATTGAGAATGATGAAATGATGAAAAACTAATAAAGTGTTTGACTTTTTCAGCATGAAGTTGCTTTATTTTTCATCAACATTTATGTAGTTTTATGCAGCAAAAATGCAAGATTCGCATTGAAACATTGTGAGTGAAAATGTCACTTTGCTAAAACAAGTTATGTTACTTTTACTGTGTCAAATTGTTTCAAATGTTTAAGTTGTTTCACTTGCACAATATTAGGAGCTTCTGTAAGATATTCTTTTATCCTGAAGCTTCTAAAATGATTGTGTTTTTTAGGATTGGCATTCAGAAAATCTGAATGATGCTGATTTGCCACATTATCCTGAATTTGATGAGCAGGTTAGTAGCGCAGTAGCCGAACTAGGTGGAGCTGTGTTTCCAAAACTTAACTGGAGTTCTCCAAAGGTAATGAAACTTTGCTTAGTATACTTGTTAGGCTATTCTCATATAAATGTTTAGCACATTGGTGTAGTGTAATTCGCATACAGTACAGGGTTTTTAATTACCTGTGTAAAACCTAAATGACAATTTCTGTGCATTTTATTCAGTTTCTCATTTAGAAATGTTGGCATTGGTCAGAATCCCATGTAAGTCAACACAGCTTGGTGTTTCAAAGATCTTCCATTTTTTACTGTTTGTTTTCGTGTTTCTATGTATTCCATGTTTGTAGAACAGGGCCTATTCATCAGAGTTTTTCAAAGGGATATGAGCAGTGGCGGCTCGTAGCTAAAGTTAGTGGGGGTGCTGCAAATTTAAAAAAAAATTAACCATTGTTTTCATACTGTGTAAAATGAAACAAACATGTAATTTTAATGTTGTAATTGTAATTTTAAACAAACAAACAAATTTATACGTAAACTTGATAATTTTAAAAAAAGTATTGTTTTCTTACGCATAGCCTAAATTGTCGCAGTTCAAGAATATGCCTGTACACGACAACTGACAACACGTACTGCTTGAGTGATAGTACCCTTCCTACCTAAACTACAGCGCCTTATCTCAGGCATTGCACCTGGCTGCAAGCGCACCATGTTGCATGGGCTGTGAAACAAATTGTACTTCTCTCACATGCTCCGGTTCAGCACAAGTATAAATAAAGAACTAAAGAAAAAGACATATTATATTGAATATTATTGATAATAATGAGTGAAAACAGGGTGTGCTGGAGTACCACAATACCTCTACACGAGCCGCTACTGGATATGAGATTTCACTTCTTTTCCTTTTACGTTGTTGTTCAACTTTTGGTAACTTGTTTAGTTTTAGCTGTCGAACTGAGATACTTATCTGTGTTGCTAGGTAGTAAAACTCGTAAACATACTTTATGTATATAATTTTTCAGGATGCAAGTTGGATAGCTTTTGGTAATACGTTGAAGTGTAAAACTCCTTCAGACATTTATCTGCTGCTTAAAAGTTCAGACTTCGTCACACATGACCTGACACAGCCGTAAGTTTAAAGTTACATTTGTCAGTAAGTAAAGCACAGCTTCTAGGGCATTTGAAAGGCTTTGTATGTTAATCCAGCCATATACAGTCCAGTTGATTCATAGTCTGACACTTAGTGTACGTAATGAAATTTACCTTTTACATTTAGCTTTCAACGAAATGTTATTTTTTCAGTGCTTAAATTTCCTGTTTAGTGTTTGTTGGTGATTTTGTTAATCGATTTATCCCTACCATAAAATGTGTAACCATAAAATTGTGTTACCATAATGCATCTAAGATGTATAGTTGGTTTGTAATTTTGGACGTGCATGACAGGAATTTTTAATCAAGTTAAGGGAGAGACTCATTCCATTGCAGAGACCATGAGTCCATGCAGTATGAGTTTCTTAGTCCCTTGGCAAGTATGCAGAGTAGTAAGGATAGATTACATTTAAAAAAATAGCCAGGAATTGTTAATGCAGTCATTTCTCCTTTCATGCAAGCACTGCTGAAACAGCCCAGAATTAATTTTGACTACACCTTTTGGTGAACATACATTTCACTAATATTTTTTTAGCTTACTCTTTGACTGAAATGTAAAATTTTAGAATTATAGTCACACACTCGGTGAGCACCTTAAATATGTGCATATGCACATACAGGATGTCAGGAAATGATGGCCCAGCAGCTATACATAAAAATAATTACAACTTGATGTAAGTCTATTTTTTTTAATTTTAATCATAATGTTTCAAAGTTTTTTCTCCTCCTTATTACACCATTCCCATTGAGAAACCAACTTGAATCATGCCACTGTTCATTTGTGGCCCTCAGTGCAGATATAAGATAAGATAAATTAAATGATAGTTTTGTCAGTTTTTATTTAATCTTTTTGGTTTTTTCCGAACAGTTGATCGTTTCCTGGCTTGTGCAGGCTAGTATTGCATTTCCTTGCATTGTTTAATTTTCTTGCAAATATTCTTGTTGGTGTTCTCTGAGTTTTGACTTCTCCATTAAATAGCTTTATGAGACATTTCTTTCCATATCAGATAGTTATTATACATTGTTGTTAGGTCGTATTTCAGATCTTGTTTTTTTGTGTATAGGTTTTTGCTATGTGATGACGTGGATTCGTCTGAAGACACACAAGTGAATTTTGAGCTTGTGTTACGCAAATGGGTGGAACTTAATCCAGGCTTGGAATTTAGATGCTTTATAAAAAATGATCAAATTGTAGGTATGTTTACAAACGTATACTATATATTAGCATTAATAGACTTACTTTGACTACGTCTATTTAGTACACAATAGATTTTTTTGTTTACAACAATCTACAGCATTTCACTGCCATTTAAATATGTGGAAAAACGTTCTTAAAATAATTTCTTTGAAAATTAAGACATTTGTGAGAATTTTTTTATGAAATTTTTTAAAAGTATAATTTGTGATGCAGCTCACTGCTTACAACACTAGCAGAATTCAATATATGATTATTCAGCAATGAGCTACATTAGATCATTCAAAGTAGAGCTGCTGGCTACTGTAGCCTATTGATCTAAATAAGAAAATCCATAGTAATATCATAATGACAGCATTTCTGAAGATCAGTTTGGGAGATTGTTCTATGAATACTAAGCAATAAATTTTGTATATTTGCTAACTAAAAATAAGTATTTTTTATATTATATTTATCATATGCTGAATAGGCATCTGACTTGAAGATATGTATTAACTATTAAAGTAAAGTATGTTGTAAACAACTTCTTCGGTACTTTCCATTGAATAAAAAATAGGTTTTTGTGGATGTAGTTCTTGCAAATATGAAGAACTTATCGTCAGTTTAAACAGTTTGTTAAATTCTTTCTGTTTAGAACAAAAGTTCTGTGTATTGCAGTACAATTTTATCAGTCAAAATTATTCTGTTGGTTTACATCATGCAGTTGGGCTGACGTGTTTGGTCTTTTATGCAATGCAGAAACTCGAAGGACAATGAAATTTTATTTTGTAATAACTACGTCCAGCCTTTATTTAATGATTTGACAGTGATTTCACTCATGACTTTAAATAACCTATTATTTATTAGCAAAAATTCTTACCATATTTATGCATATTTACTGACTGCTATAAATTATCTAGTGGCACTATGCCACACTATAAACTTTTGTAAAACAATATACATTTGCTTACGTTATTGGAACAGGCATTTCTCAGCGACACGATACAAATTTCTTCGATTTTATTCATTCTATGAAAGAAGAAATCTGCCTAGACATTTTGAAGTTTTACCAGTCTAAGATCGAGGGAAAATTTGCTGATCAAAATTGTAAGTGCAGTGACTATAGTAAATATAGTTATTCATTAATTACGTGTTAATGAATGTTAATAACCTCTCATTATTAGAGATGTTAACACTGTATTTCTAGTGTTTATTTTGCAGTGTACTTTTGCTTCATAGGTGCTAATAATTATTAATCTTTGCAATTGTAAATGATGACTGCAACAAATGGCTGAAAAAAATTTAAGCGTAAAATATTCTAAAGTCAATGAACCTATGCAAAATTAACTTAAAAGGTGCTAACGAGCGCTGGTCGACTGGTTTCGTCTGTCGTCCTTTGAGCAGCAGGGCTGCAAGTGACACCAGGCGACAGTAGAATTTCCACAACAGAAATCCAATTAATGGCAAGCAGTGTACTGTAAAGCTACTGAAATAATACTACTAAAAGGAGCAATGTAAATAGGTTAGACTATGATATCTACACTATGAAATCTATAGGTTGATTACGAAATATTTGCATTTTACATTGCCGTTTGCTGAATGAAATTTGTAGTTTTTTCTGCATTGTAATTCTAAAAAAACATAAATGCTATCATTTGAAGCAAAAGTTGACATTAGAGCAATATTTATTGTAGCCTATTGAGATAGTAATGCAATATTTGCTGGGCGGGCACACTTTGGCCACTTTACATTTTGAAGAATCATAATTTTTTAATTTTAACACTACTAATTTTTTTAATACCTTTCTGCTAGAAATTTTAAAATTATGGAAATGAAACTGTAGATTTTTAATTAAGCTTCTAAACTTACTTACATAATAAGTGCAAACTATACATTGCATTTTTATCTTACTGATTACTACTAGAGAACAGAGATCCACTCACTGCTGCTGAGTTTAAGAAAAGTGTAATTGTGAGTGTAATTGTTTAGTGGTTAAATCAACCATGCACTCAATCATCTGGGCAGTATGGGCTCCTGCTGCTTTGATTATTGCTAACAGGTTCTTGGGTGCACAAACACCTTTGTTGTATGTGCACTTGAAAAATTGTTGATAACACAATAGATAAATAGATGCTGTTATAGCACATTACAACTAATATTAAAATACGTATTTACACAATAAGAACTGAATTTAGCTGCTATACCAAAGTCAAAGGTATATAAGTGTCTCTACAACAGGCTAGGCAACATTGCTGTGTGAAGTTATTTTCTTAAGATTTATAAAATTTATCAGTGAAAATAGGCCTCCTAACAAAATAGAAAAGTTAACTATTATTTCAGAAGAAACTTTAGTTAAGCATTTGTAATGCCTTATTGTTAATTCTGAGATTTTTAAAATACGTTTATATAACAAAAACGTTATTTGTGATACAAGTTACTGTGCATTGTATGTAAGGTATTGTAATAAAATGTACTTTGGTGAAACAATCATGTGACTCGGTGATCGGTTTGCACTGACATCTTGCCTTTTTCTCAGGCTTTTAATTGGCCTGACCACAGTTATGACCTGGTGTTGACTCTGTGACTATGCTATATTGGACTTGCTATGATGGAGAACACAAGTGTAAGGAAATAGAACTATTTTTCAGCTTGGACATTTCCTTTTTTGGCAACATTAACAGATGGGTTTTTCAACCACTTCTGTTCCATGTTCATCTGAGAGTCAAAGCATGTGTAGCTAAGTTTGCTAATATATGTGCTTCTTTAATTTAGTCTTTGTGTTTCTTTCTAATTCAGTACTTTTGTTTTACAGATGTAATGGATGTTTACAGATGCAATAAAGTAAGTTTACTTTGCCAGTATAATTCAAAATTTCTGCAGCACGTGGGAATATAATAATTAGCACGAGAAAAAGATACACCAGTTTCTGTTATTTCAGTACTAATTTTAGTAGACGGCAAAACAGGTGCTGTAAACACTGTGCATAATGGTATGTTGGGCATAACGCACGGTGTCATCTGTTAATTAGAAAAAGTAACTATTTTTAAAATTACTGCACCTTTAACACTTTTTTGTAGTGCTGCCTATAAGAATTATTATTATTATTTCCTGCTTTAACACGGATATGTATTGCTCCAGCGTGGTTTGTATGTTTTCTGTGTCAATGTTGATGTGCTTGATGAAGTCATACTTTTTCCACCGAACTCATTATTAATGCCATCATGTTTTGCTTCTAGTCTTGGATCATTCAAATCATATGACGTATATACTAAATTTGCTTTACGTTTCCAGTATTTCTTCATATATCATGAAGAAATTTATTTAACAAAAAATGTTATGAGTCTGCTGTGATTGCTGATTGCATAATACTAAAATATTTTTGCTCATCTTCTCTGTTATGATAGATACTCATTAAAGCCTTTGGTCTATTTATTTTTTCATGTCTTGCCACCAACTGCCACTCATTTTCTTATTTAGTAAATTTGCAAATGTGAGGCGCATTTGCTTTGCATAAGATAAATTTTGTAAAAAGTGAAACTGGCAGTTGCATGTTAGTTGCCTTAATGTCAGAGTCTCGTCTGGAATTAAATTGGTGCTGAATATGCTGCTGGAAATAACATTATTTAATATAAGTATACAAATATTTACATTAAGTGACACTAATATGTACTGCATTTTGCTGTGCATTACTAACAAAATTAACTCTCCTCAGTTAACTTTGCTCATCAACTCTCTTTCATAATTTCTGGTTTTAAAAAGCTTTCGCTGTACTGATGTGTTCTGAATCTAACCATTTATAAATTCTGTTTTTAATTAGGATTCAGTTTGGTTGATTGACTTTAATCCGTTTGGCACTGTTACTGACTCACTGTTGTTTACTTGGGAAGAGTTGATGGAAAAACAACCTGTGACACACAATGTGGATGTAACAACAGAAGATGTGTGTTTGGTAATTAGTTTTGTCATCATAATTGCTACCAATCCGAAGAGGCAGAACATTCACAATTAGTCATAAGCATTGTAATTTGTAATTTTAATGCTGTATAGTTTGTCTATGTTTGATGTTGTGTCTATGTGATTTACTATACGTAAAATTTTCTAATTTTTAACTAGGGAATGAAAATAAAATGAGCAGAAAATAAAAAATTGTTACTATAATTTTAACTTGAATATTAATAATTCATTTCAAGTTAAAAATAAAAGGGAAGAAGTAATATATCTGTTTATGAGATCATGCAGATCATGCTACAGATGAACTTTAATTAATGATGACTCAATAAACCTAGGGAAAATAAAATAGCATGCAATCTAAATTCATGCTCAAGTGATCATAAAACAAAAAGTCATACATAATCAGTATCCCAATCTGTGAATTGGGACCTTCACATAATACCATAACACAGACTTGGAATGGAAAAAAAACGGCGTGTGTATTGTCATTTTAAAGTGAGGACTAGTCAGTAAAATTGATGGGTCGAGCTAAAACAATTTCTGCACAAAACGATCGAGTGCCATAAAATGTGGCAAGTTTGTCTTAGACGCCTCAAAATGCAGCAGCACATTCACATTAATGAAATCACACAACATGCACCTGAACATTATGCACTTGTATTTGGTATTTTAAAATTAGCTGTCGTGGGTGTACTTATACGGTCTTGTGTTTTAACTTTCTATGACACCAAATTTTGTTTTGTCCATTTGTAGGTTAGTCAGTTCTAAGCTACATAACATCTTTGATTATGATGTACAGGCATTTTGTATTCGCCTAAAAATTTTGTATTTCTAAACCAGTCTTAGTTTACTTGGTTTACTGTTACTGTTGGACAAATTTGCTATTTACTGTGACTTCTGTACATGATTCAAATACTTTCATTTCTCTTACCAAAAGTTACATTGTACTGGGCCACTGGTGTTTGTACTTCAACTGGTTTAGCTTCATTTTTTCTGCTTCAAAACTTTATATTTCAGAAAACTACATGTCTTGCATAAGTCTATGATAATACAGATTTTTCCACTGTTACAAGAGAGCTAATTTGTTTTAGTTGCGGCAGTTTGGACTTTTGCTATTAGTTTGGAGATACAATGAGCATGATTACATTGGGCAAGTAAAATTTGTAATTATCATCCTTTCAGGTTTTAGATTTTCGGTTTGTTGGTCAAGATCCAGGGATGCAAGCTAATCCATACAGACAGTATGGGTTACCTCGAGATGTATATGAGTTTACTGGACCTCAGAACACAAGTGACATTGTAGAGTTTTTAAAATATGCCGTGAGTAACTATGACTTTATAGAAAAACTTGTATTAGCAAAAATTATATAATATACACTTTCACAATTAGCTTTTAGATAAATAAATAGAAATGTTACAAATGAACATTATTGTTTAATTCATAAGAGAGGAGACTGCTTGCCAGCCAAGACTGTGAAGCACTGAAATATATTGGAGAGAGTCATAAACGTGTATGGTTAGAATGGTGTTTTTTCTTTATGCAATAAATATCATTGATTGACATGTAGCTAACAAGTTATTACAAAAACATGTCATTGAAGTGGTTATTTATGTCATTGTGATGATTAAACAATGCCTTAATTTTGAATACAGCAAATTATCGTATTATTTCAGACAGTGGATAGTGATGGTGATGAAGAATGACTATTGATCATTTCATGGGGACAGATCATGTGAAATGTGGCTAGCAATGATTTGCTGCTATGCTGTACCTCGTACTGTCTTGAAAGCACCTTTATTTTGGCTGGTGAAATTGTTTGGTGCTGGAATTTCCAGCATATATTTTTCACTTTGAAAATTGTTTGATGATGTGCCACATTGTCCATTCATCCATCAATGTAATGGTATGATCTTCTTGTCGCGAAGGTAAAATGAAGATATACGCGTTTGTCAAAGACGACAAGTCAAATGTAAAGTATAAACTTACATGGTTTATTAACTCTTATAGATAACAAATATGACCATACACTCTTGTCGCTACATAAAGTGTTGCTGAAGTAAATTGATGATAATTACAGCAATTATATACAAATGGTGAAATCGTTACTATACATGACATCGCTACACGATTATCACAAGAGTGAGAAAACGTGGGTGTTAAAAGCAGTAACTGAATTCTTAGTGCAAAAACAGTGAACCGCCTAAAGCGGTGAATTCGAACATCGCCAGCGAGTACGTATGGCATAGAAACCTCAGCCATAGATGTAAAATACTACCAAAATAATTACACTTATACTAACGGACTCGGTCACAGTTACAATCAGGGTTCTGATGCCATTGGAGGTGGCCTTGTTGCAGCAAAAGAAAAGTCCAAAGGTGTTGTTAAATTGTTTTTGCTGCTGATTATAGTGTATAATGTACTCACGACTGAAAACAAAGTTAGGTGTCTCGTTTGAATGCTGTGATATAAGAAAGAACTTCAAAAAAGAATTCTATTCATGTGTAAATTAAGTTTCCATTTGAAATTTCTAGAAAACAAAAACTGTTTAATTAATGTGTATTGATGTTCACATTTGTTAATTATTCTATTTTGATGGCTCAAGACGACCTACAGTTGTTGTTGCTGCTACTGTTGCTATATGTTACTTGCTGTTATCTAACACCAAGTGGTGATGTGTGAGCAGTGTTTATCAAAAATTGAATCTGTTCAAGTTGTAATGTGTTTTGCAATTAAAGTATTAAACCATGATGGATCAGTTATTGTGAAACTTAAAAACCAGATTATGAGATAATTATAAGCAATTATTTATTTTATTGTTAATAAGCAAACATACTGTAATACAGCGTATAAATGAAGTAGAGATTTTCATTAAAGAAAAGTGAATAGAGTAACAAAATTTTATCTTCTGAATATTTGGAATTTGATAGATTTTTTTGTTTTTTCAAAGGAATTATATGCATACCATTTTTTTCATACAAATTGCCCCAAATGAAACCATTGGCAACTACTTTAAAGAAGTTAACTGCATTAGGAATTTAAAGTAGAATATAATACAGTGCCACCAAAATATGATTCTTGTGTCTAATTTAGTAATAATAGGATATATCTGTTAAAACTCATCTTGAAGTGTGTGAGGTTGCACAATGAACACACAAAAATTTTGCTGGCAGGTAAGAAGCTAGGACAAAAACTGACTTTATAAGCTGGTATCCTGCTTCTGTGCCCAGGGTAAAAATATGAGAAGCACTGTAGGTGTCTAGGAAAAACAGCAAAAATACAAGACAATTTTGAAGAAATCAGGACAATAGTCTAAAATATGTGAAAATCCTGGAAAAACAGTAAGTCGATGAAACTTTTGGTTGTTTGAATTTTTCAAGCTGAGTCATTGATAGCTCTGCACATTTACATTCATGATGCTTCATTTGCAATTAGCATTTACCAAAAATATGATGATTAAAAACAGGATACTAATGACTATTTGAAAGGTTTATCATTAAAAACCATTTTACATCCTAGATTAACAAGTTATGCTTTGCAAGGTGTGTAAAATAAAAATTTAATGTATTTGTACAACTCCTGGGACTTGGTGCATAATATAATCTTTGATCATGCATAATGGTTATTATTATTTAAACGTTTCCTTGCGAGTAATTTTTTTCTTCAATAATAAAAAGATAATTTTAATATTGTTTAAACTGTTTCTTTGGTTTGTTCGCAAAAAACAAACAAATTTACTGGCTGCTCGTCTATGGACTATACAAGACTCCACAGGACTGCGAAAATTTTTTTACAGCTGTTTTCAAGTGAACATCCTTGTTGACTGCGCGCGCATCAATAGCCTCATTAACATACGTACAGTATTGGAGGTCCGGATTTTATGTTGCCGTTTTTTTGATCGGATGTCTTAATAAGGGTAAGAGTTTTTCTCAAAATTTAATGTACAGAATTCCAAGTATTGAATTATCTAATTAATGAAATCAAATGTGTCACGTTTGTGTTCAGAATTACGGCATGCGACCATTGTTTTTTGGTGGAGGTATTTTTGGCGCCGATATACACGTATGACGACGCGAAAATGAGATACCAGTTAAGATGAGTTTTTGCTTTGAAAAAGACATAATTATGCAGCGATTCAGTTTTAGGTCATGCCTACGTGGCAGAGAATTTGAGCAAAACCAAAACTGTTGTTTTTGAATAAGATTATTTACAGTATTTTGCTGTTTTGAAGAACGTAAAGTAGAACAAAATGGCGGTACTAGGTGAAGCCATTCTGTGCAGAATAGGGGTGGTCATGACGTCATGACGATGAGGGGTATATGCAGTGGAGTCTATTTTAAAATTGGATAGGGTTATATTCACGTTCAACATTTTCCTGAATGCATATTATAAAAATCACAACACACTCACATTGCTAAATACAAATCTTCACTTTATTGAAGAAAAAATGATGTAACTTGTGCTGTATATCCCATTATAATTTAATACTGAGTGTTGCAAGTTTAATTTTCTGGGTCGGTTTTACATTTCCTTCACTGCTGTAAAAGACTACAAGAGCAGTCACATTGGTGATAACAGATAATGTGCGCTTATGCTGATTATCTTGACTATCTTCCCTTTTTACTTGTAATTAGTTGAGTGGTGTGAGACCATTAATTAAAAGACTGTGAACAGTCATATATAAATGTAATGAATTAGTTTTTAAGGAATTTTCATAATCATTTTAATGGCTCTTAATAAGTATATACAAACACTACAAAGTTACTAAGGAAACTAATCCCTTTCACTACATTAACCTTATAAGCTAGCTAGACTTAACTAAATTAAATTAAGTACAGTTAATTATAATTATGTTCAAGATCTAAGTCTGTTTCTGAATCAAAGTGAATTTGTTCAGGTGGCAAATTAAAAAACTATACAAAATGGGAACACTTGATATCGTGCAATGGCAGCCAAATTTACTTCTATATGTCGTCATTGTTCACAGAGCCTAATAATTACATTTACAAGATGTGGTTACGGTGAGCTAGTTGGTTGCATTCAGATTCATTATTAAACAGATATATGTACATAGCTAAAACTGTACACCACATTACACATTCACATTACAAATTTGCTTTTGCAATCTTACACTTACACACATTTTGTACTAAATTTTTAATTATAAATTTGCAATCACTAATTGCGCTATAGAATACGGAATATCTAATATATATACTATAGTCATTTATACAGTTCGTGCAAATAACATGTCAAACAAGTAAACTGAACGAGATTAGATTGCAGATAGACCTAATTGCTGCAAATATTGAGCAGTTAAACAAAAATGCATGGAACTCTACTGAAGATAGCAAAAGAAAGTAAAATGGTACTTTTTATGAAGTCCATGGAGTTCCACATTCATTAACAAGCAAATGTAATGTAACTCGTATAAGAACAAGTGCTGAGATAAGGTTGATTTTGAATTTTTGACTAAGTTTTCTTGCTAGCCAGAATATTTTAAAAATGATCAATTAAACAAAATTCTAGTCTAAAACTAAAAAAATATGTTTGTGCTCATTCATTTTTTTATAGGTGGGCAACAAAAGTTTTTGAGCAGCGTCTTCTCCGGTAATTCTCAAAAATAGCACAGTGCCTGTGATGAACACATGCAAAATTTAGAGCCAATTCCTATTTCTTAAAATAAGAAATACACCATTTATTTTCGCCAGCAAGTGCCCGATTTACGTTTTAGCATATTTGAGCTATATACCTTTAAAAGTAAATGTTGTATGGAGCTAGAAATGTGTGCTATGGGTAAACTGCACCCGAACATCATGCTGGAAGTGTCTGCATAGTAGTAGTAATAGGAGCAGCAGTAGTAGTATATTTCTTTTCTGTAGTTCAAAGAACTACAGAAGCACATAATACAACAAATAATAATTAGATTAGAATCTAGAATAATTAGAATCTGAAGTCAGCTTCCTGAGTCTGTCGGCAGTGTCCCCTTGGTCTTTGCTCAGAGTAGCAAACTTTTTAAAAAAAAACGTTTAAAAGATGTAAATCTTAATAATCGTTTATCTTTTAACAGGCATATATAAGTAGTCTTGACTCCTTGTGCTTTTAACCGTAATCTTTTAACTAGCCATTTTTATCTGTAAAATTTATATCTGTGTTGTGCATACATTTTATCTTGGTTTCAGATTTTATACTTTCTACTATTAAAATAGTAAATGTTTTAATATATTTAATAAAGATTACGTATTAAACAAACAAACAAACAGCAAGCACAAAAACCTCTGAATACTGCTGTTTTATTTGATTTTTTGGATACACCCTTTTGAAAATTAAAATTTTATCATTGCAGATTACAATTTACACATTTTCAGAAGCCACAGCACAGAAGCAAAGAAGCTCTACATTTGTAAAGTAAAAAACGTAGAAGAAAGTTTGACTCATAGGACAGGAAAAGGGGTAACTGAAGTTGGTTTCAGAATAATCGCCTTAAAAAGTTATACTACTGTACAGCAGTTTTATCCATATATCGTATTTGCATTGAAAGAAGGTTTCATTTGTTTTCATTATAAATCTGCCGCAATACTGTTCTGACCATTACATGACGTCACATATGCACAATGTAAATCAGGGAAAAAAGGCAAATCCTTACAGTACAGCGTAAGCTGATTTGTCTACTTTCCGTGCAAATCTATATTACTCAACATTTCGCTTACCTGCTGGAAAAACTTACGTAACTAGAAATAGTAATTTAAAATTTAATTTACAAATTTTATGCAGCTTTGCAGCCGATGCAGGCCCTGTATGCAAAAAGGTAGTACGTAAGTGGTATAAAATTTCGAGACAAATTTTTTAAGCTTTATGTAAGTGGAAGGTTTTCTTGTGCTTTAAAGCTGAAAATTGGACCAGAAGTAGACATATCAGTTTACGTTGTACTGTAAGGATTTGAATGGCTTCAGTAGCTGCAATTTGGACTGGAAGCCATTTTTCGTCATTTATTTTTGGGAAGTATTTTTAGGCACTCAGATTTGCTCATCTTTTCAGGTACTCAACTACAAATATAGCAATGGATTAAAAAATGTCACTTGATTAACACATGCCTGCCATATAAAACTAATCAGCTTCTTTGCTTCTATGCTGTGGCTTCTGAAAATCTGTAAATCGTAATCTGTGATGACGAAATTTGTATTTTCGAAGGGATGTATCTAAAAAACCAAATAAGGTTGAAGTATTTTGACATTTCATCTTGAAAACCAGGTGCAGTTTATCCATGATGGACATTTTCGACTCCACACAATTTATTTTTAAAGGTACGTAAGCTCAAACATGCTAAAAACATAAATCAGGCACCTGCGAGTATAAATGAACGGAGCACAGTTTGGATCTAAAATTTTGCATATGTTCATTACAGCTACTAAAGTATTTTTGAGAGTATTTTCAAGCAAATCTGAATTAGGTGCCTGGAGACCACTCGGTGGTTTAATACGGAATAGGCCCTATTTTATTCCACCTAATACAGCTGCAGAATTCATACACATGTATAATAGTGTAGCATAGCAGTGGAGATTTCAACAAATTATATATAATTCTAAGCCTAAATTAACAGCATTTTTGATTGCATGTTAAATTATATGCTCTTCGTGCATAAACAAGAAAACATTGTCATTGCTGCTGTGTTGACTGAACATTCAAGTCTGCTTAGTCACTTGAATAATTTATATACAGCTCATGATTCGAGGGGATATAGTTGGCTGAGTAAGTTGTCTGGGTTGACAGTATCATGTAAAGTTCAACTTTTGTAAAATTTTGTAGTGTTCAGTTGAGAGTTCAGTGGCAGAATGGCTCAGTGTGGTATAAATAACCCTGCAGCACTGTATAGTGACAGCCGGTTGAGTAGGTGGTACTGTAATATACAACACACATTTGCAGCTTATCGTGGAAGAGTCAAGGACACCAATGTTTGCATTTCAAAAAGTTGAAGTTGAGAAAATTTTAAATGTATTGAGATATGCAGCATTGGGCGCAATATTGTTTGAATTGGGGTAGTTTTCATCTGTAAAGGCAAATGCAGCATATCCAGAGGTGGTGTTCCAGTATTTCTTTTCTTTTAAAAATCTGCATTGGCATTTTGTAAGTGTACCTATTCTTATCATTAAGAATTCTCTTTATTAACTAGTCATTTACACAGAGCCCATGTGAAGAAAAAGATTTTCCCGTTAAATTGTGCAGTTTGTTGATGCTTCGTGCGTAATATGCATACATAATTATTACATCTTTGTCAATATGAGACATTTTGACAGATTCGCAGTTTTCTTGATCATGTACCAAGTTTTTTCTACTGTTTGTTGATTTCATTACAGTACAACTATAAATATTGCCTAATACACAATGGACATTAGAAAAGTCATGCTGATTTTAAACGTATTGTTGCGCTTCTAGATAAATGTTTTGCAATCTGAACTAAACTTTGTAGTAAACAACCACTTACTTGCTTTGCCCGTGCACACTGTGCAGAACGCTAAAATGTCACTTGTGGTTTTTATTCAAGGCAGACTTTTCATTGGCTAAATACTGTAATTAATACAGTTGTATAGTTAACTGAGTCAAGTTGGTGTACTGGGTGTATAAGTATTGAAGGCTTGTTAATTTTTGACTGTAGTAGTTACTACCATCTGCTGTTGGGCTCGGCGGGTGTCACATAACGTTTTAGTTACTCTAATTAACAGCATTTGACAAAGTTTGGAATGTGGTCTACCTTGAAAAAAATCTGGTCTACACAGAAGGTGCTATTTTAGTTTTGTGATGGAATTGATTAGCAAATGAATTAAAGTAATGTATGTGCCCTAGATGCAAGTAAGCCTATTTCCTGAGGGCAAGGAACTGCAAAATAAGAGGAAATGCACTGGCAGTGGCAGAAATTAATGAGGGTTCTGTTCAGTAATTATTGACTGTTGTGGTAGAGTGGGGAAGATGAGTGAAGTTTTTAAACTAACCCATATATAGCCAGAAAGCAAAAATAATGCTTTGGCGATGTATAAAGTTAGCGAATTCAACATAGAAGCAATTCTGCAAAAGAATATGAAGGTATAAATATCTGCACCTTTAGTATAACATGACTGTGCACTACATGAGACAGATTGAAATGTGGAAATCTGTGTATATTATAGCGACTTGTTTTTTGAGCACCTATAATCTTTCCAAATCTCAGGTTCCAATCCCGTGGATCCTAATTATTAGCTACACTGAAAAGTATAAATTGCAATTTGATTAGGCTACACAAAAGGATAGGCAGGCAATACACCTAGCTGTTCTGCACTTTCAAGTATTTGCTCTGTTAAAATTAGGTTTAAATTCCCTTGTTTCTCGTTTATCTCCAGCACAACGTACATACTTTCACTTGTCTAACAACCTGGGTAAGCTGTAGTTTGATTACATCGAAACAGGCAGCAGACAGTATAACTGAGTTTATCCGGTTTAAATTGTGTTATCCTGGCTGTCCCGCTTAATCCGTTGAGATCACTGATCGATCAAAGCGCCTCGACTAGAGACTGAGAAGCTTTTTGATTTATATTAAATCGATTATAGTTTAAACTGTGCTTAATTACCTTTCGTAAATATTGCTGTTATTGCTGTTGTCATAGCAACATACTGGGGATATTGACGGGTAAATGTCATAATATAGGTGAGCAACTAACACTAAGGAGATAGTTGTGGTGGGACCGCATCAATGATAATCCTGCTCACTAAGATCAGCAGCGGTACTTGAGTCATGTCTCATGTTTTGATGTGTAAAAGTCTTCCATCAGTTAAGTAAAAATTACTAAGTATCCACTAAATACACACTAAATAAATTTGTTTCATATTAAATTGCACTATCGAGAAATCCCAAGAATTATTGCACTAAGTTGAAAGCTCAAACACTGCTGTGTAGAGAGTATCTCTTGCTGTGTATGATCGTGGTAAGTTCGCCCAAGTCGAAACAATGCAATGACAGTTCAAAGACATTGATGCGAGATATTAAAACAGATTAAGGTGGTAGAAATTATAAACTTGGGTACAAAGAACGAGGTGAACATTTGGAGTTGATATTTTATTTTAATTAACACAGTCTTACGGAGTTCCTCTATTATAATCGGAATACTCGTGTTTCCCAAAAAAAGCAAAATGCTTTAAAAACTGGTATTCTATGGATGGGGTTTTTTTATTGTCCGAGTGCTAATAGTGTTTTTTAGTTTTAAGCAGCGGCGGATTATGATTTTATGGGCCTTAGGCTTGAGCTTGGAACGGGCCTTTTAAATGTTGCTACACTGCTGAGCTGACGTGTTTTTGTGGAGCTCTCGTCGTTTGTAAAGGATGACAAATTAAACAATTTATCACTGATGCATATTGAGTCAGATATGTTGATCTGAAAAATGGACTTTTCAGAAATTATAACTGACTTTGTCCCCAGAAAAATTCGGAAACTGAAATTTTGAACTTAAACTGTGTAAACGTGAATTGTGTAAACTTAAATTGTGTAAACTTGATTTGTGTAAACCCGATTTGAAATATAGTGACTGACTTTTGAAAAAAAACTTTTTTCTATATTTTATTTTGGCGGGCCCCTTGCTCTTCTGTCAATTTATTTTTTTTACAACAAAAAATTTTTTTCGTTTTATTTTGCCGGGCCCCTTTTGATCCCGGGTTTTAAGATGAAATTCATTAGCGTATTGGAAAAGACGAAGCTAACTTTGTAATATTCTACCTTTTACTTCTGTCAAGGATACTGTTTTCATCGCCATTTGTTTGTTTGATTACAAGTTTGTTAACAAAAACTAAGCCGTGCTTCACCGATTTCCAAGTAACTTTCTGATTAACTACATAGGCTTATATGGGAACATTCTGCGTGACGTCACAACGGAAGACCGCAGAAAGCTAGGGACACGTCATTAATGAGATGACGTCAGAACAGTTGGGATGTCGTAATTTACCGGCTGTGTACTTTTTGTGGCACGCCGTAGTCTACTGCCTTGGCAGAGGCCTGCTAAGTAGATTCTAACCGCTTTACCGCTACCAAGTTTCTAGTTTCTTTATTTATTTGGTTTTTCGAGTTTTATTCTATGCTCCAGATTCATGCAGCTCTGAGTTTGGGTTTGAGGGTTTTAGCTTCAAGGGCGGCTGTTCGCCGTGGCTGATCGATATTTCTGGAACGCTGTACAGCTGACTGACCTTTAACAGAATGCCTGAATAGCTTGCTCTATTTATAAGTATTCTTATCGCTCACTAGAGTTGGTTTTAAACAAATCGAAAGTTATGAACGAAATGCAAGAAAACTGCATGCAACCAGCGACGCTGTAGATGGTCATTAATATGTAACTCAGTGTCACCATAGTTTAATACGGACCATTAACACATACTGTTGTTTGTACTCTCTGTGACTTCTCAGTGTGACGAATAGTTATAAATTTGGACCACTGACACACTCTTGTTGTACGTAGTATGACTAATATGATTATAAATTTGGTACTTGGCAAGGTGGCTAAATTACAAACTCATTGTGATGACAAGAAAAGCCCAGTTGTGTAAGTTTGCACAGGTAACTGCACGTATAATAATGTACGTCACCAACGTAAACTTTCACAGATATATAATAAGTCCAAAGGACATGTTAGAAAACAAAAATGCACAGTTTTTACTTACTTAAATGACACATTTGTCACTTAGAAACAAAAATAATAATGCAACCACGTTGAAGGTCCAGTGAACACGTTTATGAAATAGTAAAAACTAAGAAAATAAGCACTCTCCTAAAGGTCCACCAGAGTTAAAAGAATTCAGTAAGGACTGCTAAGCGAGTGAGGCTTTGAAAGTTCTGCAAACTGTAAGTCTCATTTTTTTGTCAATCTTTTTTGTAGTGTCCTGTGTTATTGGCACTCATGCAATTCCCAGTGATGGCAGACTCACTTAAGATTGATGTTTGCTGCCTAGCCTATCAGGTTAATCCTGTAAGATGAGACAAGAAGCCATTAAGTCTAGCATCAAGAACTCTGGTTGCCTCGATCAAGTGTGTATGCATTTTGGAGAATTAACAGTAAAGGCAGTAAGGCAGAAACCTGTTCAGTCGTTGAGCACACACGATGCTATTCTTACGCATACTACTCCTACTTATTACTCAAGATGTGTTTTCTTCAGGTGAGGCAAACATGGCATCAAAGGTTATCTTCATGCAGTCTTATTCTTTTAGTCCAGCACTGCACGTTACTTTTTATTGTGCATCTTTGCCCACCCCTGGTTTTTATATTTGGACCTAGGATTTTGTTGTTGTTGTATTTGTTGAATTGCGACGGTGTGTGGTTAGTGACCCAAGTTAAATAATAGACGGTTTGGTTAGCAAATGGATGAGGGAGCGTCACGAAAATCGTTTCTAGGACTTCATTTGCCATACTGTCTTTGGTTGTTTCTCTTCTTAAAGGAATGATGTGGCTAAGACTCCTCACACGGTTCACTATTTCATCTTGGAAAATTATTCCTGACAGTGAGACAGATTCTGGTCCTGCCACAGCCATCAATATAGTAAATACTTCTAGTGCCAGATAAGTAACGAATGACTTAATAGTACTTTTTATTTTTTAAAATGTGAGTTTTTTAACTATCAACAGACTGCTTTGTTATTTATTTATGCAACTAACCCAATGAATCTGTTGTATTACAATAATTCTAAATAAATCGTATATGTGTAAGGTGTATAAAAAAATTATCTGCACTTTCTTGCTGATTACAAAAGGCGCAATGTCTGTCGAAGCAAATATTTGTACTGAAATTGTACACATGCCTTATATATATATACATATATGTTTGTCTTAATAAGGGGGTTAATCTATGCAGTTTCGTACCAGTCCAGCATGCCTTATATTTTTGAGGTGAAGCAAATTGCCTAGGAATAATGAAATCCAATATTTTACGCTATATACCAAAAACCCACAACCTCTCAAGGTTGATGTTTGTCAGTAGCAGCTGCTATTCATTACTTGTTTTGGCTAACATAAAATACACATCATCATTCATTGTGGTTCATATGCATTGACCTCTTTTTTGAAAAATTTGCTGAGCAATTAAGTAAGTTCTGTTTTTCGGATGAAGGTAATTAAGAATTAGGTGTCTTTGGCAAAATGTAGTAAACTTTCTTTGCAGCATTGTGGCGTAAGAACTAGCTAGACTACTGTAGCTTTCAAGAGCAGAACAAAAGGTTTGCTAGCTCCACTGACAAATTCCCAATGTGTAACAATTATTCTTTGATATTACTTTGCTCCCATTATCCATTATACTGCCTTATCCAAAAGTAGGCCTTTTAGCTTTTGTTTTGTGGCTAATAATGAGCACTTGCAATAACTGATAAATTTATAGTCAAGGCTGTGTAATGTTCCCCAAAGTAATTGTCTCTGACTGTAGCCTGTTCTTGTTGTGAACTTAATCATGGCCACTAATCCCAACAGCAAAGGTTTATTCAAGATTTCTACAAAGATTGTCACAAGAGATCAGCTTGTCGTGAGTCCCCTGCTGAATTACCGACTTAAATGGTAAAATCTTCTTGGAATAGAAATTTCTGTGACTACAGTGCATAGACAGTGTGTGATTTTACCAGATTCACTTTTATTCTTTAAACAATTTCTCTTGATGTTAGTTGAAGTCAAATAAGACATAAACTTGAAAAAACACCAGAAACATTTAGTGTAAACGTATAATTGTCACTAACAAAATTATTTTCATAATTTATTTTTAATTACGTAACCACCAACTTATCTTTTCAATAAAATAGAGTAATTTGTATTGAGTGTAGGACGAAACTTAGGTTTAAAACTTTCAAAATAATTTGTAAACAATTAACTTGCTTAAAATTATATGCCTACTCATATATTCTTTCTTTTTTTTCAAACATAAAAAATTAACAAGCAGGTCATTTTAAGAGACAAGAAATTTCCAGAGTGCTGTTATTATAATATAGGTATCGTGGTAATATTAAAAAAATGTTTAATCACAGGTTAGCTAAAGATTTATTTGTTGGCCAATTACGAGCCGACTTCTAAATCTCCATGTATCTTGAAAGCTGACATCAAATCCAGTTTTTCTTTTTGCGATCTCTTTAACTTCATCAGCAATGTTTTGCTGTGTTGTGCCCTCAACATCTATAAAGTGACACTCAGATGCTGCATAATGACAAGATATGGATTTTCTGCAGCCCTCAGTACAATTGGCCCCAGAACCATGAATTAACACTGGATGAAAGAAGACACAGTCACCCTTCTCCATTTCCAAGTGCACCCTGGGTTGTGACGGATCATAGTCTTGGATGCCATGGTACATCTTATTTACACCGCCCTCCCAATCTGGGTAGGTGTGAGGCTGCAGCTCACCCTTGTGGGACCCTGGAACAACAACTAGACAACCATTAGTTCTGTCGATCTTTTGCATGGCCGTCCAAGCACAGACAATTCTTTCTGAAGGTCTGAATGGAAAGTAGTGAAGGTCTTGATGCATAGGGTGGCGAGATGTCTTTGTTCCTGGGTCAGGAGGTTTATTAATCAGCATAGTGTGCATACCCATGATGTTAGGACCAATAAAGTCTTCCACGTATCGTATCACTTGTGGCAATTTGCAGTAGTGCCAAAGTACATCATCATTAGTAAAATCTTGGATTTTGTTTATCACCATTTCATTAGCAACCATGATACCTTGCTTCACCATTGTTACATCCTTCATGACTAACAGTCCTGGCACCTGAACTTTCCTGTCACAAATATCCAAAAATCGCTGACGATACTTCTCTATCTCCTCTGAAGGAACTAGATTTTTCACAAGCAAGTAGCCATTCTTTTCATAAAACCATCGCTGCTCATCACTGAGCACATCTCCTTTGAAAGTGAACTTGTAGTTCTTCGCAGCAGTAAAAACTGGGCTGAGTAGTCCAGTTTGAGGCAGAAGATGAGCATGTAGCACCCGAATTCGGTCACTAGCCGCCATTATGTGAGTGCACACACCATGCAAAGTTTGACTATAACAACTTCACTCGGTTGTGTGCTTCTTTTACATTAGGTTCAAAGTTTACATGCCACTCGGGTGCAGAGGTGAGGCGAGAAGTACTTAATCTTAGACTTATGAACACGAACCTGCAAATATGTAAAAATGTAAATTCTAACTTATGTACTTCTTTTCATTAGGTTCAAAGTTTATGCCCTACTCGTGTTCAGCATTGAGCTTTACAGGGCCTTGCTTAATCTTAGACCTGTGAATACAAACGTAAAAATACACAATTCATCAACTGAACATTTAAGCCTGTTTCATCATACATCTTAAGTGTGTAACAAATACAACTGTTACGTGATAAATAGTTTTCTCTAGATTCATTTGTAAGCGTTCTCCACTGCTTCGGTTTTATTCTACGCAGCCAGCTTGAAAATTGAGCTTGTTCAGTTCATTACAAAATGGCTATTGATTAATCATCTTAGTTCACTGTGATGAAGCGGTAGTAACACTGTTGGAAACTGTCACGCAGACTATTTTCTAACCAAACATTTGTCCGTGCTTCGATAAAATGATTTTCCCTTTCAAAAAGGGAAAGTAAATCTTTGCATCTGCAGCTCATTTAATATGAATATTGTTGTTTTAGCCTAGTTTGAATATTGTGCACATTTAAAATTCTTCCAGGGGAGTTTGGTAGTGGGGGGAAATAATCAGAAAAAATCCATGAATGAAGAAAATTTGTGTAACTGCCATCCTTTTTTAAAACAAGGAGCCACTAATAACTAAGTCAGGTTTAATAACCCAGATTACAGTTTTGAGCTTTGTGTCCACGATACAAAATGTAAAGCTAAAATATTTAACTGAACTGACTTAATGTTTCACATGGTAGGAAAGTCTGTTGTACGGAAGGCACTGCATTTACCAACTATAACGTCAAATAACTAGTTATACCTTTTCACGAATTTTTTGAGTTTTCCTCATATCTTCCTTCTCATTCATCTTCACAAGACGAATGAGACATCTTCACAAATGTAATTTCAAGACGTTCAAAATGACAGGAAATAAATCTAGGTCACTCTAGCTTAAAATCACTTCAGCTTTCACATAAATTGTTGCTTATAAGTGCTCTATGTATACAGTACAGACCTTTCATTTAGTCATGAGACAAGTGAGGCAGACCACAGGGATATGAAACTTACATCAGTTTAAAATTAAATGGGGCTTTACAGATATTTTGAGCACGACACACCTGCTCTTCACTTAGCTAATAAAAGTTCAACTTAATTTTATCACGGGAGAATAAATTAAATTCAACTAAAATTAATTAATTAAACAGCTCTAATTAATTAATTAACGAATTGCTACATTTTTTGCTTTGAACCAAATGTCCTAGTTAATCACACTGCCAAATTTCAATTCAGCTGGATTATGGGAACATGCAGTTTAAAATTAATTAATTAAACAGCTGTACTTAATTAACTAATTAATGATTCGTTACAATTAATCATCACAGCAATTTTCTAGAAAATTGTTGCAATTTCTAATTTAAAATTAATTAATGAAACAGCTGCAATTAATAAACTAATTAATAAATTGTGACAGATTCTTGAATGAAGGACAGCCTATCTAATCATCACGCCAAATTCCAACTCAACTGAATACATACTTTTGGATTTGAAAAGTTGAAAAAAGTGTGACGGAGAGGGTGCATTTTGGCTTTTACATGAGAACGGTGCAGGTTGAATCCAGCCACTAAGCGATTAACTAATAACAAAAGTGGTGTTCGTCCATGGCCAGCAAGTTCTTACAGCAGCTCAGAGCATTACTGAGCTGTTGCATTACGAACTGGGGGTGACCATCAGGCAAACAACAGACAATAACGCAGAATATTTTCGCGGTATTAATTAAGTTTGCTCGTTTTGCTGGACACTGTTGCCAAGCTTGTTCCATAGTTGGCTTGCCATGATCGTTGATAATTAGGTGTTACATATTTTCACACATTAGCAAACAAGATAGGGCTTGTGCATGGATAAGTTTTCATGTAAAAGCCATAAACCAGATTTTTTCTAAGACCCAAACTAATTCTTGGAAATTTTGGTGGTGAACCATGTATATATATCCTTCTTATTTCACAACCTGACAGTCAAATGTGACTACTACTGCTGGTGTTAGGCTGTAACATATTATTTCATGCGTTACTAATATTTAATGTATAAGTAGCTGTTCTGTTTATGATTCTAATTTTTCCAGAGATCATAATTTCAAAAATGTTAGCTTTGTAAATTTTCTCACTTAATTTGCAACCAGTCTTAAGCCCTATTCAATGTTCCATTATCATTTCAGGTATGACTGTATTCTGAAGTTCAAAACAATAGAGGATTCATTCAATGAGTGTGCCATCTACAACTCATTATAAACATAGGTGAGTTAAACAAGTAATAAATTTCTCTTTTATTACCTTACATGCAGACTATAAAGTGGTTATAGTGTTAAATAATGGCAGTTCTTGCAGAGTGCTCTTTAGGTTCTGAAGTCAGTTTAATGTCAGTTACTTTCTAATTGCTTTATTACCAAAAAGTAGAGACTGCATGCTAAAGCTGTTGAAAATAGCTTGAAGCATTTGTCATAGTAATTAACCTAATATATTATATAAAATATATTGGTAATTAATTATTTTAACATTTTTAATTAGTGCTCCTTTGTTTATACTGCCTAATAAAGTTCCATTAGCAATGATTAGCCAGTTTCTAGTTACCACAGTTGGTACTAGAGGTGGGACGAAGCTTAAGTTTCCGAAACCGAATCGAAGCCGAATCTCGTGTTTTTCCAGATTCTGAAACTGAACCGAATCCGAGTCTTTAATACCAAATACCAAATGGTAATTTTGAATGCCAAAGGGATCAGAATCTTGTAACATAACTCCAGTTAGTTTTCCATATTACGATCAGTGTAGTGTTAGTTACAATGGATGCTTCATTGAAGCATATATATATATAAGAACAGTCTTGTATAATGGTCTTGCTAAACACAGTAAAGTTCCTTAGTTTTTGCCTTATGTGCTTTGATATTTATTTATTGCAAGCTAGAAAATAATGTTATTACTATACAAAATGTGAGTAGTGCTATGTATAAAGAGTTCATAGAGATTTTGGCATATTTTATGACTGTACTTTATTATTTAGCACTAAATTAGTAACATTTAGAAGGTAAAAATAAATTAAACTCAACACATGCTAAAATATAGTTTGTCTTTAGAAGGATAGTAGCCAAAATCTTGTGATAAAATTGTGTCACTATTGAAAATATTTAGTGTCAGTCGGGTATTTAAGCAGTGCATAAATATAACTTTTATGGAACTTTGCGATTACATTAAAAGTGCAAACATGACAAAATGCACAAATTTACATTTTTCTTAGAAATTAAACTGGTAAGACGGGAAATTATGCAAATTTTACAACACTAGTTTCTATTTTTTTACCGAACCCGAACCAAATCTGAAGTACGTTAAAGTAAAACCTCGGCGGATCTAAATCGAAGCTCCGATTCGGATTCGCTATCCGAAGATCCGGAGTAGTGAAACTTTTTCGTCCCATCCCTAGTTGGTATTCCATGTTTTTACTGGGTAATTAAGAACAAAAGAGATTTGGCGTAAAGATGAGGAAATTGTTGAGCTAATGACATGTTAAACTGTTAACATCCATCAGAACATGAATGCAGATCTGTTTGTCAGACAGACTAAGGGAAGGGAGTTTTGTAGATCATTTCACTGTGCTAATAATTCACGTCTCACTGAGAAGGGTCATGGAAATGTCATAGCCAACAAAGTTATGCTAGGTATAAATAATTTTTGCAACTATGCACGACATTCTATTTTATTACACACCAAATTGTTACACGCAGTTTTTTTAAATGCTGTAAAAGAAACAACATATTTGATCAGATTTCCTGCGTATATTGTAATGCTTCTAGTGTAAATTTAATTTTAAAATCTCAAATGACAGTTACATGGGCTATAAATTTTTAATACATTGTAAATACAATTAATGTTAGTCATGTGTGAATTCCAGGAACTGTTACTATATAAAAATTTAGTTAAGCAATATCATGTTTTCACAAAGTAGCTCGATTCCGGATCTGATTCCAGTTCTCACAAAGTAGGTTGACGTTTGCTTTTGTACATAAATTATTTACTTTTACCAAATTGAATTTTATCTTACATTTTATCTTTACCTTATCTTATCTTTTCAGTCAAAATATTTATATTTTTTCAATGTATTAATTTGTATAAAGTTTCTGAAAAAAAGAATTTACCGCCATAATTTTCTTTGGAATTTGCATGTGACCGTGGAGTGTCTTGTGGGCCTGGGAAAAGGGTAAGAAGGGAAAAGGTGGATCAGATGGGTAAGCAGTGGTCCTCCAACTCAGTTTTGCTTTACCATGCATTTTTGTCCTGCCGCAGTGCTTGATCACAGTACACTAATAATTTTTTTTATGAAATCTAGTGAAAGAAACAATAGTTAATAAATGAAAGTCTATCTAAAAGCCAGAGATTGACATTGAACATTGAAAAATTATAATGTGCGTATAATTTGAGTTGTTTTTGTATTTAAAACGATTAAGTGAAGTTGCACTTTACAGATGAAAAAATGTAGCCAAATCGTAAATCTTGCTGCCCTGGCGGATTTATAAACCATTATAAATTTATGAAATTATAATAACTTGTAATTCAAAGGATACCAAATGTAAAAACTTGATTATTGTTTCATTTGTAATTAACTTGTAAAGTTAGTAGGGGTGTGCACTAGTAGGCCTATATTTTCATTTTGTCAGATGCATCAATTTAGTCTGTAAAAATGTAAACGTTAAAGTCCCAGGACATTAATAAATACGTTATAAAGTTATAATGTGCCAGTGTATCACTGGTCCGGCGAACAAGGTCGTGTAATTGTGATGTTCACTTGAAACACGTTGACTTTTTGGATTTGAACTACAATTGAACCTCAATTTTATAAAAATTAATACTAAAATAGGATTAGTTATTCACGTGTTAACTAAGAAAGCTTGAATTAATTTTAACAAACTCGTTTAAAATATTTTATGCTAAAATAGATACCCTTGACATAATCGACTTGTAGTTAGCGAGTTACTTGATTATGAATAATATCTTTACTAACGTTTTTTGCGTCTTCGTTCAATTATTGAGAATGAAAACTGGCGATGGCAGCTGCCAAAGTCGTTTTCTTTGCGAATTCAGATTCAATTATTCTAACATTTATTACAGACTATAAAAAGTATTAAGCACAGCAAAACAAAAAGCGGAGTGTTACCTCTGCATCAGTCAGTTACTGGGAAGCAAATACACAGTCAGAGCAGCAAAGTTTATGCTTAAGAAATTTACAAAATGTCTGTGTGTGTGCGTGTATGTATGAACCCTGGAGCTCAGAGAGGGAAATTATAGGGAAACAGCTCTGCGGCAGTGCGGTGATGTTGTGCTGCCATCTGGCGACAGCTGTATAAACAATTTCCATTGCAAAATAGGACATTCTATACACAGAGCCTGTACATTTTTTAGTTTACATTAAGTTTGATTTGATAACCGTTGAGGATTTTAAGTTTATTATTTCTAATAATTTTTGAAAGTTTAACTCTGATAATAATGTACGTCTTTCTTAGCAACATTATGTTTAAGATTTTGATGATACATGTTAATATAAGTCGAATTCGTTTTATTTTTGGTTTTGCTAGAATCCAAATTACAAAATAACTGCTCTGGAGCCGAAGCCAGTCATTGCACTGCCATTTCACCTTTGGGCTAAATGTAGCTAGTCAGTTGCCCCTGTTTACATTTCACAATATTTTTGCTTTGTTGGACTAATTTCAGTTTTAAGCTGTATGGCTATTTTCCAGTTACAGTTGACAAAGACGATTACCCTTTCTGACTCGGCATCATGTGGTCAGCGGTTCGGAGTCAAAGTCCATGGAGGACTGTAGTTCGGACACTGAGCTGCAGTACTACCAAACAGGCAGTCAAAACACGGTGCAGCAGAACCCTGCATGCGACACAGATAAGGCAGCAGTCTTCTAGCAGTTCTAGCAAAAACATCAGTAAGTAAAATATTAGACAGATAGCTAGGCTAATGCCTTTAAATACAAAAATAAAATACTGATTAAATGGGAAAACAAAATACAAGAAACATTTTCCATTTCTTATTTATAATAGTAAAAAATGTCAAAAAGAACGAAAAGGAGGCAGTGCGGTCAGTGTCGACAGCAAATCCTACAAGCAAGTCGTCAACGCCGATGCAAGCCGCCGCCACTCAAGCAGCTTATAAGCTGAAACCGTCTGAAACAGTGGAGAAGGTTCCACCTGCACCTCGTACGTTACCAAAGCAAACCTGGACTGTCATGGACGGTAAGATGATTTCTTATGATTGAATTTTAAATGTGAATGCAAACTTCTTCAGTTGATTATATTTTTATCTTTAGTCGATATTTCATAATATTGATATTTTGACATGAAAGGAGCAGTGCTACACTAAAATTGGATTTGCACGTATGCAACTTGTAACACAGAGTAAGCAAACACCTTAAGTGAAGTATTTTATCACCTTGAATTGTAGTTTGAGATCATGGAGTATGACAGTTCTAAAATTACTGTAAAAGGCAGTTAAAAACATTTTCTAATTGTCATTGTCATATATTCTTTGACATTAAATCACTCACTCTAGGCCATTAAGTCCTTTATTATCAATGTCATGCCCTTCACCTGGTACAGCAAATTATGCAGTTATTATTCAAAGCTATTCTAATTTAAAATATAAGCACATGTTTCTGGTACGATTCAGGTAATGAAGCTGCAGCTTATGTGGCTTACGCTATGAGCGAGACATCATTTATTTATCCCATCTCTCCTGCAAGCTCTATGGGTGAACACATGGATGCCTGGGCTGCCGCACACAGAAACAACGTACTCGGACAGGTATTCTGTTTGGCAACATTCTTTTTGCAATTCTGATTTAACTTTAATTTCTTCATGGGACTTATAAATGGCACATTAACTTGTAAGAAAATATATATCATGTTTTAACCACTTAACTGAAAAGTCTAGATTTTTTGTGTTGACAGGGTACTTAACTACCAGCAATTGGCAGAATAGCTTTCACTTATCTTAAAAAGAATTAAATGGCTTTTTGTACAAAAAAGTAAGTGAATAAATTAATTAAATTTTTCAGCCAGTAGATGTCAACATGATGCAGTCTGAAGCTGGCGCAGCTGGAGCTTTGCATGGAGCCGTGGCAGCTGGAGCTCTTACTAGCACTTTCACTGCTTCTCAGGGTAAAATCATTCATACTTTGCAACGTCTCGGATCACTGTAGCTTTTATCTTCGTTTTCTAAGAAAATACAGTCAGCATTTGAGTAACTGCAAACACTCGCTTGTATCAGTGCAGCAAATTTTGTTTTTGCTCATGTACATTCGATACTTGCTGTAGCTGCTGACACTGTGCAAAGAGATGAAATTGTAGCTTTTTAAAGATCTGATAGATTTCAGAAGTTCTAATGTATAGAAAAGCATTTTAACATTCATCCGCCAACACTTTTCATAAAATATTTTTATGCTGATTTTGTTGTATTGTGTAAGGCTTTCTTGTGTACTGTTTTGACCATAAATAACCAAATAAGCATTTGAATTTATATTCATCTGATAGCCTAAACTGCTATAAATACACAAACGTAAACAAACCTATTTTTCACCAAATGTTCGGTTTTGTTTCGTCAAATTGAAATTTGTTGATCAATGTGCTAGACAAGGTATATGTTTTTGTTAGGTTTACTTCTGATGATACCAAATATGTACTTGCTGGCTGGTGAGTTAATGCCGACCGTATTGCATGTTTCTGCTCGGACAGTATCAAAGCATGCCCTATCCATCTTCAACGATCACTCGGATGTTATGGCATGTCGTCAGACTGGATTTGCAATGTTGTGCTCTAGTAGTGTCCAGGAAGTCATGGACCAGGTTTGGCATTCATGCTCTCTTTAAGATTAGTTTGATTTTTTTCATAGACGATAAGGTCTATTGGCCGATTAAACATCCGAGTTCCGTACCATCATCATACATATGTAATCCCAGTAGGCAATGCTTCTAGACGTAATATGTTATTAAATTTGCAAGTTGACTCAGATGTTTCAGCATGCTGAACTGTAACTCATTATTCTTCTACTTTTGTTTTGTTCATGTTCATATTTGTTTTTTCAAATTGCTTAAGTATATATTGCTTAACATAGGGTTTAGTCGCTCACCTTGCATCGTTGAAATCTCGAATACCTTTCCTTCATTTCTTTGATGGTGGACGCACCTCCGCAGAAGTTTCGAAGATCCGACCCATCGCATACGAAGACATGGCAACCATTTTTCCTCATGTAAGTATTCCTTATGTGATTTAAAAAACATAACTTAGAAGTTCGATTGTTTATGCAATGTAGGGTTACATAAAGTTTAATGAATATCAGATATAAGTTTGCATGTGTTAATCCATGTCAGTTGAATCTGTGAGCATGGTCATTTGAAAGTTATAGAAGTGAATTATGCGGTAGTCTTCACTTTTTAGCATAATACAGTGCTGTTATTCATACCTATGAAAATTGTTATGACTTGGTGTGTTATTAATGTGCGTAATTATTGACTGGGTCTTATGTTAGCATGCAACAGCCAAAATGAAAACTATAGAAATCAAGAATTCTAGTGTGTTTTAAGTGGTATGGATCAATAATAAATACAGTGTGAGAAGTGTACATTTTTAAAATTTTTGTGGATTTCACATTTTAGTCTGTTGACTCTTTTCTTTAGTCTTTTATCAAACTATAAAAAAAGTTTTTGGTGATTTGATATGTGAATGAGCTTTGCTGAAATTTCAGTATATTTGAGTTATTGTC